>OU015761.1:2370809-2445345 GCA_907173295.1 Fagus sylvatica
TAACTACTGCAAACCCACAAAAATTTTAGCTTGCTGAGTCTCTGCCTACTCTGTAAAAATGATAATTGAAAGGAATGAGCTAAAGCCCAGTAAGTAGATAAATAATGGGGTTAGGGGAGATGCAAGTTTATTGATACTAAAGCATGTTACAAAACATAACGTATATTTGGAAACTTTTATACAAATTCTCTCAAAATCATCTTCCTTGCAATAATCTGAAATATTTAGAAAGAATAATGCAACACCAAGCTTTTCAAGATATGAATACTGAAACAACATAATACACCATGTGAGCCATATAATTTTCCAATACATTTCAAAAGCATAAAACCGCAAAACAAATACCAAGGCCACTTGACAAGGCTTCTACTAGGAGCTTCGTTAGGCCCACAAGTAAAAGACCACACAACTAGGCTTCTACCAGGAGCTTCGTTAGGCCCACAGGTAAAAGACTTCATAACTTGGCTTCTACCAGGAGGCTTCGTTAGGCCCACAGATAAAAGACCAAACAACTTTATTTCTACCAGGAGCTTCGTTAGGCCCACAGGTAAGTTGTGTTACTACCAGGAGCTTCGTTAGGCCCACAGGTAAGTTGTGTTCCTACCAGGAGCTTCGTTAGGCCCACAGGTAGTTGTGATTCTACCAGGAGCTTCGTTAGGCCCACAGGTAAACGGCATCCAGCTGGGTAATCACCATATAATCACAATTGTCATGGCACAAGGGTAAAACAACAAAATAGCTCACAGGTTAACATAATAAAAATACATAGTTCATTTCCAAGTGGTTGGATAAGACCTTTCAACATTCAAAGTATTCACAAAGCTTGTCATTTATCCAAATAATTCCCAAACCTTTAAAAGTTTCCAAAACATATCTCAAACAACAAAATCAATGATAAAGCATCTTTAGAAATCACAATAATCCAATAACTTTATCAAATAACTCCTCAAGGATTAATGAAAGATGCTTATAAAATTTCCAATCTAGCAAATCATGCATTTCCCCAAATGCAATATCAAATATAATGCATTATCTCATAAATAAATAAATACTAAGGTTTAAACACAAAACCCCTTAGGAAAAGTATAATTTCACAATAATTTCCAAAATGTGTTTATAACCTTAAAATAAATCTCATATGCAATGATATGATTATTTTTCTAAAAATCCCATTAAGAAGCTACTTACCTGCAACCCGCTCAAAATCCTAATCTCCAATGCTCCTAGGAGATTAAATAGAACCTATAAAAGACAATGAGCAAGCCTATCAAGCCAAAATCATCTAAAACCTCAACTAACCCAAATACACTAATTGATATGGAAAATTAAGTCTAATCACTATTAACATTTGGAATCCAAAATCCTTAAATTCTCACCATAGAGAAACCACCATAAACACTTTTATCAAAACCCCTAACTATTCCTCAAATAAATCCACCAAAATCAAAACCCATTTCCTTAATCACATAAATATCATAAGATTGCTCAAACTAAATCACATATAACACTAAGATTACTTAGATTTGTAAAGAAACTAACAAAATATAAAAACCTTAAATATAAAGCTTTTACCTTAAAATATTGGAAGTAAATGGAGCCTAGAAAGTCTCCTATAGGTTCCTCCGGTAAATCCTACCGGAATTCCGCCGGTGGTTGTGGTGGTTAACCGGTGAGAGAGAGAGAGAATGAGAGTGACCGAATGAGAGGTAGGGGAGAGAGTATGTGCTGCTGAAAAGAAAAACAGAAAATGAAAGAGAGGGGGAGAGCTACGGGTGAGAAGAGAAATCTAGAAGAAAAGAATTGAGTGGTGGGGACTTGTGGGGTAGGTGGGGCACGTGAGGTGCATGTGGTGCCTTCTAGAAATATCTTTCCTTTTATTATTATTATTATTATTATTATTTTTTTTATTTGTTCTGGACGTTACAATCTTCCCCCCTTACAAAAATTTCGTCCTCGAAATTGTACATACCTTGATTATGAAATAGATCTGGATATCTAGATTGCATAATGTCCTCACGCTCCCAAGATGCCTCTTTCAATGCATGATTTCTCCAAAGTACCTTCACCAAAGGTATCGATTTGGTGCGTAGCATATGCTCTTTACGATCTAAAATCTCAATTGGAACTTCTTCGTACGACAAATCATCTTTTATTTGAAGTTGATCATAGCTCAATACGTGAGAAGGTTCAGGAATGTATTTCCTTAGCATAGAAACATGGAAAACATTATGAATTCCTGATAGAGCTGGCGGTAGAGCAAGTCTATACGCAACTGGACCAATCTTCTCCAAGATCTCAAATGGCCCTACGAACCTAGGGCTCAACTTACCCTTCTTGCCAAATCTCATTACCCCTTTCATCGGTGCAACTCTAAGGAAGACCATGTCTCCAACTTCAAACTCTAAGTCCTTCCTTCGTTTGTCAGCATAACTCTTCTGTCTACTCTGGGCTGTTCGCAACCTCTCACGAATCAAATCAACCTTTTCACATGTTCTTTGAATAATCTCGGGCCCCAAAATCTTTCGCACCCCAACTTCATCCCAACAAATCGGGGATCTACATTTCCTTCCATACAAAGCTTCATAAGGTGCCATCCCAATACTAGATTGGAAGCTGTTATTATAAGCAAACTCTACTAAACACAAGTGATTAGCCCAACTACCTTTAAGATCCAGTACACAGGCTCGCAACATATCTTCTAGAATTTGGATAGTTCTTTCTGATTGTCCATCAGTTTGAGGGTGGAAAGCTGTGCTAAAATTCAAATTAGTACCCAAAGCTTTGTGCAAACTCTTCCAAAAACGTGAAGTAAAGCGTGGGTCCCTATCTGAAACAATTGAAACAGGAATGCCATGAAGCCTCACTATCTCTTCAATGTAGAGTTGTGCTAGTTGATCAAGAGAGTAATTCATTCGAATGGGAATAAAGTGAGCTGATTTTGTCAATCTATCAACAATTACCCAAATAGCATCGTGACCCTTAGGCGATCTCGGCAATCCTGACACAAAGTCCATAGAAATATGCTCCCACTTCCATTCAGGGATGGGAAGTGATTGCAACAAACCCGAGGGTCTTTGATGCTCCACCTTGACTTGTTGACAAGTCAAGCACTGCTCCACAAATTGGGCAATCTCTCTCTTCATGTTATTCCACCAAAAGGTTTCCCGAAGGTCACGGTACATCTTAGTACTACCTGGGTGCATTGTGTAAGGTGAACGATGTGCTTCCTCTAAAATATCATTTTTAATTGATGGATCATTAGGCACACACAATCTATTCCCAAATTTCAAAACACCATCATCAGAAATATTAAACAGAGGCTTCTTTCCACTCCGCACCTCATCCATGATTTTTACCAACTGTGAATCACCACTCTGCAATAATTTAATTCTCTCGATCAAGGTTGGTTGTACGCTCAAACTTGCCAAGTAGGCCCCAGAATGGCCCATCACAACTTCAATCCCCATTCTCTCCAAATCATTAATAATTTCCTTTTGAGTTGTTAACAATGCAGCAGAAAAACCTGAAGACTTTCGACTAAGTGCATCGGCCACGACATTAGCCTTACCTGGATGATAATTAATGGAGCAGTCATAATCCTTAATTAATTCAAGCCATCTCCGTTGCCTCATATTTAACTCTTTCTGGGTAAAGAAATACTTTAAACTCTTATGATCTGTGTAAATTTCACATTTCTCACCATACAAATAATGTCCTCCAGAATTTTTAATGCAAACACAACTGCAGCCAACTCCAAGTCATGAGTAGGGTAATTTTGTTCATAATTCTTCAACTGGCGAGAGGCATAAGCCACAACCCTACCATGTTGCATTAATACACAACCAAGCCCTTTGCGAGAAGCATCACTATATATAACGAAACCTCCTGAACTCGAAGGAATAGTTAACACTGGGGCCGTGACTAACCGCTGCTTTAACTCTTGGAAGCTCTTCTCACATTCCTCCTTCCACTCAAACTTAGCATTCTTCCGAGTTAGATGAGTTAAAGGAGCTGCAATGCGTGAGAATCCTTCTACAAACCTCCTATAGTAACCTGCAAGGCCTAAGGAAACTCCTTACCTCGCTTACATTAGTGGGTCTATCCCAACTAACCACCGCTTCAATCTTACTAGGATCCACAGTAATTCCATCCTTAGAGACCACATGACCCAAGAATACCACTTGATTCAGCCAAAATTCACACTTCTTCAATTTAGCATATAACTTCTTATCTCTTAGAATTTGCAAAACAATCCTCAAGTGGTCCTCATGTTCTTCCAGACTCTTAGAGTACACCAAGATATCATCAATGAACACAATGACAAAGCGATCCAAATACTCATGGAATACCCTATTCATTAAGTCCATGAAAACAGCAGGGGCATTGGTTAGACCAAAAGGCATCACTAAAAACTCATAATGACCATACCTAGTCCGGAAGGCCGTCTTTGGTATGTCCTCACTCTTAATCTTCAACTGGTGATAACCCGAACGAAGGTCAATTTTGGAAAAGACTTGTGCACCTTGCAATTGATCGAACAAGTCATCAATACGAGGCAATGGATATTTATTCTTAATGGTAACTCGATTAAGCTCACGGTAGTCAATACATAACCTCATAGACCCATCCTTCTTCTTGACAAACAAAACCGGAGCTCCCCAAGGTGATGCACTAGGACGAATAAAACCCTTTATCTAGTAATTCTTCTAACTGTCCCTTAAGCTCCTTCAATTCTGCTGGTGCCATTCTATAGGGTGCCTTGGAAATAGGTGCAGTACCAGGAACGAGGTCGATAGAAAATTCAACCTCACGATCCGGGGGTAATCCAGGTAAATCCTCAGGAAAAACATCCGGGAATTCCCGCACCACAGGAATATCTTCGATCTCCAATTCCTTCTTTTGCAAATCTACTACACTAGCAAGAAAGCCTCGACATCCCTTTCTAAGCAAGCGGTTTGCTCGTAGGGCTGATATCATATGAGGTAGAGAAGGTAAACGTGAACCCTTAAATCGGAATTCCAACTCACCTGGAGGCCTAAACACAACCTCCTTCTCAAAACAATCCACACTAGCATGGTAAGCAGCCAACCAATTCATGCCTAGAATGACATCAAAATCATGCATTCCTAACAACACCAAGTCCGCTGATAACTCCCTACCCTCAATACAAAACATGCAAGACTTGAGTACAAGATTAGACATTAAAGTATCACCCAAAGGAGTAGAAACTGACAACTCATATTCAAGAGGCTCAGGACTTCTAGCAATGTTTCTAACAAATCCACACGAAATAAAAGAATGCGTAGAACCGGGATCAAAAAGAACTCTAGCAGGTGTGGAGAACAAAGGAAGTATACCTGTCACCACAGTGTCTGTAGCCTGAGCATCTTGAGTAGTCAAAGCATACACTCTTCCTTGGACTCTTTTCACACTAGCATCACTCTTCTGTGTCTGAGGTGAGGAAGAGGAACCTGAGCCCTTGGTGGGACATACTCGAGCATAATGACCAGGTTGCTTACAATTGTAGCATAACTTTATAGCACAGGATTGACCCTCATGACTCATACCACAAAAAGAGCAATTTTTCTTCTCATTCGAATGAGAAGCGGCATTCTTATCATGCACAAAAGATTGTTGCCTATTTCCAAACTTCTTAAAGAACCCTCTCTTAAACCTCTGTCCTTGCCCTTTACCGTGATGAGAACCAGATGACCATTGTTTCTTTCCACTCTCATCAGTACCATGACTGTATTTAAAGTCTTCTTCAAGACGCATTGCCCTCTTCACAGTTTCAGAAAGAGTGTTCACTCCAGCAGCTAGGATGTGAGGACGAATTTTGTCATTTAGACCTTTCTGAAACTTCATTACTTTCTCATGCTCATCAGGAATTAAATGGGGGGCAAAACGAGACAGATCTATAAATTTTGCAGCATATTCTTCCACAGTCATGGACCCCTGAATCAAATCAGAAAATTCTCTTTTCTTCCTGTCTCTCACTACTTCTGGGAAATAAGTCTCATTAAAGACTTTCTTAAACTTTTCCCATGTAACACAGGCGTTCTCACCCAATTCCTCTTTCAATAGAACTTCAGTACCAGCCCACCATCTCTCAGCAGGGCCCTCAAGAGTAAAGGTGGCATACTCCACCTTTTGGGAGTCAGTACAATGAAGAACTTTCAACAGTTTCTCCATTTTTAGTAGCCAGTTTTCTGCTACCATAGGATCAGTTGCACCAGCAAAAGTTGGGGGGTTTTGCTTCCTAAACTCCATAAAAGAGCAACCCTCCTTTTGACCCTCACCATGCCGAGCAGCTTGAGCAAGTCTAGCATAGATCTTATTTGCCACTTCATCAACCTCATTACTCCTCATTAATGACAGGAGTGGCAGATCTCTCATGCTCTTGGTGTGGCCCAGCATCAGATGGAGTCGCCCCAACCTTATCTATATTCTTTAACTTACGTTGTCTCTTTGCTGGTGGCATAGTGTATCAAAATACCTATACCTACATCCATTGCAATAGAGGAAAAATTAAGTCACTAGTACAGTCAACTAGGAAGTAAAATATTATATACGGCTAGAATACATACAACATCAAGGTAGAAGGATAAGTTTTATATTCCTAGTGCTCTGACTTAAATCTGGATCAAACCTATTCACAAAGTCTACAGAATCATAACCTATGCTCTGATACCATAACTGTCACGCCCCAAACCCAACAAGGTTTGGTGCATGAGAAAACTACAACCCAAACACCTGTAAATTTTTCCATCAACTATTACATAACTGTATGTCAACTTAGAATATCAAAAGTCCATTATCAAAAGTTCTAATCCACTAATCCATAAGTTCATACATTAAGCCATTTACATATATATACGTCCTCAAAATAATGTCAGAGCTTTATAACTCTTACATTGACCATTGGCCACAAAAGAATGGAGGTCTGTACATAATTACATATAATTACATTTCAGTATTCCTATACAAAATATCTCTTAGGATGTGCAACCCCAGCAACAACTCTGGGTCTAACACACCTAAGGTTGAACTACCAAAAAAAATCCAGCCTCCACAGAGTAGTTGTCTAACTACTGCAAACCCACAAAAATTTTAGCTTGCTGAGTCTCTGCCTACTCTGTAAAAATCATAATTGAAAGGAATGAGCTAAAGCCCAGTAAGTAGATAAATAATGGGGTTAGGGGAGATGCAAGTTTATTGATACTAAAGCATGTTACAAAACATAACGTATATTTGGAAACTTTTATACAAATTCTCTCAAAATCATCTTCCTTGCAATAATCTGAAATATTTAGAAAGAATAATGCAACACCAAGCTTTTCAAGATATGAATACTGAAACAACATAATACACCATGTGAGCCATATAATTTTCCAATACATTTCAAAAGCATAAAACCACAAAACAAATACCAAGGCCACTTGACAAGGCTTCTACTAGGAGCTTCGTTAGGCCCACAAGTAAAAGACCACACAACTAGGCTTCTACCAGGAGCTTCGTTAGGCCCACAGGTAAAAGACCTTCATAACTTGGCTTCTACCAGGAGCTTCGTTAGGCCCACAGATAAAAGACCAAACAACTTTATTTCTACCAGGAGCTTCGTTAGGCCCACAGGTAAGTTGTGTTACTACCAGGAGCTTCGTTAGGCCCACAGGTAAGTTGTGTTCCTACCAGGAGCTTCGTTAGGCCCACAGGTAGTTGTGATTCTACCAGGAGCTTCGTTAGGCCCACAAGTAAACGGCATCCAGCTGGGTAATCACCATATAATCACAATTGTCATGGCACAAGAGGTAAAACAACCAAAATAGCTCACAAGGTTAACATAATAAAAATACATAGTCATTTCCAAGTGGTTGGATAAGACCTTTCAACATTCAAAGTATTCACAAAGCTTGTCATTTATCCAAATAATTCCCAAACCTTTAAAAGTTTCCAAAACATATCTCAAACAACAAAATCAATGATAAAGCATCTTTAGAAATCACAATAATCCAATAACTTTATCAAATAACTCCTCAAGGATTAATGAAAGATGCTTATAAAATTTCCAATCTAGCAAATCATGCATTTCCCCAAATGCAATATCAAATATAATGCATTATCTCATAAATAAATAAATACTAAGGTTTAAACACAAAACCCCTTAGGAAAAGTATAATTTCACAATAATTTCCAAAATGTGTTTATAACCTTAAAATAAATCTCATATGCAATGATATGATTATTTTTCTAAAAATCCCATTAAGAAGCTACTTACCTGCAACCCGCTCAAAATCCTAATCTCCAATGCTCCTAGGAGATTAAATAGAACCTATAAAAGACAATGAGCAAGCCTATCAAGCCAAAATCATCTAAAACCTCAACTAACCCAAATACACTAATTGATATGGAAAATTAAGTCTAATCACTATTAACATTTGGAATCCAAAATCCTTAAATTCTCACCATAGAGAAACCACCATAAACACTTTTATCAAAACCCCTAACTATTCCTCAAATAAATCCACCAAAATCAAAACCCATTTCCTTAATCACATAAATATCATAAGATTGCTCAAACTAAATCACATATAACACTAAGATTACTTAGATTTGTAAAGAAACTAACAAAATATAAAAACCTTAAATATAAAGCTTTTACCTTAAAATATTGGAAGTAAATGGAGCCTAGAAAGTCTCCTATAGGTTCCTCCGGTAAATCCTACCGGAATTCCGCCGGTGGTTGTGGTGGTTAACCGGTGAGAGAGAGAGAGAATGAGAGTGACCGAATGAGAGGTAGGGGAGAGAGTATGTGCTGCTGAAAAGAAAAACAGAAAATGAAAGAGGGGGAGAGCTACGGGTGAGAAGAAAAATCTAGAAGAAAGAATTGTGTGGTGGGGACTTGTGGGGTAGGTGGGGCACGTGAGGTGCATGTGGTGCCTTCTAGAAATATCTTTCCTTTTATTATTATTATTATTATTATTTTTTTTTTTTTCACAAATTTCGAGGATTGTTACCAAGATCATGGGCCAATTGTACGATGCTAGAGACCATTGATGTTAGTAATAACCAATTCAATGACACTTTTCCCACTTGGTTGGGAAGTCTTCCACATTTAAATCTTCTCATGTTACGGTCCAACAAGTTCTATGGTCAAATATTAGAGAGTCCAGAAACCAATTATGAGTTCCCTAACTTGCAAATCCTTGATCTCTCTTACAATAGATTTACAGGAAAATTTCCATTAAATTCCTTCAGAAATTGGAATGCCTTGAAGTTGGACAATAAACACTTGACATATATTCATGCAGAAACATTGTTCAGGGTGGAGTTATACTATTGGTTTGAAAATTATGATTATTCAATGAAAATTACAAACAAAGGTGTGGATATAGTATACCACAAGGTCCAAGAATTCTTTAGAGCCATTGATATTTCAAGCAATATGTTTGTTGGAGAGATTCCTGAATCCATTGGAGATTTATTAACAGGGCTTTATATGTTAAATCTTTCTAATAACATTCTCACTGGACACATCCCACCATCTTTAGGGAATCTTACGACGTTAGAATCATTGGTCCTTTCTCAAAATAGGCTCTCAGGGGAGATTCCACCACAGCTAGCACAACTTACTTTCCTTGAATGGTTCAATGTTTCTCATAACAATCTCACTGGCTCTATACCACAAGGGAAACAATTCAACACATTTGAAAGCAGTTCGTTTGAGGGAAATCTCGGCTTGTGTGGGAATCCATTATCAAATAAATGTTGGGTTTCTGATTCTTCACCACCTCCACCTTTGATTTCTAAACAAAGTCAAGACTGTATTGGGTCTCTCTTTGAATTTGGTTGGAAAATAGTTTTGGTTGGCTATGGATTTGGACTAATCATTGGAGTGATAATTGGCAACATTGTGGCTATAAAAAAAACATGATTGGTTGATGAAGACCTTTGGAATGAGGCAACAAATACGAAGGAACATGAGAATAAAACATAGAAACTGAGCATGCATCTTGCAAATTGCAATATATAAATATGCACCTACGAAAGTTTTATGGAGCTTTTTTATTTTTATTTTTTTTACATAGTATTAGTATTAAACTATATGATATCGTGTACTTCCTATATAATAAAAATTGTGTTTTACACATTTTGATTGTGCCAAGTGTATTCCTTTTTTTTTTTTTTTTTTTTCTTCTCTCTCTTAGGCTAGATGAATAATATTTTTGTCTATTTATGTTATACATAAAGACGTTTTATTCAAATTGAGAAATGAATCCTCACCACACTTTTATCATTCAATTATGATGTAAGCTATCAAGAAACAACCTTTTTAATTTCTCTTTTCGTGATGTCGATTCGCTACAATAGAGTTCAATAAGATGTTCGACACAATTATAAAATGAACTTGTGTTTTGGGAACACTGTTTTTTTACGTTTAACTGGTACTAGCTAGCCCTATACCCACGTAATTAATGCGCATACACTATAATCTCCATTTACTGTTTTTGGCATATTAAAGATAAAAATAGGTAGTATGAATTTGCTCTTTCTATTATATTTTTTGTTGTTTAAATTTAAAACATAAAATAACAATATTGATATTAATGTAGCTTGTAACTAATAGAATGGTTCATCATCTGTTTAGTGTTTACCACAATCTGTTCACTAATTAGTACATTTCTTTTATAAAGTAAAAGATGGGAAACTATCATTGTATTTTATAATCAATAAATTTTGACCTAAAGGCAGTGTTAGTTCCTAAAATTAGCTCACTTAACGCTATTGATCTATAAAGTTTGAAATTAGCACTATTAGTCTCTAAAGTTTAAAAAATGATTGTTATCGATCCCTCCATCCAATCCGTTGGTTTCTTTGCCTACGTGGCTAATGGAGGGATGATGTAATATTTTTTAAATTATGTGGCATATTTTTTTTTAATTACAAAATGATACATGGCCAAAATAATTCAGATCCATAGAAAACTCAATACTAGACCCACCCCAATATGTATCTAATCCACAATATAAAACAAACCAAAACCATCTCACCGTTAAACCCCTTTGTCCCCTGAAGGTACTCAACTGCCAGCGCAACAATACCAGCGAGACAAAGTTGCTCCATGTACTCATACACCAAAGGCATCAATAAGAGCACATATAGACACACACAATCACGAATGGGAAAAGAAACAAATAAATGTTCATTGGGTCAAACATGCAGTTTTTTATTTGTAATTCCATTTCTGTTAGCTGACAAGGAAATGGATTTGAATGGGGTGGGTGTCGCCAGAAATGTCTGTTGTAGCGAGGATACTATGTAGAGGGAAGGCATAAGCTTATGGTGTATGAGTACATGGAGCATGGATCTTTAGCAAAAAAATCTTATTTTTATACTCCTAGATTCTAGCTATCAGCCAAAGGTTGCAGATTTTGGCCTGTCTAAACTACTAATTAAGTAGAAGTAAGATTGATTATTCAAGCTTCTCGAGGATGAGAGGAACTAGAGGTTACATGGCTCCTGAGTGAGTCTAGCTACAATCTTTCCATCACTTCTAATTATGGAATGCTTTTTTTGTAAATGGTAACTGGAAAGAGCCTGAATGTCATGCATACATTAAGGTTGGTCACTTTTGTAAGAGAGTATATTGACACGGGAATTGCTACAAGGAAATCATGGATTGAAGACATTAATTATAGATCCCATGATGGCTGGCGAATGTGACAAGGATTAATGTTGTTGGGAAAATAATTAATTTAGAGATTTTATTGTATTTAAATTATGATAACATCGTGTTGTGTGTTTTCTTTTTTAGTGAAAAAAATATGGTTCTCGTAAAAGTATGAGCTTTGTACACGACTATAATAAATGCATTTATCGATTACAGAAATTTTTTCCAACAATTGAAATAGTATATTGTGATTGATATATAACAAACGTGGTGTTAGTGGTAAGTTCATGTTACACCAATCACAACTTTTTTTACTCAAAGCGGTAGATCAATCACAACTTGCTACCTCGCCAAGTTGGGAAAGAAAATTGAAAAGGAAAAAAAAAAAATGATGTCTCTAATATTACTTTATAAATAAAACAAAACAAAAACTCCAACACCAAACTAAAGGCAAAGGCTTTTTTTGTTTTTTTTACAATTCAATAGTTAGGAGGAGAGTGGATTTAAATCATAAATGTCTCCATTGAAAACACAAGGAGTTACCCGCCGTTGAGCTACAAGCCCACAAGACTCTTGGAACTAAAAGCAAGATTATGGCTTCTCAAACTTAATTTTTTTGAAATTGTCTCCCTTAACTTTTATAACCTTTAGCTTTGTGCTGATAGTAAGTTTGCAATCTGATAATTGTCACTATTAGTCCGATTGGGCTTGAAATTAATAGAAATCCCATCTATTTCTAAGATTGGGCCCAGTGAGAGGTTTGGGTCTAGTGTTAAGTCATATGTCATTGGACACAGGTCCTTTGTAATTTTTGCTCTATTTCTTGATGTGCTGTGTCTTACACTAGGCTCATCATCACATAGTGATGACCAAAGCCTAAGATAGAAATTTTGCTTGGGTCCTAGAAAGACCCAAAGGGAAACTTTGGGCTGTTATAGATATATTGGGCAGAAGCTTCATTAAGTCTTGAGCTACTAACGGTTGGTTGAGAACAAGTTGGTTAGCACGTTTATTATACTAATCACCAATTTGTTATTTTAGTAGTTATCAAATATATTGTGTCTTTGGCATTGGCCCAAACCTTAAGGATGCCCATTAAAATTTCAATGGTCCAAAGAACCACACTTGAAGAAAAATAATTCAGAAATGTATATACATTAGAAAATTCTAAACATCTATCTATTATCACATAGGCCTATTTCTCATTTTATCTATTCATTATATTTCGTCCCTTTCGCTTGTCTATATGGGATGGATTTCTAGTTTATTGAGTGTAATGTGGCACACTATATATATAAGTTCGAGTGCCTTTGGTTACATATTGGAAACTAATTTAGATTATTAATGCTTCTAGAAATTTCAAAAGAGTCATAAAAAATATGTTTTTGATACCTCACACATTGAGCAAGACTAAAAGCTAGTATCATGTAGCCTTTCAAGATTTACGAGTAGAACAAATGGAATAATCGATAAATCTCTTTATTAGGGCACATAGACATGTATTATTCACAACAAAAGAAAGAAAGAAAAAAACACAAAAAAAGTTATCATAATTTAAATTACATAAAACTTCTTAAATACTTTTCCAACAACATTAATCCTCATGGCTTAGAAGCATTTCCACTACCTGGTTCATTGTGGGTCTATCATCCTTGTCTTCTGCCACGCATTGCAAAGCCACTGTGACTAGAAGTTCCATCTTAGCCTTGTCATATATACCAGCCATCATGGGATCTATAATTTCTTCAATCCATGACATTGTTATATCGTTTTCAATGTCAAGATTCTCTCTTACCAAAGTCACCAACCTCTTATGCTCTCTTGTCCCTCCGTTATCAGATATATGCATGCCACTTGGGCTCTTTCCAGTCACCATTTCCAGCAGCACAATCCCATAGCTATACACATCAACTTTAGAAGTGATGGGAAGATTATAGACCCACTCAGGAGCCATGTAACCTCTAGTTCCCCTCATCTTCGAGAAGCTTGAATGATCAATATTACTTCTACTTAGTAGTTTAGACAAACCAAAATCTGCAACTTTTGGTTGATAGTTAGCATCTAGGAGTATATTCTTGAGGCTTTACATCACAATGTAAAACCCACTCTAAGCACTCTTCATGCAAATAAGCTAGGCCTTTTGCAGTACCCACAGCAATATCAAACCTCTTCTTCCAATCAAGTACATTTGATCTAAGATTTCCAGCTAAAGAACCATGCTCCATGTACTCATATACAAGAAGCTTATGCTTTCCTTCTGCACAATATCCCCACATCTCTATCAAGTACATGTGGTTCAACATTCCAATGGTATTCACTTCTGCCAGGAATTCAGATTCTCCCTGGTTAGCTTCGTTGAGTCGTTTGATTGCTGCAACCCGTTGATCAGGCAATACACCTTTGTATACTATTCCTCCTGCACCTTGTCCAATCACTTCTTTGAATCCCCGAGTCGCCTTTCTTAGCTCATCAAAGCTGAATCGTTGAAATCTATTTGTCAGGAGGTATCCTTGTGCAGCTGGGTCTGGACGCTTTCTAGTTCTTAACAAGAAAAACCAGACCATGACAATACATGTCAATTCCACACCTCCCAGTGCAATGGCAAACCAAAGCAAAAGCTTTACCGTCTTATTTTCATATGTTCTTCTTTGTTGCTTGGGAATTTGGCCAGAACATGCTAACTTGAATTCTTCATGAGGAGTCTTGTTATAGAAAATACCATCTTTGGGTACTCTTAAATAAAAATCTCCTACAAAATTTGGTGAATAATGTCCATTTATTAGCAGAAACTTCGGGTAACAATAATATATACCTTCCTCCTTGATAAATTTATATTGAAAGCCCTTGCAATTACACCCAAAAGACCAGCATTTTTCTTGACAAAGCTCAAAGGTAAGATTCTTAGTGAAGTTTAGATCTGAGCCATAGTATTCAACATGTTCAAGTTGAACAAAGCTAGACTCATCTGTATGGTTGCAAGAGACACTGAATTCTGGTTCACACCCATAAGACCAATCAGTATTATCTTTCATCTTGAAGCCTTGCAAACAAGAGCATCTTCCTGCCAAAAACATGATCATAACTACACAGACTATTGGGTCCACAAATGCCATGAATTGTGCATGGTTGAGAGAGGACTTGCCATGTAACAACCCAATCCCATCTCCCATTCATCTCTTTCAGGCTGTATAATCGAAGATTGCCATCAGGATCAAGCGTTAATCGTCTGTGAGTAACCACACCATAATCGTTTGCAAAGAATGTGAAATGATCAGATGACCAAAAACAGCCTAAGTCATCTAGTAGTGCATTTCTACTAGTATTGTACTTAGACCTTCCAACTTCTCCAGGGTCTTCAATCCAAGGGTCCGGCCAATACAGACTAGTCATGGCTGGACCTTGGAAAAGCAGGCGGAGCACATTATCATTGTCAAAAAAGAGCTTGTAGTTGCCAGAAGAATAATCATCTTGGCTTCTTTTCGAGATAAGACTCGAAACCATGGTGAGTGCTTGTTGAGGAAGAAGCGTATCTGTAGGTGAATCAAAGCTTTGCCAGATGAAAAAACTACTTTTGGAATTATGAAGAACAAGATTGCCTGTGTTTAAGAGCTGTAGTTGCAAATTGGTGGCCTCTGATGAGGTCAAGGCTGATGTTCTTGTGGTCCAAACAGTGATACCAACTGAGTTGGTTAGAATAAGTTTTCCTTCGTTCAAAACTGAAAGCTTTGAACCTTTTCCATCAACAGGGTCGTCTCGGTTTGCCATCCAAACAATGGTGGGAACTGAGGGCCTTGTTGATCCATATGGAAAAGCAAAAAGCGTTGTCCCCAACTGGAAAAAACCCTGCTGAGAATTCACCATTTGCTGAAACCAATATGTCACTTGGTTGGTCAACAGATAGAGATGTGCCTGTGAGAGTGTCAAATGTATTAGATGAAGATAGAGGAAGAGTTTGTACGAGACATATAAGAAAGAAGAAAATTGAGATATCCATGAGAAATGCAAGAGGTATTGCACGATCGAGATGTTAAATCTTCTTCGTTTATACCGTATATATAATTGAAGAAAGCAAATAATCACGTACCAGAAGTTGTTCTGCCTAGTTGTCAACTAATTGCACTGACCAAGACTTTGTTTCATCCAAAAAAAAAAAATTTGACGTAGACCAATCTGAAAATGAAAACTTTGAAAATTGTGATGACATAGAATATCCTTCTTGTCTATAATAGGGTTTTTTTGAATACACAAATTAAACTTTCCTTTAAAACAGACAATCCCAATTAATTAAGTTTTAAGTGTACGTAACACTTCATATTTAGCTAATATGTCAAGAAGACTGATGCACGACAAAAGATAATGAGTTTGGCACAACTCTGCTGAATCCTAAAATCTTGCTCGAATGAGAAACAATTGTGCTCGAGCAAACTTGCATGATCTGCAATCCGAATTCTGTTAAAATATAAGTTTATGTTAAGTTTTAACCTTACTTTGTGCACCCGGATATAAAGCATACCCGACTTTTAGAGGAAAGAAAGATGTCATACCAAAGCTAAAAAATCAGATCCTAAAAAGAAGAAAAATTAGCATGGTGCCTAGAGCAAAAAATAGAAATACAAAGTTTGTGTTCTTTTGATAACACCCAGCTTTTAAACTTTTCTTTGAAACCACAGAGATCTTTTGCAATGAATTCACTAACAACAAATCTTCAAGGACGTTCCCTGGAGTGCTAAAGGTTGCGAATGAATCGAAGAGTTCCTAATTAAAGAAAGTTTGCTAACTGGGATTCCAAAGAATTTAGGGTTACTGTCGTAAGAATGGAAGCGAGGCGGTTTCAGAGTTCTAACTGAATAAAGATCTTGTAAGTAGATCATTGTAACTACTTTTCTTGTAACATAATTTTTGGAGTGGTTTTTCATTGAATAGGTTTTTCTTTAATTTTCTACTTCGTTTTTTAAATTAGTCTTGTATTTATTGTTTTTATATTTACTGCTTTAGGTTTGGTATTAATATTATGTGATCGATCATTCAAAAAAACTAATAATTCCACTGTATAGATCACATAAGGTCTAAACAGATTTTTCACCAAATATCAACCTTCTGGATTCAAAGTGTTCTAGGGTCTCGTCGTGTTCGTGTAGTAACCCTTCCGTCAATTTCACGTTGCGTAAACTGACCAGTAACCAACAAAGTATTTGAATACATACACCTAATTAACAGTAAAAGACACGCTCAATTGCTCTCCATTGTACAGATAGTTGATAATATTGGCTAATTGTATACACGAGTCCACGAACAATAAATGTAACTCTTGAAATAGCTAGTCTAGTTTAGAACAGCTTGAGGACAATATTTATTATATATACTAAAGATTGAAATTTTGTTCCTATGATGGAGACTTTGTTAGGTAAATCACACCACCAAGGTCTAGTCGCTAATAACTATATATATATATATTAAACTGGCCTCGATTTGTGGGGGAAATTGAGGGCCACGATCTCTTTGAATTTATATATATATTAGCGTGTTCTAAACTCCTAATCATATGTAATAGGTCTTGATGGATTTTTTGTTCTATTTGTTTTTTTTCATTTTTGGGACCATTGTTGATTAAAAATTTCAAAGTGTTGATCACAATAGAATATGTTTCTATGCTATTTTCCAAGAAGAAGAGAGAATGAGAGTTTTTTATTAGTATTAACTTTATTTTTCAACTTGGAGTTGTATATAAAAGAATGATATTTAGCTTATTTTGGGATGGGCTTATATAGGGTTCAGGATTTTTAAGGTATACATGTTAAGGTTTTAGGGTCTAAAGGGATTAAAGGGATAATGATTATAGTGACACACAAAAATTTACAACCTTTCTTACATCTATTGAAGTGATAAGTTGTAATTTCTACATAATAAAAGTAATATCAGTAATTGATTCATAAGAAAAAGTGATGTTGAACCAATAAAAATTATGTCACCTCAATAAATTATAAAAAACATTGTATCCCTAACATCGCTCATAATTTTTTGAGTGTTCGTTTAGGTGAAAGCAACATGCATTTGGATCTAACTCACACTTTGTAATACGTAGGAATAGACTCCTAGAATTAGGGGACATTAAAAAGGAAAGAAAGAAAAAGAAAAACGATGTTGCCACTACAAGGCTTTAAAATTATTAGATTTTTCCTACTAGTTCAAGGGCGACAAATTTTGGGTTTAAAGTGAGAATTCCATGGTCCTTTGCCAAAGTTTATTTTGAACTTATTTTAGTTTATGTAACTTATGTACAATTCTTTAAAATTTAACTTGTTCTTTTTAGGTTCAATTATAATTTTGTTTAATTTTTTTTTTTTTAAGTTTTTTTTTTTTTTTTAAGTCAAATAAACCAATAAAAAGAATTAAACTCTTAACATATCTTGCAATTTTGTTACAAACTTTACCATTAATAATTTAAAAATTATAAGTTTGAAAAGACTAACTTTACCTTCAATCGTCATTATAGGCTTCTTTTCTTTATTAATTAATGGTAGATAACTTTTCAAGATATACAAGTGAGAAAAGCGAAAGAAAAATCTAGAGTTGAATGGGTATGAATCGATGAATCCCTTCACAAACAACCATTCTTTTTTTCAAAAAATAAAAAATAAAGGAAAATAAAGAACTTACCATAATTGAAATCACATATATGTAACTTCTAAATTATTTTCCCAACAATATTAATTCTCGTGGCATAGAAAGGTCTCTACAACAAGTAATTATTTAGAACTCTCATAGTAGAATAATGTCTTTCACCCTTCTCTCACAAAAATGATGTCATGACGGGACCCACCATTCTTATGAAAATAAGGAGTATGCTATTATTGTGATGAATAATTTTCTACTCTACTACTTGGTTCATGGTCGATCTATCATCCTTGACTTCTGCCACACATTGCAAAGCCACCAAAAATCCCATCTATGTTCCTTGTCATATTTGTCAATTGCCAACCATCAAGGCATCTATGGTTTCTTCAATCCATGACTTCCTTTCATACTTGTCATATTTACCAGCCATCATGACATCTATACTTTCTTCACTACATGACTTTACCAGCCATCATGACATCTGTACTTTCTTCAATACATGACTTCCTTTCAGCGGTCCACCTAATGTTAATATACTCTCTTACCAATGACCAACCTCTTATTCTCTCTTACGTTAAAAAATTTAACGAGTATCTAGGGGTCATTTCCTAGAAATTCCTCCTTCTAATTACTTTTTTTTTATAATCTCCTTCTAATTACTTGATATGATATGTGTAGGACAAGAATTATACACACCCAGAGTAATAGTATTAGATACTAAAAAACTTTTTGTAATTAGATTTGTAATGATTATCCTACAAATTAGACTTAAGTTTTCAAAATTAGAATTATTAACATTTTTTTTTTTTGGAAATTTCGATAACTATATAACATAGCTTATGTTTACATAAATTCGGGTACATTTAACTAATACAGTTACATAAACTATACCATATATCGCATGGACCTACGAATAGTAATATACATAAAATTATATAACGTGGATTTTTTCTAGATAATATACATAAAATACCTTTGTTAAATCCTTATGACTTTGACTTCTCTTTTTCTTCTAATGCTACCACATAACCTTTTAAAAATCCACATTTTTCCACATTGCAGCCAGCACAACACCTCAATCTATTATATATTTTTTTAATTTTGTTTTTAAAGTTATAGAATAGACTTTGAAGGGAAAGAAACCTAAACTAAGTTTTGCAGCCCTTATTACATCTTTAGTTTATACAAAAGCAATTCCGTTGCATCCAAATGAACAACACAACAGAACAACTCATGATAAAACAATTGATGAGATCTCAATATTTTAATACCTTCAGAACCCAAACATCATTGAATGACCACAAAGCATCTAATTAAATTAATTAAGTTTTTGATAATATACTTTTTTTCTCTTTTTCTTCTAACAATAACCTTTTAAAAATCCACATTTTTCCATATCATCAATCTATTATATATTTTTTAATTTTGTCCAATTTCAATTTTCAATTTATTAATACTTATTAATTAAACATTTCTTCAAATTTTTTTTCTTTTCTTCGAATTTTCCCCTGGATTGTATGGATTATATTACTAACAACTCCCATTTTCTCCTCTTCTTATTGGTAATTGAAACCTAATCCACATTCATCCGGTAACATTGTGATCAACACGCTTAGCTTTGGATCCAAATTTCATCAATGGTACTCTCAAAAATGAAAAGACAAAACAAACAAACAAAATCCCTCAACACCTATTTCAAATCATTAGTATATGCTAATATATATTGAATATTCTAAGTTTCGATTTAAAATATAAACCTAATAAAACAACTGGGGTAAACATTTCATATGACCATATATAATTGATGTAAAACGACAGGACATTTGGTAGTACTTTGACTAGACTTTGCTACATGCTGATTTATCCCTACCAATTAGAAAGTCTCCATATGCATTTTTCTCGGAGGAATAATATTTCTAAATTTGGTACATTAATTAACAATGTCCCCAAGCTAAATATTCTAAACTAGAATAATAATTTATGTAGCATGCGAAGAGTAAAAAAAAAAAATGAGTTCATTAATTTATTGTTCATGGGATTGTGAATACCAAGACTTGATCTACTTTCTTCAATTATATATACGGTGCAAGAAAGCTTGTTCAATTACATCTTGCATTATGGATATCTCAATTTTCTTCCTTCTTCTATGTCTGCTACAAACTCTTCCTTTATCTTATACACTTGACACTCTAAGAGGCACATCTCTATCAGTTGACAAACCAAGTGACATATTGGTTTCAACAAATGGTGAATACTCTGCAGGGTTTTTCCCGGTTGATGGTAACAAATCGTTGAATTCCACTGTTGTTTGGATGGCAAACCGAGATGATATGGAAAAGGTTCAAAGCTTTCACTTTTGAAAGATGGCCTTATCCTAACCAACTCAGTTGGTATCACCGTTTGGAGCACTAGAACAGCAGCCTTGACCTCGTCAGATGCCACCAATTTGCAATTACAGCTCCAAAACACAGGTAATCTTGTTCTTAAAATTCCAAAGGTGTATCTGGCAAAGCTTTGATTCACCTATAGATACTCTTCTACCTCAACAAGACTCACCTTGACTTCTAGCCTTATCTCAAGGAAGCCAAGGTGACTATTCTTCAGGCAAATATAAGTCTTTTTTGACAATAAATGTGCTCCGCCTGCTTTCTCAAAGTACAACAATGTCCAGTCTCTACTGGCCGGATCCATTGCAGAACCCTGGAGACGCTGGAAGGTCTATGTACAATACAAGACATGCATACTAGCACAAGGGCTATTTTAAGTCATCTGATAATTTTCAATTTAAGGCAACAGATTTTGGTGTGGTAACTCACAGACGATTAACACTTGATCCTGATGGCAATCTCCGATTATACAGCCTGCAAAAGATGAATGGGAGATGGGATTGGATTGTAACATGGCAAGCCTCTCTCAACCATGCAGAATTCATGGTATCTGTGGACCCAATAGTCTGTGTAGTTATGATCATGTTGGTAGGAAATGTTCTTGCTTACAAGGCTTCAAGTTGAAAAATCATACTGATTGGTCTTATGGGTGTGAACCAGAATTCAACATCTCTTGCAACAATACAGATGAGTCTAGCTTTGTCCAACTTGCTCATGTTGAATACTACGGCTCAGATCTAGACTTCCCTAAGAATCTTAGCTTTGAGCTTTGTCAAGAAAAATGTGAGTCTTCTGGCTGTATTTGCAAGGGCTTTCAGTACAAATTTATTGAAGGTATATATTATTGTTACCCCAAGTTTCTACTATTCAATGGACACTATTCACCGAATTTTGCAGGAGACTTTTATTTAAGACTACCAAAAGCTAGTCCTTTCTATAACCAGACTCCTCATGAAGAAAAAAGCTTAGAATGTTCTGCCAATGTATCAAAGCAACTAAGAAGAACATATGAAAATAAGACGGTAAAGCTTTTGCTTTGGTTTGCCACTGCAGTGGGAGGTATTGAGGTGACCTGTATTTTACTGATATGGTTTTTCTTGTTAAGAACTACTAAACATCCAGACCCAGATCTAGCTTCACAAGGATACGTCCTCACAACTAGATTTAAGCGATTCACCTTTGATGAGCTAAGAAAGGCGACGCGGGGATTCAAAGAAGTGATTGGACGTGGAGCGAGCGGGACAGTATACAAAGGTGTACTCCTTGATAAGCGAGTTGCAGCAATCAAGCGACTCAATGAAGCTGACCAAGGAGAAGCAGAATTCCTGGCCGAAGTGAACACCATTGGGATGTTGAACCACATGTACTTGATAGAGATGTGGGGATATTGTGTAGAAGGAAAGCATAAGCTTCTAGTGTATGAGTACATGGAGCATGGATCTTTAGCTGAAAATCTTAGTTCTAATGCACTTGATTGGAAGAAGAGGTTTCAAATTGCAGTGGGCACTGCAAAAGGCCTAGCTTATCTACATGAGGAGTGCTTAGAATGGATTTTACATTGTGATATAAAGCCTCAAAACATACTCCTAGATGATGACTACCAACCAAGGGTAGCAGATTTTGGCCTATCTAAACTACTAAGTAGAAGTAAGATTGACCATTTAAGCTTCTCAAGAATGAGAGGAACTAGAGGTTATATGGCTCCTGAATGGGTCTACAATCTTCCCATCACTTCTAAAGTGGATGTGTATAGCTATGGGATTGTATTGTTGGAAATAATAACTGGAATGGGCCCCAATGGCATGCATACCTTTGACAGTGGAGAGACAAGAGAGCATAAAAGGTTGATCACTTTGGTAAGAGAGTATATTAACACTGGAATTGCCACAAGTAAGTCATGGATTGAAGACATTATAGATCCCATGATGGCTAGCAAATATGACAAGGCTAAGATGGAACTTCTTGTTAAAGTGGCTTTACAATGTGTGGCGGAAGACAAGAATGAGAGACCCACCATGAACCAGGTAGTAGAGATGCTTCTGAGCCATGAGGATTAATGTTGTTGGTAAAATAATTTGGAAATTTTATGTAAGTTAAATTATGATAACATTTTCAACATGTTCTCCCTTTTCTTCTTCTTTTTTGGTGAAGAATAAATTAGATTTTGCTTATGTAAGTTAAATTTTATGTAAGTTAGATTTTGCTTATACTCTGTTTGTTTTAGTAGAAAATATTACATTCTCAATAAACCACCACAAAAACTCTTTCAATTGTGATTTCTCTCTCTTTCTCCCCACTCTTCTCAGTCCGGTTGTTAATTGCAGGCTAAGGGGCAAGCTGCTTTGCTTGCTAAACTATATATTGAACTAAATTTTAATAGCTTTGTGGAAACCGCGTAAAGGTTTACAATACAACAAATCTATTGATTTAAAATCCAAATCTAAATTCAAGTATCCAAACACAACCCAAAGGTAATCAAAGGGAAATTACAGTTTTAACCACAATTGAGGGTAATGGGCCTTGTGGGTCATGGACTGCGATTCCTAACGCATGGATCCATCTACTAACTTGGGCCGTAGTCTATGCAAGTGGAAAAGGTGAGCCCGCGTGAAGCACCAGCCCATGCAGATTCATGCACCTTCAGAACCTATCGCCCAGATGGTATGTCAATTTAATTTCAAAGGTATTGGCATGTAACATGTTGTAGGTGCTGATCTGACTTCAACAATATATGTTATCATTAGACCTGGCAAACGGGTCAGGTCAATCGGGTTCGGGTTCGACCCATGTGGGTTCGGGTCAAATGCGTTCGGGTCAAAAAATGGGTCGTCCTAAATGGGTGACAACCTATGACCCTTACCCGTCTTTTAAGTTAAAACCGGGTTACACCATGAAAAAATATATATATAAAAAATGAAAATAAACTTGATCCTATAGTCCAAAATTATCATTTAGTTTTCTTTGTCTTCCTTTCAATACAAATAAGAGAACACATAAACAAAAACACTCACAAATAAAAGAATATGGGAAAAAAAATAGTAGATGTCATAGACCATATCAAATTATCAACCTCTTTAGATGTACTTTTTTTTTTTTTTGCAATTGAACCTCCTTAGATGTATTAGTTGAATGAAAATTATGAAATTAAATTAAATTACCTATCATGACAATATATATAAAGTTTCACGAATAAAACATAATATGTTTGGTAAAAAAAAACTAAATAAATTAATATGAATTGGACCTATCTACTCGAAGTTGGTAATTCTAGCAGTGAAAATATTTATACTTGAAAATTGCACCTCAGCTGGTGATAATTTCATTAATATTTTCTTTATAATACAAAGTTTTAATATAACTTTAAAATTAAATGGGTCAATAAACATTTAAAAGTTAATAAATATGGCTATTCTATTAATGGATTAGAAATTATCTTCAAATCCATTTAATTAACTTTAAGTGCAAATCAAAGTTTCTACACTTTTTGGCAAAAGACAAGATTGATACTAAGAATTTTATCCAAATGCTAAAAGTTGATTCAGAAGTAAACGCAGTTATAATAATACTCAAAAGAACGTGTGCCATTAAAATATTAAATAAAACTAAGAAAATAGATTGCAATTCTCTTTCTACCAAGAAAGAACATCCAATTTTTTGTGTTGATTTGGTTAAGTCTAGCCTATTTCAAAGACAAATTTAATTTAAGAATTGTTTTTTTAATTGACTTATGTGAACTTTTATAATAGTCAAATTCCAAATCATTCAAAAAAAAAAATCTCATAATACTTTAATTCCTAACATAATAATATAGACTCCAAAAAAAAAAAAAAAAAAAAAAAAAAAAAAAAATCCTTTGAAAAACGGGTCGACCCATGTGACCCGTGGGTTGACCCGACCCGACCCATCATTTTACGGGTCGGGTACGGGTTGATACCATCTTTGTTCCCAGGTTGAAAAACCCTTACTCATACCCATATTTTTCCTTCAAGTTTGGGTTGCAAAATGGGCCTGAGTCAGATTTTGCCAAGTCTAGTTATCATGTCTTAACTCTTAGGGAACATATTGAAGAGTGTTAATTACACCCATATAACTTTGATTCCCAAAATAATGTCCCCTGAATCAATTGCACAATATCGATCTCAAGTTTATGTAATGTTATCTATAAGATCATCTCCAAAATTTAAGCTAACTGTTTGAAAGAGATTTTGCCTAAAATTATTTATTTTAATCAAAGTGCCTTTGTCTCTAGTGGGTTGATTTTAGATTATATTCTAGTAACTTTTGAGACGTTCTATTATATGAAGAATAAACGGATAAGTTGTACGGGTCATATGGCTTCAAAGTTGGATATTAGTAAATCTTATGATCAAGTTGAATGGATATATCTTCAACGAATAATGAAAAAAAATAAAATAAAAAGGATTTTGTTCTTTAGTCACAACTCACAACACCCCATGGTCATACTTTGTGCCATTAAAAGTGTTCTTGTAGTACCCATAAGGCCATAATTAAAAGTGTTCTTGTGGTACCCATAAGGCCATAATTTGTTCTTTTATTTTTAATTCTCAGGTGTTTCTCATTGCGGATTTCGGAATTTGAACATGTGACTTCCACTCCCCAAACCACTTGGGAGTATACTCATTAATCACCACTAGACCACCACCCTTAATCGTCCCTTGTGCTCTTTTATGAAGGCAAAGGTGATGTGCAATGCACATTATGCTTGGAGAAGTATTATGGGGACTCTTAAAGTTCTTGGGATGGGTTTTACGATGGCAAGTGAACCTTCTAAATATTAATCCAATAAGAAATTATTGATCAATGGTGTAATATTAATAAAGAGTTACATCAAGTGTAACTTAATTCTATGATCAGTATCACTGTTAGACTCTAACTTATCACTATTTTGTTGGGGCCTAGTTTGTGGTAAAATTGAATCTTGGATTTGACTTTTGGGAAATCAAGTGTACCAATGCGTATTTTTGTTGAAAGAACCAATAAAAAAATTTTAAAAAGAAAAGAAAAGAAAAGTTATATCTTAGTGAACAACATTCATGTTTTTATTTTTTTTGACTAAACACTACATTCATGTGCTACTCACATGATATAGAACAAGTGGTGGCATGAAAGTCCTTCATTAATTGTGTGCTCTATGACTGTCGGGTTTTTTTCATAGGATGAGGCATGTGCAATGGCATTACAGAAGCCATTGCACATGCTTCTGTAAGTAAGCATTGCACATGCTTCCATAATCTTTTTCTTTTTATAACAACATGCTTCCATAATCCCCTGTTTGTTTAGCTTTTCCACACAATACACTCATCAAAGGCTTATGGGCTTGCAAGCCCTCCAAGCCCATTTCCAAGACCTCCCTTGGAGCCCAAGGAGGTGAGGAAAGATCCTTTTATGCCTTCCAAGACACAGGCCCACAACTTCCAAACTTTTCCCTTTAGTTTTCCTGTGGACTTGGACTGCATGATTAAGATATAAGCCCAGCTAATAAACAAGGCATAAATAGGAGTTGTTCCCTAAACTCCCCCACTAAACAAGGCCATAATTGGCTGGACTTTGTTAGTGTTGATTTACCCAACTAACTAGAAAGTCTCCATCTGCTTTCCTTGCAGAAATAATTTCTATCTTTCATATATATTAAACAATGTCCCCCACGCTATAATAAACTAGACTATGGTGGGTTTGGATAAAACTTTAATTGAATTTCAAAATAAAAGAATATACATACTTGAATTTCATTGGAGAAAAGACAAAATAAAATTATCGTTGATTTTATGTTGTTTCAATTTTCAACATATAATGTTTCCAACAATCATTTCAGATTGTAGAGGACGTAAAGAAGGTGAACTACCATTTACATCAGTGGAGGACTTCAATTGGAAATTCATTTTCAAGTCTACCACGACTGGAAAATTAGTACTGAATAATTACTCTTTATGCCTAATAGCACTTGTGACTTTCTTTGAAGCACTCAAACTCTCCACCAAGAGCTTTGTGATGGACGTTTTAGTTGGTGTAAATTTATATTAGTTTTCTACTTGAAGTTTACATGTCTATTTATTGAAAATTGAAAAAAATTTCGTAATATTTTATTTAATAATTTAAAAAGTTCAAAAATAGCAAAACCGCGTTATTTTTGAGATAGTTAAGGACCCAATGTGATAATACTAGATGGAATTATTGAATTGACAACAATTGAAAATTAAAGAACTTAAATGAAAAAATGATTTTGAGTAAAAAATTAGAGGAAATTTAAAACATCTGAAAATGTGAAAATTAAAAAGATCTCCCAAGTTTTCATTACCAAGAAGAGCTTAATGGTTTTCCACTAGTAAGAGTAAGTAAGATTGCGTTCAATTCAAATGCTCCACTAGTTGAAAATTTACCCGGCCAAGAAAATCTTGATGTGAACATATTTTCTGTACAGTTGAAATTTTCTCATACATCATTGGTAGGAAAAAAGTTTAAATCTCAAACAAGCATGTGTGCACAAACTGTTATAAAGAAAAGTTTAATTTCTTCTTTATTTCCCATCTTAGTTATATTTCCTTTTGATATGATCGTGGATATGCTTTAATGGGAAACATCATTTCACATTAAGCGGAATGCTCGTCTGACTATTTTAATCAACAAGCTAGAAGTTTGTCAATGGTCTCAAAAATAAATAAATAAAATAAAGTCTCACGACCTATAAGAGTTTAGGACAAGCTTAGTGTACTAATTAAGTTGGATTAAAATATAGGAAAAATCTCATTGCATAATGGATTTATCCATATATCCTCATTGCATTATGGACTTTTTTTTATATATCTATTCTTGTAGATCTTGAAAAGTGATATGACATATAATTTTATTTTCTTTAAATAAGTCTAATGACATAACAAAAAATTACATAAAATTAAATCCTAAAATTCAGGGACAAAAACAAACTTTTATTTTCTTTAAACGAACTTTTTAAAGTTCGGGGACAAAAACAATAATTTAACCTAAAATTAAATCCTATACTTTAAAAGTTTTAATTAAATTTTGTATATATAATGTTTCTCTAACCCTCAGGTATATATATAATGATTTTAATTTTGCAATAACTAATGTATCGATAACCTTTCTTAGATATTGTCGATTAATGGACTGCTTTTAGATCTTTCTCGTGATTTGACTTCGTGCTCAAAAAGCTCAATCAAGGGGACTTCTTCTTTCTATCAATGCTAAAGGTTGCTAAGTTATACTACTTCGATTGTTGATGAGAAGTGACAGTTATCAATGGAATTAGTAAAATTTAAGAGGCTTCTTAAACTACAAATATGCATGAAAGCAAAAATAACTTTTAAGTATTTATCAAACTACAATGCTAATTAATAAAGCTAATCTATGGGAAACAATAACTTGCAAAAATAAACTTAGAATTTTAAAGATTCAACAAAATAGCCCAAACATATTAAGGAACTAATAATTTACATAAACATGAAATGAAACCACGAAATCTAAATTGATTTAGAGGCTCATGGCTCATTCTCATACATCAATCGCAACCCGTGAGAGTATTGAATGAAGATAACTTCTCCCTAGTTCTTGCTCATCCTCAAACACCCACCCATGGTTTGATTTTTCCATTTACTATGTTCTTGACCTTATACACTCTTTAAATACTAGTATCCAAGAACCTTTAGAGTCCACTGTTATTGAAACCACGGATTTCATCTTGCAATTTTATCCTCAAGGTTCTGGTGTCAAGCGGATGCATCATTCGCAAAGGAAATCCTATAGAAGAAGTCCAAAGGTGCTGGAGTTGTGGTGGTGAATCCAATGAGTTGTCTATAGAGTTAGTAGGATCCAAATATTTTGTAAAGCAAATTAAAGCAACCTCCCTTAAAGTTTGGTGAAATAACACTAACCCTTTCTTACTTTGAAAAATGACACTTCGTCCCCTGGAAATGATTTAAAATGAGTCTCCGGTCCTGAGAGTTAACACTGTTTGTGCATGACACCGTTTTTCTATCACATGGTTGTCTTAAAAATGATTCAGAAAACAAAAATAAAAAATAAAAAATAAAAATTATTTCTTTCTCTTTTGTGCATGCTAACAAAAAAAATTATTTCTTTCTCTTCTATGCATGCTCTCTCTCTCTCTCTATCTCTCTCTCTTCCCATCCTCTCTCTCTCTCTCTTGCTCTTCTCACTCCCGTTTGTTTCTCTCTCACCGATCAGAGCAAGGCCACCATGGCCAAGAGCTCTTCTTTCTCTCCCAATCTCTCACATAGTTACACTCTCCCGATTGTCATGAAAACTAAAAGGGGCTCGACGGCCCATCTTTGATTTTTGCCACTGCCAATCAAAGTCGTCATTCATCTCAGCTCGACAGCCCATCTTTGATTTTTATCCCAACTAAACAAAAGCTTCACCACACTATATTAAAATTATTGAACTAATTCTACTATATCGAGTTTATTTAATATTAAGAGATCCCACTTGTTCATTCAGTTAATTATAAATGATGAATGCGGTATCAATTACAACCTTTGATATTCAAAGGTTTAATGACAAGTTGATCAACTATTCTTATGAATACTACACTATATGAAAAAAAATATGACTATTAGATTTTTCAGCATAAATTTAAATTATGGATCGATATTTATACCAGTGGGAGAGATTTTTTTGTGTCTGTCTGTATATGTGTGTGAGGAAGGAAAGATGTTAGCTGAATGTGAAGGGAGACAGGCAGCGGTTTTGGTGTGTATCTGCTATTGTATAATTTGTAAGCAAGATATGTGAGGGTCAGAGGGATGCGTGATCGAGGGAGTTAGGAGCGTCTCTTTTGGCATCTCAGAGGGGAAAAGATATCAGAGACATGAAACACATTCAAGAGAGAAAAAGAAAAAGAAGGACCCCAGAGTTATGGGGAAGCTAGAAAGAAAAAGAGAAAAAAGAGAGGGAGAATATGATCAATATAATTTGTTTCATTGTTAAGTCTTTAATCAGTTAAACAAAAGAAAAAAAGGAAGCTGCAGGCTGTGAGTTGTCGACATCACAAATGAGAAAAGAACAGGAAACTTGGAGAGAAAGAGGCTGAGCCAAGTGTCTGCTGGCAGCCGGAAGAGAGAGAGAGAGAGAAACAGAAAGCCAAGAGAGAAGAGAAGAAAGAAAACGAGAAAATAGAGGAAGAATATTATTTGTTTAATTGATAAGAAAAGAATACCTTCTTTCAAAATTAATTTATTTTATTGTTTAGATTAAATTTTGTAAATCAAAATGTATCAACTGTACATAGTTAAATTTATGTGAAATAGATGAAATAGAGATTTATAAATCAAAAGGTTTATATGTTGTTGTGATTTGGGGCTAGCGAAAGCACATTCACAGCAACAATAAAATAAAACATCTACACAAGACAATAATATTTAACGTGGTATGACAACCTTAAGCCTATATCCATGGGCAACACCAACCAAAATCCACTATAATGATAAAAATTGGGAGACTATTAACATTGGAACAGCTACAAGGAAATCATAGATTGAAGAAATTATAAATCCCGTGATGGTTGGATCATATGACAAGGATAAGATAGAACTTCTAATCAAAGTGGTTGGCTTTGCAATGTGTGGCAGAAGACAAGGATGAGAGACCCACCATGGACCTGGTAGTAGAGATGCTTCTGAGCCATGAAGATTCATGTTGTTCGGTAAATAATTTAGAGATTTTATGTAATTTAAATTATGATAACTTTTTTAATGTGTTATTTTTATCTTTATTTTCTATCTTTTTCCCTTTTTGTTTTTTTTGTGAGGAATAGATCTAGATGTTCCCTTGAAAAGTAGAAACTTTGTGCACTGGGGTGAATAATAGATGTTAAAACCCTTTTAAACTTCAGCTTTGCATAAATTATTGTTTGTAAAAAAAAATGTGAAAATGTGTCGATAAAAACCTTTTTAAACTTCAGCTTTGCGTAAACATTATGTTTGTAACAAAAATGTGAAAATGGTTACTAAACATTCTTCCACTCCAAGAACAAAAAAGATGCCTAGTGGGCTACAGGAGGTTTATGGTAGAGACTAGAGACAAAAGGTGTTTAAGGTGTACGATGTTGGGTCTTAGAGTCAGGAAGTTTGAGATATGACATCACATATGAAGGGTTGGCCACCGCGGATTGAGATACTATACAATACTTTTTGTATTGTATCTCATGCAATTCCTTTGTAATGCATGGTAACTTTCAATCTCAACTACTAATTTAAAAAATTAAAAAAAGATAAAAGATAAACATTTGAAAAAGTTTAAAAATATAACTATGCAGGTATTGCATGGGATCTCAATCAGGCTACCACTTGTGCTGGCACCTTTTATTTTCAGCTTTGTATTATTTTGATTGATTTTTGGACTATAAACTTAGACTCCAATGAGGAATTTTTTGACATTGACAAAACTTAGTGGGAGACCAAGTTACTTCATTTTGAGTGGGTCTTTTTTAAGGTTAAGAGTGTTATTCCAGAGCCCTCTTGTCTCCTCACTTCTCACCTTGTTGCTAAACATAATTGATGACTTCTTCTTCGTACTTGTTCAAGCATTCCATAATCTTCTCATATTGGGAACAATCTGCTTGTTTTTGTCAAGTCTTAATTTTATTTTATGTTTTTTTCTTGAAAATGTAAGTTGTCATTATTCATGTTTGGAGGGTTGTGCCGAGTTAGTCCTATATTAATCCTAGTTGTGTTTTGAATATTTGGTCAAGTTCTTGATTTTTATTATATGTTTTTTACTTGAAAACGTAAGTTTTTATTATTCATGCTAATCGCTAAAGTAGTAATTAAAAGACGAATGATTTTGTTCCCCCTTCTACTAAAGTTCAAAAAGAGGACAATTATGCTGATCAAGTCCCTCTACACAAGGGAAAAAAGCTGATAACTGGTGTTCAAGTCTAAGCCTAAGTCTAGACCTCGTCCTAAAAACAAAATGGATCTAATTAAGTTTGTTGGTTGTCACACTTGATCGAATCACTTCTTGCTTAAATCTAAAAAACAAATGCCTATCAACAACCAGGGATAAATCACTCTAGAAAAGGGAATATTATGTTTTTTATATAGTGAATGTGTGATGGCAAGTGTACGACATTGTCCTAAGTTGAGCTATAATAGAGCCAGTGTGAATGAATAATGATGTAGAGTTGTGGCATCAAATACTTGGACACATAAGTTACAATCAACTGGCCAAAGTCTTAAAGGATAAGACGTATGATTGGGTACTTATCCAAGTTTAGTAAAGTTAGAAGACCATTTATGGCCCATATCAATTTGAAAGAATAAGTCATCACTCATCACTCATCACATAAGAAACCAATACCATCCTCCCCTTTAGGCCTTTAGAGCTTTTACACATGACCTTATGGGATGTGATCCATTACAAAGAAGTTTAGGAGGGGAAAGAGATCTTTTGTTGTTGATGAATACACTAGGTATACAGAGAGTTTGTGAGGGAAATGAAAAAAAAAATATAATATTTAAATGAGTGGATAAAAAGAAAGCATTAAAAAAAACTAACTATAAAAAAAGAGTATATATATATTTTCAATGGAACGTGAATGCTCTAAGGATAACGTGCATCACGAAGCTCTTGGTCCATAGTTAGCGTGCTTCAAAATAAAGTCGATAATTGGTGGCTCATGCATAGAATTTAAAATCTCAAAAGTGCTGATCATGGAATACTTGTAAATGACTTTTCCAAAAGAAGTCCTACACTGTAATACTGTGATGTCACTCTGTAGGTGCGTCATGACTCATGTGTTCCTTGTACTCTTTTTGGGCATTGTCTGCTAAAAAATTATTAATTTGAAGGGTATTGGTTACCTTACATCACTTTTATTTAACCTCTTTTTTTTTTTTTAATAAATAAAACGAGCTTCATTGAAATCAAAACAATAGAATCATTCCACTCCACAGAGTAGAAAAGAAACCAAGATGATTATACAATAAAACCACAAACCCTACAGTAAGGGCGGCAAAAATGACATACGTCATGGTCCAAAACCCTATAACCAAGACGGCAAATACAACAACAACAGAACAAACAAAAACAAAACAAAAATCACACCAAACAACAACACAAAAGCAACATAAAATAAAAGACTTGACAACATTCTTGTAGATGAGAAGAGCAGCAGTAATAGAAGATGTCCGATGTGACAAAAGGCTTAGATACATGGTCCCATAAGAGCAACGAAGAACAAAGGAGTCGAATCGGATTGTCCATGATATCAGATGTCATGCGATTCAGGTAAAGGGATGTTCCAAATGGAGGAACTTTGACTGGTCTACCCCCAAGTCACCAAGAGGTTAGTCAATAAAAACACGAAATGGGAGGAGAACCCAAACCCGCTGCCAACTGAGCATCCATGGCCATTAGAGATCTCGCCGCCTACAGAAAGCCACAAATCTTGTCTTCAACCAAACATTAAAAGTAGACGACAGTTCACTAGTATTTCGCACAAATCTCGCTCAAGCATGTTACGTCCATAATTTTAGTATTGTCAATCCAATGTCAAAAGTGTAACCGTATTTGAGTCTTGTAAGTCTTAGAGAGATCAAGATGAATACTCAAATGAAGCTCAAGAGAAGTGCAAGGTTTAGTTCGCTTGACTACAACATTGACAGCACTCGATCCATCTAGAGTTCCTAAAGCTCGATTGCAGTTGACCAATCAAGCATCGGGATTCGGGAATTCTTTTTAAGGCCCAAAATCATATATATGGCTTAGAATTCCGTGCCCTAAGTGATCAAACACGCATAAAGAGACCTAAGGACGATCACATAGGGTGACAACACATAAAATTAAAGGTTTGGATGCGTTTCATACACCTAGGATTTTGTAATAACCGAGTCACCTAACCTTCATCTCCACTATATGAGAGATTGGTGATTTGCCGAAGGCTTTGCAAAGGAATTGTTGTTGATCAAAACCATACTACAATTCTGCTAATATATAGGTAATGAAAAATGCAATTACTATTTGTGTGGTTATTGTTATCTATTAATGATAATTAATAATAAATGCAACATTATATTGTATTTATGACCACTTTACTTTTTTCTTTTAATTTTTTTTAAGGATTCTGAAACTTATGCTACAGGCTACAGCAATATCACTCAGAATTGCATGTCTTCAAAATCAGCAGAAACATGTGGAGAACTAGCATTGGAATTAAATGAGATGTATTGTTACACTAATTAATATCATATGGAATCAGGATTCAAATCACTCATATCCCTTATTGTTATAATTATCAAATTATTAAAAGAAAAAGAAAAGAAAAGAAAAGAAGACTCCATAACAGGCTTAAGCTTAACAAAATGTACTCACAAGTTTCTTTACGCTTTGCTTTCCCTCGTGACCTAATGTTTTAGCACAACTGGTCCCAACATCACAAAATATAATTGATATTCTTTTCTTATCAATTAAACAAACAATATTCTTCTTCTCCTTTTCAGTCGCTCAGGCCCTTTCTCTCTAAGTTTCTTTTTCTTTTCTCACAGCCTGCAGCATCCTTTCTTTCTTTCTTTTTTCACTGATTAAAGACTTATAACAATGTACGTAACAAATTATATTCATATTCTTCCTCTCTCTTTTTTCTCTTTTTCTTTGTTCCCCATAAGGCCATAACTCTCGGATCCTTCTTCTTCTTCTTTTTCCCTCTGTGATGCTCCTATGTATATCTAATTGCATCAATCACGCATCCCTCAGATTCTCATCTGTCTTCCTTACAAATATATACAACAGCACAATGAGCACATGCATACACACCAAAAGCCCTGCCTCTCTCCCCTTCATCTTCAGCTGACCTCTCTCCTTCCTCACACAACAGACAAAAAAGAAATCTCTCCACCATTCCCTACGCAGGATTTATCATTTATCCCACTGGTATAAATATCTATCCATAATTTGAATTTATGCTCATAGATTTAACAGTCTTTTTTGTGCATATAGTGTAGTATTTAAATTTTCATTTATAATGTTATCTATGTGAATAATTGTATTTGGATACATACATATTTAATGTTGTATAATTGCTTCATATATAATGTTATCTATGTGTATAATTGGAGTTGTACTCTTTGGTATCCACTTTTCACTATTTCCAAAGCAATTTTTATTGTAGTGAAGAGTCATGTAGCTCAAATATTCCTAAAAACACAAATTAAAGACAAAAAAAATATTTTGACAAATGGTTAAAAGACAATTTGGAATAAAATAAAAAGATAAGGACTAAAATAATAATAATAATAACTCTTAAATATATCTAACTCCTCACTTCACATTATTCCCTAGTTATAACTCTCAAAACTTTTAAAAAGATTATTAAACAATGTAATTTTTAATTTTTTTTCTAAACAAAAAAGAATCTTTAAGCATGCACATATCATGATGGACCCTATAATCCCCAAACACTGGTTGAAGGGAGAGTAGGCTTTTAATAATGCTCTAGTTTCAAGTAAATGCTAGTCACATTAATTCTAAAAATATTTAGCTCAATTATATTTTAAACTTCATAGTATGGATGATTTCAAATTAAACCTTATACTTTCAAATATTTCAATTCAAACCATACATCCATTTATGGTGATGCCGTTAACAAAATAAAAATTAAAAATTAAAAAAAAACAACATCACATTTATTTCAACACATGTGTTAGTTTACATATAGAAATTATTTCAGAAAATTAGATTAGACTCCAAGCATTGTTTTAAAAACACATAAAGAAAACCAAAACCAAAAGGTGTTTTGTTTAATTATAAATAAACTAAAAAATCGTTCCATTAACGACATTACAACTAATGAGCTTAAGGAACAAGTGGTTTGAATTGAAATATTTTTGAAAGTATAAGGTTTAATTTAAAACTTCTAAAAATAGAAAGATTTATGTACAACAAAACTAGTCAAATGTTGAAAGAAAAAAATAAAAAATAAAATAATGATGTTAACAATCGTTTTATTTCTAAGGGTAAAATGCATTAAGACCCCCTAAAATTTATAATGTTGTAGTAAGACCTCATTAATTTTTTTATTTTTATTTTTTTACTGATTTAGTACATAAACTTTGATATTGTTTCAAATAGACCTTTTTTATCCAAATTCTGTCTATTTTAACCTCTCCTTTTTACATTAAAACTTGTTATAATAAAAGGATTTTGTTGTATTGGGACTACAAATTTTAGGGCATTATTGTTTTATCCAAGATAATGGGATTTTTTGTTTTTCTTTTTTTTTGAATACATTTACAAGTTGTAACAGCTTTATTATTTTTCATTATTATTTAATGCTCCTTAACAATTTCCTTAAAGAACACCCGTTAACAAAATCCTTTTTACTAATCATGTCTACAACTTTCTTAATAGGAACGAATATCAGTCCTGATCCCCACCCATAAAGGCAAAGTGTTGCGTTTCATTCCCAAGTATATGCGGGAAAATGTGTTGCCGTCTATTGACTTTATTTTCACAAATATGCGGAAAAATGTGTTCCTGTCTATTGAATTTATTCTCAAATATATGCAAGAAACTCAATTGCGGTTTATGCTCAAAGGCTGCATTATTCATTTTAGGTAATAATTATTTCTGAAATACACTTGGCTAGCTCTTAAGTTAAATTTTCATAAGACTTTGATGGAGTTCACAGATAATCATTTTCTATGTTTCCCTTTTCTTTTAAATATTTTATGTAATGAAATTCAGGTTTAGTCGTAAGCCATAGCATAGCCGAATTTTTATTGTTGTCGGTCCAGTTTCCTTACATCATGGAAAAATGGGAGAACCAACATCCAGCAAAAGCTGCAACAATTATAAATCTCCAGCAGGGCCTAACGACCGTTTCATCAATTATTGTTGCTCATGTTGCAAATTCTGGTACACTAGGACTATTCAGCATCATTTTCTTCTCCACTGTTTCCTATACTATGGTAAGTCCATGTTCTAAATATATTGTCTAATATCTTGTAGACTAGTAAAAGGCAAAGTATACCTTTCTAGTTCGGGATAATTTTGACTTTGAATTTTGAAGTTTACTTTATAATTAACTTTTGAGTCTACTTTTAGTGGAAATTTTTGCAATCAATGCTTGATAATCCTTCATTCTCCCATTTGTTGCAAGAAAATTGTTCGCATTTTCTTCATGGTTATGTGGTTTTATATCTGATAATGGTGTTTATTTTTATTGGTGTTGGTAGATTTATTTTTAAAATTTATTTCATATGTTATATTTTAAAAATATATAATGGACATGATTTTCTAATAATTTTTAGTGGGCTGGGGACGGGGTGAGGATGTGCTACATACCCGAAGGAGTCATGATATGTGCACATTCCTAATTTACACCCTTAATACACACATTCGTAAATTCTAGTCATTTGTCCACAATTTCTGGAGATTGATCACACAACATCAAACATGATTTTCATTTGTCCACAATTTCTGGAGATTGATCACACAACATCATTATCCACATTATTTGGAATTTCTACAAGTTCAGACATTCCCATGTGATGTGCATTAGAGAAGTGAATTAAGAGTGTGTACAAATAATTTTCCTTCTGTTGTTATGCACTCGAAAATATTATTGATAGCTAGCCATGGAACGTACTTTCACTATAATATAAACAACATTTCTCCTTTCTTATTGCAGGGAATAGCATTGTATTGGATTTCTGCCAGGCTTCCAAGTCGAAACAATGATGTTGGACTTTACTATGCTGCAGCATTGGCATTAGCATTGGGCAAATCTAGTCGAGATCCAGCTTTAAAATCCTTTCTTGCTGATCAGTTTCATGGACAAAATACCAACAGAATAACAAGAACATTGTTTCGTTGTTGTGCTGACTGTGGTAAAAATACTTGGTGGAACATTGCTTGGTTTATTGGAGCCATCATCGCTTTCTTTGTTTCAATTACTGTCACATGGGCAACAAGATTCCAAATCTCTACCCTGTTTATGGCTGCAAATCTTTTGTTGTTCTTGTCTGGCTTCACCTTTTACGACCGCAAAAATACCAAGAAGATTAGTAAAGTGACCGAAGTAAAACGCCTTTTGATATTAATACTTATGTGTACAACCTTTGTCGCCTATGGTATTGTCAAGGCTACTGGAAATACCTTCTTTATTGCACAAAGTAGAAACATGGATGCTCACATTATTGGTAAAATCAAGGTTCCTCTAATGATTTTCTTCCTAGTCCAGTCCGGTATAAGCTTCATAACAGAAATCCTATTTCATAGGATATTAAATTTATTCACAAGAAAACAACGTGTTGAATTGATGGGAATCGGTGCTGGGATGGTCTGTGGTATATTATGTTGCATTACAGCTTGGCGGGTGGAGCAACACAGACTGAATTTAATTATGAAACAAGGAATTTGTTCTGATAAGATTATCCCCATGAGTGTGTTTTGGTTACTTCCACAATATATTTTGTTAGGAGTAATGGAAGGACTTGGTGATAAGGGGCTTCACAGTTTCTTCAAAAACCACCTCGAAGAATCAATGGAGCGGCAAGTGTCGTTTTGCGGTGATATAGTAATAGGTTTTGGAAATTTCTTCAGCATACCTTTTGTTTTACTAAACTCAAGCTGGTTCAAGGATACCATTAACACGAGTCAGCTAGATAAGTATTTCCTTACTTTAGGAATAATGGCTTCCGTGTTCTTTTGCATCTTTGTGTGTATCTCACCTATGTATGCCCATATGGAATCCAATCCAGCTCAACGACCGGTAGGGGAGAGTTCAAATGACGGGATATGTTGCTTGAAGCCATGCTCTAACATATGTTTCAGAGGGGATAGCTAAAGTATCCATTGCCAGTCGAATAAACAACATATATATGTAATCTAGCTTGAGGTTTTCTTTTCTCTTTTTTAATGAATGTATTTGAACTATTCTTGTATTCTAAAGTCTTCATTACTTTCTAAAGCTATGATGTAGCTTGAAGAATAAGATAATCAACAGCTATATATGTTTTCTAAAGTCTTCATTACTTTCTCAGTTTCACTAGTTCTACTCTTGCTAACAAGCAACATCTTCAACTTCTTTTTTCTACCACTTAAGAATTTATTTTTAGGGGCTCCAATTCCTCCACTCTTCTGCTATGTCGACAAATAGCATTGGTATTTGGTACTACTAGATCAATTAAGCTTTATCGTTATGTTGGTCTTGGGGTTCTTCTTTAGTAGAGTGTTTGTTGGAATTGGCTTGTATTTGTTGTTGGATATTTTTGTAATTATGTATTAGGTAAGTTTCAGTTATATAAACACTGTTGTAACCCTAGTTTTCTAATACAGTGGATCGATAACCTTTCCCTCTTGTGAACAAAGGCACACTCCCAAACCACATAATTCTTTATATTTGATTTCTCTTCCACTCTTCTTTAATCTTGTTTAAACAATTAATTTTCACAATGGTGCTCCTTTTTTCTTTTCTTGCACTATGGATTTATCAATATATCCTCATTGCACTATGGATTTTTTTATGTATCTATTCTGGTAGATCTTGAAAAGTGATATGACATATAATTATTATTTTTTTAAATTAGTTTAATGACAAAAAAATTATATAAATTTTTTACAACAATTGAGATGGTATATTATGATTGATATATAACAAACGCAGTGTTAGTACAAGTTCATGTTACACCAATCACAAACTGATGGGCCATTGTGAATGAGACTATACTATTTGTTTGATTGGGTTTGAAATTAATAGAAATCCCATCTATTTCTAAGATTGGGGCTAGTGAGAGGTTTGGGTCTAGTGTTCAGTCATTAAAATTATGCACATATAGATTGACTCACCATACTCTCACATGATTAAATTATATGAATTTGATGCCAAAAATGTAGCCACCAAAATGCAAGAATAGTGGGTGAATGCCAAGAGCTTGGTTTTCCTGGATCACATGTAAATTTATTTTACATGCAAAAGAGACTGAATTAATAAGGTGTCCAAGAGCGGAAGTTTTTTAGTCTCAGTGTGCATTGTAATATGCATGATGATTTGCCGATCTGTATGGTTTATACAGATGAGAGTTGGTATGAAGTATTATGATTGGTACCAGGTTAACATATGGACTAGCTCATGCGATTTCACTTTATAGTATGATCAAGTGGGAGATGAAGGTATAAGAGTGATCACACCATAATAGTGTGGATACTCATATAACATAGCTTAGCCTTTTGGTGGTTGGCTATTCCCTTAAGAAGAGAGAATCAGTCAGATAACTGCTAATAACCGTTTAGCGCTTGGGAGTTGAGTAATTGTAGGAGAATTATTCTCCAATGCTCAAGTGTTATAACTGTTGACAATTCTATTATATATATGATTGTTACACTCAACACAATTATACAATTAATCATACGTTGCATTCTCTCTCTCTCAAGTGATAAACATCCTAACGGGAATCCACTAGTTTTATATTGTTTCTGTGTTTTATGTTTTCCTACATTTATAACTTTGTCATTTCGTGACAAAAAGGGGAGTTGTTAGCATCAAATTTAGGGGATCGGAGTAAAACTCTCATTTGTATTTGCCATTGATATCCTGAATATGCTGTTTAATTGTATTAATGAATATGGGAGTCTCATGTTATTACATTTGTTTTGAAATAATGTCATATGCTTGCCTTTGTAATTAGATTCAGTGTATCTTATGCCTTTGTGAGTCTCATGTATCTCATGCTAGCATTTGTTTTGAACTAATGTTAGCATTAGGAAATACAATTAGTTATCCTCAAAGCAATATGTTTAGTTGTGAGTCCTACTCCTAGGTTGTTTAGTGGTTTGATTGTCAAAGGTTGTTTATTGGTTTAGGACAAGCTAATGTACTAAGTTCGATTAAAATATAAGCCCAGCTAATAAACAAGGCATAAATAGGAGGTGTCCCCTAATCTCCCCACTAAACAAGGCCATAATTGGCTCGACTTTGTTAGTGTTGATTTACCCAACCAACTAGAAAGTCTCCATATGCTTTCCTGGCAAAAATAATTTCTATCTTTCATATATATATATAACAATGTTCCCAAGCTATAATAAACTAGACTATGGTGGGTTTGGTTTAAACTTTTTTGTTTTTTTATTATTAATTAATTAATTTATGTATAATTTTTTTTCAACAAATAAGAAAAAGCAAAAGACCAAAACTAACCCCAAATGCACATAAAAAATGTAAACAGTAGTAAAACAAAATATTCTTGGGGTTGTGAAATGCTTAATCTTGGTTTGCGCATTTGCTTTCCTCATTATTTATAAGATTTAACAAATTGAAATACCTCGTACGTACAACATGTTGCATTTCTCATGGATATCTCAATTATCATCCTTCTTCTATGTCTGCTACAAACTCTTCCTCTATCTCTTTATATATCAAATGTTTCTTAGGCTACTATTTTGAATTAAACTTTGAACATACATGCAATATATATTTATTAGCGGGATCTTCTTCTTCTTTTTCTTTTTTTTTGGACCATTAATTATTGATTAGAAAATTCAAGTGTGTTGATCACCATGGTCAGAGTGGTATAAGATCAATATTCTTGTTTCCATTGTCCAGGAAGAAAAGAAAATGAGAGTTGTTAGTATTAATTATTATTTTTCTAATGCATGAACATTTGATGTCCTATTGACCACCGATATATAATAATCTTGGACCCTTTTGCTGAATCATTTCCTTTTTCTTGGCCCGTTGCTGAATAATGTAAGAACTTCTTATGCAATTTCTATAGAGATTTAAAATTAAGGGCAAATTATTGTTTTCGTCCCTATGCTTTGTATAAAGTTCATTTTCGTTCTTGAACTTTAAAAAGTTCGTTTTCGTCCCTGAACTTTGAATAAATTATTTTTTACACATGAATTTCATCATTTAAAAAAAAAAGAAAAAAAGAAAAGAAGTCTAGGGATGAAATTCATGTGTAAAAACGAACTTTTTCGAAGTTCTGGGACGAAAACCGAACTCCATGCATAATTTAGGAATGAAAAGCGAACTTTTCAAAGTTGAGGGAAGAAAACAATAGTATAACCTAAAATTAAATCCTATGCTTTAAAAGTTTTAATTAAATTTTGTATATATAATGTTCCTCTAACCCTCGCGTATTGTCGATTAATGGACTGCTTGTAGATCTTTCTCGTGATTTGACTTCATGCTCAAAAAGGAATGTGGTTCGATCTTTCCTCAATCAACAGGACTTTTTCTTTCTATCGATGCTGAAGGTTGCTAAGTTATACTACTTCGATTGTTGATGAGAAGCAACAGTTATCAACGGAATTAGTACAATTTAAGAGGCTTCTTAAACTACAAATATGCATGAAAGCAAAAATAACTTTTAAGTATTTATCAAACTACAATGCTAATTAATAAAGCTAATCTATGGGAAACAATAACTTGCAAAAATAAACTTAGAATTTTAAAGATTCAACAAAATAGCACTAGAAACATATTAAGGAACTAGTAATTTTACATAAACATGAAATGAAACCACGAAACCTAAGTTGATTTAGAGGCTCATTCTCATACATCAACCGCAACCCGTGAGAGTATTGAATATTGAAGATACCTTCTCCCTAGTCCTTGCTCATCCTCAAACACCCACCCATGGTTTGATTTTCCCATTAACTATGTTCTTGACCTTATACACTCTTTAAATACTTGTATGCAAGAACCTTTAGAGTCCATTGTTATTGAAACCACGGATTTCATCTTGCTGTTTTACCTCGTGGTTAGGGGTGGGCAAAAAACCGTGGAACCCGACCCGCCCGACCAATGGCCGACCCGCTCGCCCGCCCGCCCGCATTTGGCGTCAATTTTAAATATCCGGATAACGGTTTTTGGATGCGTCCCGCCCGCCCGATTCCCATAACTTAGCTTGCTAAATTAGGAAATTAGAATGTATGACTATTTATTTAGCTGCTTGGTATTGCCTAGTTGGTAATTTAGGTTAATATGAATTTATAGAAATTAGAATGTATGATTATTTATTTAGCATGCTTGGTAGTTGCTTAGTTGGTTGGTAATTTAGGTTAATATGAAATTGATTTTTTGTATTTGTATTTGTATGTGCTTAGGAATTGTTGCATACTTGCATTTATGTTTGGTTTTTTATATATAAGAATGGTTTAAAAAGTTAGCAAATAAGGAGGTTTAAATTAATAGTAAAAAAATGGCTAAAAAAACTAAATTAGAGGCCCAATATATATAGTTGTTAATTTGGCTTTAAAATGGCCCAAAAAAGTCCAAAACAATAATGGACTAAATTTTTAAAGTCCACTTGCAGCCCAAAAAAGTAAAAAAAGCCCACTTGAAGCCTATTAAACCCGACCACCCGCCTAGCTTCAAATATTTTGTAAAGCAAGTTACTGTAACCTCTCTTAAGGTTTGGAGTGAAATGACAATGATCCCCTCTTACTTTGAAAAATGACACTCCACCCCTAGAAATCATTTAAAATGACACTCCGTCCCCTGAGAGTTAATACTGTTTGTGATACCGTTTGTCTGTCACACGGTTGTCTTAAAAAATGAGTCAGAAAAAAAATATATATATATATATATATATATATATATATATATATATTATATATATATATATATATATATATATTATTTCTCTCTTTCTCTCTCTCTCTCTCTCCCTCTTCCCACTCCCGTTTGTTTCTCTCTCATAGATTGGAACAAGGCCACCATGGCCAAGAGCTCCTCTCTCTCTCTCTCTCTCTCTCTCCCTATGCTCTCTCTCTTGCTCTTCTCACTCCTATTTGTTTCTCTCTCACCGATCGGAGCAAGGCCACCATGGCTAAGAGCTCCTCTTTCTCTCTCGATCTCTCACACCGTTACCCTCTCTTCGTTGTCACAAAACCAAAAGGGGCTTGACGGCCCAGCTTTGCTTTTTGCCACTACCAATCGACCGTCATCTTTCATCTCGGCTTGATGGAGTAACCTGTTTTCCTCTGCAACCTACTTTCAGTTCCGGAAAGGCTATCAAGTATCACACAAAGTTCTTTGGTTAGGTGTAGATGGTGTGGAGAAATATTTTCCCTTTTTAATATTTGAAGGATTTTTTAATTAGCGCATTGTGAATGGTATAGATATTAGATGCTTCTAAGGTAGTAATATAATTGAAGATTACTATCTAAGAATGGTTCTTAAACTTTGAGACTGGGTATTACAATATTAATATTTTAACTCTCGACATGCTTAGGCTAATTTAGAACAGCTTGTGGACAATGTTTATCTATAATATAAACTAAAAGCTGAAGCTGGGAGAAAATTTTTAGACTTCCCCAAATACCGCCACATCAGATTTGTTGCTCCCACAATATTTCATATCATTTTTCTTTCTATTTCACTCTCTCTCTCTCACTTTCTCTCCCCATCGCCTCTTCATCTCCCTCACCTCTTCATCTTCCATAGGTTTTTCACATACTCATTAAATCACCTATCCCAAATCTTCTATTTAAATCTTCCTATTTCCGTTTCTTTTTAAATCCTACTTTTTCTCATATTGCCAAAATTAAATGTATTCAATATAAATAGTATATGCTAAAATCATTAAAGCCACAATTACCCTTTAAAAAAAAATTCCTTCTTCCTATATTGAGCTACCATCATGCCATCATGCCCCTTGAGTTTTCCATTATAAGTCTTATGACTATTCACATCCTTCCATTGATGAATGGAAGAAAAACAATCTCTAATATTGTAACGTTCCTTGAAGAAATAAAGTTTCTATATGTCTAAAATCCCAAATCTCAAATCACCCTTCCACTTTAAATAGTTGAATCCAAAATCTTATATTCTACCAGTAAGTCCTCTCTTTCACTCTCTCTCTCTCTCCACTTCAAATATAGATTTTTTTTTTCTTTCCAAATTTTTTTCTTTAGTCGATACCTAACAAATTTGAAAGGCGTGTGGAAATTATCAAACATTCAATACCACAGTTCGTTTATCGCTTGCAATCTAAGAGGAATTCTTCTATCCTCTCTATCTTTGGTAATCAAATTTCTTTTACATATCAATCATTTTTCTTTTGTTTTCATTCCCTCTTGGTTTTTGTTAGGTATTTCAACTTTTGATTACTTTTTCAATGGTTAATCTTTTTAGTTTAGCGTTAAAACTAAATGCTAATTTGCTCTAACATGTTTTGATATTTTGTTTCTAGAAGATAGCAAACCAATCAAGCTAACTTATGTTTTGTCACTAGAAGGTATTTGTTATCATTCTTTTTTTTTTTTTTTTTTAAATGTAGCATTATCATTCTTCTTTGTTTGTTTCATCCACATGTTTCAAAAATTTCCATTACCTTTTTTCCGTCAAACACTTGATGCCTTAATAGCAAGGAACTTTTTGACATATCAAGTGTTGTTTAAAATGATAGGGACTATTTGAAAACATTCGGTAAAGGTTGAGGATTAAATGTATAATTAAACTAAAAAATAATCATATTGAATCTTCCCACGCATCGTGCGGGTCAACAACTAGTTAATGACCAATATCAACAACCATAAAGATAGAAATGTTGTTCCTCCGAGGATGGCATACGGAGACTTTGTTACGTAAGGATCACTAACAACTAAGGACTAATTAAAGACCAGAAAGTCTAGTCGAATAACTATAACTATATATATTAAGCTGCCTCTGTTACGTAAGGATCACTAAGGACTAAGGATTAGTTAAAGACCAGAAAAGTCTAGTCGAATAACTATAACTATGTATATTAAGCTGGCCTCTGTTACGTAAGGATCACTAAGGACTAAGGATTAATTAATGACCAGAAAAGTCTAGTCGAATAACTATAACCATATATATTAAGCTGGCCTCGTTTTGTTGGGGAATTAGCGGCCACTATCTCTTTATATATGCAATGTTTCTTAAGGCGGCTACTATTTTGAATCAAACTTTGAACATACATGCAATATATTTATTAACGGGATCATTAATTGTTGATTAGATCAAACTTTGAACATACAGTCAATTTTTTTTTTTTTTTTGGACCATTAATTGTTGATTAGAAATTTCTAGCGTGTTGATCACCATGGTCAGAGTGGTATAAGATCAATATTCCTGTTTCCATTGTCCAAGAAGAAAACAAAATGAGAGTTGTTAGTAGTAATATATTATCATTTTTCTAATGCATGAATATTCAATGTTCTATTGATCCATCCGATATATAATAATCTTGGAGCCTTTTGCTGAATCATTTTCTTGGCCAGTTGCTGAATAATGTAAGAACTTGTTGTGCAAATTCTCTTTAGTTTTGGAGCGATTTCAAAGATCAGGAAATGGGGCTATGTTTGTAATGATTTTAATTTTCTAAGATCAATGCAATATCTAATGATTTTAATTTCATAAGATCAGGAAATGACGACAAGGATCTAGTTCGCTGCCACCATCGCTCACCTATGGAGGTGATTGCGGTAAGTGGTGGCCTAGCTTCTCGGTTAGCCGGAATATACCAGGACTACAAGTCATGTGGGAAAAAAAATGTACTTGGATTTGTCGGAGGGTATTTGGGTCTTTTCAATTTTGGTGAGTTGTGTGACCATGATCTAACTGTGTTAATTATAACACATGATCACATTTAACTTTTAGGTTGTGGTTCACCTGATGGACTAAATAATTTCTCCAATCTCCCCACAAAACAAGGCCATAATTGGCTCGACTTTAAGATGAAAGATGCTCCGGCTAGTGACTTGTTTGTGGTGCCGAGTCGCTCTTGCATTTTTTATTTCAAGAAAAAAAAAAAGACTAAAATATTATTTTCATCCTTAAACTTTGAATGATGTTTGTTTTTTGTCCTTAAACTTTAAAAGGTTCGTTTTTCATCCCCTAACCTTTTAAAGATATTTTGTGTAAAAATAGGGATGAAACGAACTTTTATCAATAGATTAGGGATGAAAAAAGATATTTTTTAAAGTTTAAGGACATAAAGTGTAACACTTTCAATATTTAGGGACAAAAATGAACTTTTAAAGTTTAGGGATGAAATACGAACTTCATTCAAACTTTAAGGACGAAAAAATATTTTAGCCAAAAAAAAAAAAGAATAGAAATGGGAAACTAGTGGGATGCAGAAGGAATTTTGTGAATGACTATCTATCATTTGACTTAAAAATGGTATGAAGAATGGAGTGTGAATGCTCAAACCTTTTCTCTGCAAAGTAAGAACTTTATAATAATTTTTATGCTCAAAAGTTGGTGTTATCTTTCTCTGCGTTCACAAACCTTTACAACAACAAATCCATCCATTAATTATCTCCTATCTTAGTTAAAGTATTTGGTGGTATCTTCTTTGCGTTTACAAACATTTAAGACTTACGTCCTCATTAGAGTTATCAGCAAATGACGTAAGTCACATCTAAAGGAATTCATCGAAGGGATACAGAGCAAAGGATAGAAACCTCATCACTCTAAGGAATCTACCTATGAGATACGGAGTAAGAAACTCACAATTTATCAAAATTTATCTAAAGATAATAGTTAAACAAGAAAAAATATTTCTTCTCAAAATTCAAAAGCTAACTAATTCAAAAAAGAAAAAAAAAAAACCCACTCACTATCTCATTCCATACATGAGGTAGGAACCTAGGATTTATAATAGGACTAATTCATATCAACCCTCCAAACACGAGAAATGACAACTTACATTTACAAGAAAACAAAACATATAATAAAAAACAAAGACTTGATCAAATACTCAAAGATAAAGACTTACATTATGCTAACGCTTTTGAGTCATGGAATAAATAACTATTTTAGACAACACCATAAACATTATGCAACGTGCCAACGACCCGAACTAGTTGCTTTGTCTATAAATACTTGCATGGTAACTTGCATTCCCCTACGCAGCTAAGAGTGCTAAACATAACTAGTACATCATCATGGGGTCTTCGTTTTGTTGCTTACATGTCGTTGATGCGCTTGCTTTACTTACTCCCTCTGTTTCATCTTATACTACTCACTCATTCGTCTCCTTCCATGCATCCACTATGCCATGATGATGAGAGCTCAGCCTTGTTGCAATTCAAGGAAAGCTTTATCATAAACAAGTCTGCTTCTTCGAAAAATCCTTTTGCATATCCTAAGGTTGAACTCTTGGACAGCTAGAAGGAGAAAGCAGTGATTGCTGCTCATGGGATGGTGTTGACTGCGATGAGGACACAGGTCATGTAATTGGCCTTGATCCTCAGTAGCAGTTGTCTCTATGGTTCAATCAACTCTAACAGTCCAGTCTCTTCCGTCTTGTTCACCTACAAAGACCTTAACCTTGCTCACAATCACTTTAACTACTCTCAAATCCCATCCCAGGTTGGTAATCTTTCAAGACTCACATATCTCGAATCTCTCTTCTTCTTCGTTTTCTGGTCAAATTCCCATTTGAAGTTTCAAAGCTGTCCCAATTGTCATCCCTGTATATGTGGTTGCAACTTATGATTTGTCTTCATGGAATGTTAACTTGTTGCAATTAAAAAGTTGAGCCTAACAAGCCTAGTTGGAAATTTAACCCGCCTAGAAAATCTTGATTTGGGTGGGGTGACCATAATCTCCACAATGCCTAATATCTTTGCAAACTTGTCTGCTTTAAGGTCACTTTATCTCCATGACTGTGGATTGTATGGGGAATTTCCAATAGGCATCTTTAAGCTACCAAATTTACGGGTTCTTGACGTGAAGTACAATGAAGATCTCACTAGTTATTGGCCTGACTTTCAATATTGGAGCAGTCCCCTTGAGGAAATTGACCTCGAAGCCACCAAATTCTCTGGTAAGCTACCCGCTTCAATGGGAAACCTCGGCTCCTTGATTGCTTTGAGTATAAGGGGTTGCAACTTCTCAGGGTCCATTCCATATTCAATTGGTAATCTCACAAATCTCATTTACCTTGAGCTTTCAAATAACTCTTTGGTGGGTAACATCCCATCTTCAATTGGAAATCTCATCCAACTTGCTTTTCTAGGCCTCTACGATAACCAATTGAGTGGTCCAATCCCTTTTGGGCTTGCAAACTTGACACAACTGACTGTCCTTTCCTTAGGCTCCAATCGATTAACTGGTCCAATTCCTTTTGAGCTTATGAACCTCACACAATTACATATCTTGAATCTTGAGGCCAACGAGTTTCAAGGTCAGTTACCAATCTCTATCTTTAACCTGAAGAATCTTATTCTTCTTGATATCTCTAATAATTCCCTTAGTGGTACTGTGTTGATTTGCAACATGACTTCTCTTCATTATCCTTGACGTGTCTGATAACTACTTCAGTAGTTCACTTCCTCAATGCTTGCACAATAGCTTCCAAGGAAGCAAATTGAGGATGATTAGTTTGAGAGAAAACAAATTTCAAGGATTGTTACCAAGATCATTTGGGCCAATTGTACGATGCTAGAGACCATTGATGTTAGTAATAACCAATTCAATGACACTTTTCCCACTTGGTTGGGAAGTCTTCCAAATTTAAAGCTTCTCATGTTACGGTCCAACAAGTTCTATGGTCAAATATTAGAGAGTCCTGAAACCAATTATGAGTTCCCTAACTTGCAAGTCCTTGATCTCTCTTACAATAGATTTACAGGAAAATTTCCATTAAATTCCTTCAGAAATTGGAATGCCTCGAAATTGGACAATGAACACACTTGACATATATTCATGCAGAAACATCTTTCAGGGTGGAGACATACTATTGGTTTGAAAATTACGATTATTCAATGAAAATAACAAACAAAGGTGTGGATATAGTATACCACAAGGTCCAAGAATTCTTTAGAGCCATTGATATTTCAAGCAATATGTTTGTTGGAGAGATTCCTGAATCCATTGGAGATTTATTAAGGGCCTTCATATGCTTAAATCTTTCTAATAACATTCTCACTGGACACATCCCACCATCTTTAGGGAATCTTATAGACGTTAGAATCATTGGATCCTTTCTCAAAATAGGCTCTCAGGGGAGATTCCACCACAGCTAGCACAACTTACTTTCCTCGAATGGTTCAATGTTTCTCATAACAATCTCACTGGCTCTATACCACAAGGGAAACAATTCAACACATTTGAAAGCAGTTCGTTTGAGGGAAATCTTAGGCTTGTGTGGGAATCCATTATCAAAGAAATGTTGGGTTTCTGATTCTTCACCACCTCCACCTTCGATTTCTAAACAAAGTCAGGACTGTATTGGGTCTCTCTTTGAATTTGGTTGGAAAATAGTTTTGGTTGGCTATGGATTTGGACTAATCATTGGAGTGATAATTGGCAACATTGTGGCTATCAAAAAAACATGATTGGTTGATGAAGACCTTTGGAATGAGGCAACGGATACGAAGGAACATGAGAAGGGAACATAGGAACTGAGCATGCATCTTGCAAATTGTATATAAATATGCACCTATGCAGAAAGTTTTATGGAGTCCTTTTTAATCTTCTTTCCCTTATTTTTATTTTTTTTACATAGTATTAGTATTAAACTATATGATATCATGTACTTCCTATATAATAAAAATTGTGTTCTACACATTTTGATTGTGCCAAGTGTATTCCTTTTTTTTTTTTTTTTTTTTCTCTCTTAGGCTAGATGAATAATATTTTTGTCTATTTATGTTATACATAAAGACGTTTTATTCAAATTGAGAAATGAATCCTCACCACACTTTTATCATTCAATTATGATGTAAGCTATCAACAACCTTTTTAATTTCTCTTTTCGTGATGTCGATTCGCTACAATAGAGTTCAATAAGATGTTCGACACAATTATAAAATGAACTTGTGTTTTGGGAACACTGTTTTTTTTTTTTTTTCTTTTTCATATTGAAAAGTAATAAGAATGAGAGGTGTTAAGCTTTTTATCATCCTGGCGTCGAGCTATTTTTCCGCAGGACCTCCCCTACAGTATCGTCACCACAGTAGAGTTTAACCACCAAGTTCGGGATGGATTGGTGTGGTTCCTCTACGCCTAGGACACCAGAATATCGAACCATGAACGAATAAAGGCATGAGAGAAAAGCATATTGGCTAGTGATTGTGTAATTAATGCGCGTACACTATAATCTCCATTTACTGTTTTTGGCATATTAAAGATAAAAAATTGGTTGCATGAATTTGCTCTTTCTATTATATTTTTTGTTGTGTAAATTAAAAACACAAAATAATAATACTGATATTAATGTAGATTCTAACTAATAGAATGGTTCATTATCTGTTTACCACACTCTGTTCACTAATTAGTACATTTATTTTATAAAGTAAAAGATAGGAAACTATCATTATATTTTAAGAAATTTTGACCTAAACACAGTGTTAGTTCCTAAAGTTTACTCACTTAGTGCTATTGATCCCTTATGTTTGAAATTAGTACTATTGGTCCTTGAAGTTTTAAAAATGATAGTTATTGATCCCTTCATTTCAATGCTGTTAGTTTCTTTGCCTACGTGGCTAATGGAGGGATGATATAATATTTTTTTAATTACGTGACATATTATTTTTTAATTACAAAAAGACAAATGAGCCAAATAATTCGGATCCATAAAAAACCCAATACTTGACCCGCCCCAAAATGTATCTGATCCACAATCGAGAATACAAACCAAAACCATCTCACCGTGAAACCCCTTGTCCCCTGAAGGTACTCAACCGCCAGTGCAACACTACTGGCCACAAAATTGCTCCATGTACTCATACACCAAAGGCATCAATAGGAGCACATATAGATGCACACAAGCACGAATGAGAAAAGAAACAAATAAATGTTCACTGGGTCAAACATGCAGTTTTTTATTAGTGAACAAGGAAATGGATCTGAACGGGGTGGGTGTCGCCAGAAATGTCTATTGAAGCGTGGATAATATGCAAAGGGATGGCATAAGCTTATGGTGTATTAGTACACGGAGCATGGATCTTTAGCTAACAATCTTAGTTTTTTACTCCTAGATTCTAACTATCAACCATAGGTTGCAGATTTTGGTCTGTCTAAACTACCAAGTAGAAGTAAGATTGATTATTCAAGCTTCTCGAGGATGAGAGGAACTAGAGGTTACATATGACTCCTTAGTGGGTCTATAATCTTTCCATCACTTTCTAAAGTGGATGTATTAATGTATATATTTATGGCATCCTTCTGTTGTAAATGGTAATTGGAAAGAGCATGAATGTCATGCATACCTCTGCCAAGAGAGCATAAGAGGTTGGTCACAAAATTGGAGATATAAATGTTCACAAATTACCCTAATTTGAACGTAATTCAAATAGTGCACCTCCTTTGTATCATTATTCTAACAATTATTAATAAGCAAAGATTCAATTTAAGCATGGGATCCAAATCCAATAGTGAGTGATCTTGGTCTCAATAATAATAAGGGATGACAATCTACCCGCGACCAACCTACCCCGATTAAGACGGGTTCCCCCAACCCTTTTAGCAAATTGGGGATTGGGGCGGGTTTTCCCCTAGACCCGAATCGTCTATTAATTGGGGCGGGATTTTATTGAAAGCCTCGAACCAAACCCAAATATTTTTGAAAATGGTTTTCTATAATTTTTCTTTTTTTAATTTCATTTTGTAACCTTTATTTTTTGCATTTTTCTAATCATCATGTGTCTGGGACCAGTGCTAGGGAACGGGTTTTGGGGTGGGACAAATAGAGAGAAACCCAACTCATCCCCACCCCCATTGCCATCCCTAGTCAATATTTTAATAGGGGACAACCACAAGATATCAAATTTTCTCTTTCCATTCAATAAAGTTATAGCCTATAGGCAAATTAGAATATTTCAAGAGAATTTAAACACGAAGAAAAGTTGAAGCAAGCATCCCCCAATAAACAAAGGAATAAAGGATGATGTCACCATTCAATACAACAGATATGTAAGATGTATTTGTCATTGGAAAAAAAAAATGAAACCAAGAAGAATTTTAAGAATAAAATAAAGTACCTGGCCTCGCTACTACTTTGGAAGAGGTCTAAACACGAAGAAAAGTTGAAGCAAGCATCCCCCAATAAACAAAGGAATAAAGGATGATGTCACCATTCAATACAACAGATATGTAAGATGTATTTGTCATTGGAAAAAAAAAATGAAACCAAGAAGAATTTTAAGAATAAAATAAAGTACCTGGCCTCGTTACTACTTGGAAGAGGTCTAATTCAATTCAAAGGATGTGTGGAATTAATATTAAAAAAGCTACACTCAAGGAGGAAAAAAGAAGAAGCTAACACTCAATGAGAAATGTGTTAAAAGTAATATGCTTTTAGCAAAATGAAATCCAAAGCGATACAGAGCAAACATTAAAGCATGACTAAAGATGAGACATGAATTCCTTTACCCGGGCTACTGGTTGTGTGCATTTTGTATATGTTGGCTAAATCCAATGACAAATTTGGAGTCAAAAGATTTGAATTTGTTGTATTTTGGATCAGCATAAAAGTCTAACAAAGTTGTTAAAAAACTGAAGAACAGAATTTTCATGGGAGCGAAACGAATTTTGCTCGTGTGAAACCAAGACTCGCTCAAACCAAGCATTAAAAGCAGACAAACAATTCATTAGTATTTTGCACGAATCTCGCTCAAGCACGTTAAGTCCATATTTTTAGTGTTGTCAATCCAATGTCAAAAGTGTAACTGTATTTAAGTTTTGTTAGTCTTGGGTCCGTTTGGTAACCTATTTGTTTACCATGTTTTTCGCAAAAATCACATTTTGAAAATAAAGCTTTGAGCTTCATTCCCAGAAAGTGATTTTTGAAGACAAAATTTTGTGTTTGGGTTTTGTATTTTCAAAATGTGCTTTTTGCTTCCCTAATGGGATTCCAAATGGAGCTCAAGAGAAGTGTAAGGTTCAATTAGCTAGACTACAACATTGACTTCACTCGATCCATTAAGAGTTGCTAAAGCTTGACAAGTTTAACAGGCTTAAGCTTAACAAAATGTACTCACAAGTTTCTTTACGTACGCTTTGCTTTCCCTCGTGACCTATTTTTTTAGCATAACTGGTCCAAACATCACAAAATATAATATAATATAATGGAAACGAATATATATATTTATAAAATTGATATTCTTTTCTTATCCAATTAAACAAATAACATTCTTCCTCTCTTTTTCAGTCGCTCAGCCCCTTTCTCTCTAAGTTTCTTTTTCTTTTCTCACAGCCTGCAGCTTCCTTTCTTTCTTTCTTTCTTTCTTTTTTCACTGATTAAAGACTTATAACAATGTATGTAACAAATTATATTCATATTCTTCCTCTCACTTTTTTCTCTTTTTCTTTCTTCCCCATAACTCTCGGATCCTTCTTCTTCTTCTTTTTCCCTCTGTGATGCTCCTATATATAGCTAATTCCATCAATCACGCATCCCTCAGATTCTCATCTATCTTCCTTACAAATATATACAACAGCACAATGAGCACATGCATACACACCAAAAGCCCTGCCTCTCTCCCCTTCATCTTCAGCTGACCTCTCTCCTTCCTCACACAACAGACAAAAAAGAAATCTCTCCACCATTCCCTACGCAGGATTTATCATTTATCCCACTGGTATAAATATCTATCCATAATTTGAATTTATGCTCATAGATTTAACAGTCTTTTTTGTGCATATAGTGTAGTATTTAAATTTTCATTTATAATGTTATCTATGTGAATAATTGTATTTAGATACATACATATTTAATGTTGTATAATTGCTTCATATATAATGTTATCTATGTGTATAATTGGAATTGTACTCTTTGGTATCCACTTTTCACAATTTCCAAAACTATTTTTGTTGTAGTTAAGAGTCTTGTAGCTCAATCGACATTCACTAGTTTTTTTTATAAGGAAAAACACCATTCAAATATTCCTAAAAACACAAATTAAAGACAAAAAAAATATTTTGACAAATGGTTAAAAGACAATTTGGAATAAAATAATAATAATAATAATAATAACTCTTAAATATATGTAACTCCTCACCACACATTATTTCCCTAGTTATAACTCTCAAAACTTTTAAAAAGATTATTAAACAATAGAATTTTTTTATTTTATTTTTCTAAACAAAAAAGAATCTTTAAGCATGCACATAGCGTGATGGACCCTAGAATGAGTATAATCCCCAAACGCTGGTTGAAGGGAGAGTAGGCTCTTAATAATGCTCTAGTTTCATTTAAACTAGGAATAACTCAATCTTCACATACAATCACAAGTGAGGGAATGTAAAGTATTTGGGTATATATACATCTCATTGACACATATCGAGATCGGGTGCAATAGTTAAACATGTAAGGCCGAGATGTATAAATAAGAGTTATAAAAAGAAGAAGTAAAAAAGTAACTTTTTGGGACATCCGAGATGCAAAATTATAAAAACAACTTTGCATCTCAATTTTACACGTACTATTGTTGAGCTTTAATAGTTTTTAACTATTGGCCTAGCCTCAAAATTGAAAAGGGATTTGTAGATTTATGAGAGTGGTAAGGGTTCAAGATTGAATAATATCTTCACCTAGACCTTATCACAAAAAATATCCTTTGAAGTTCACCTTCACCTTATCACTACATATATATACTAATGATGTATATCTCTGAACTTGTATGTGATCATAGTCCAATTATTACTAACCAACAACTTTTCTTACTTTTCAATTTAAATGAATGCTAGGCATAGAAATTTTATTAAATTGTTATACTTGTTAGTACTATAATATTAATTTTCATGAGTGCTTGATTTTAGAGCCGGGCATTATAATATAAGGAATGGATTGGGTCCAATGCTTCAATGTATTGGATCCGTTGAGATGCGGAGACGTAGCCAAAATTGAACACGTGACAATCGCAACGAGTCCAGTGCACTGGAGCACTGGACCCAATCCAAGTCCTATAATATAAACCAACCTCAGATATCTCACTCCTTATTGACCTCTACAAAACTTGATTTCCTCTATCATAGGAGGGGAAGTTTTAAAACAGCAAATCAAAAAAAATTATTCACCAACTCCAGTGCCTAATCCTAAAAGGTCCAATGAATCAGTGGAGTCCTTCGTGTTTGCATGCTTTGGCATCTGGGACAGTGACGTTTGGATAGGGTTTCAGCACATTTTCCTGAGAGTTTGTATATATCTGTCCCTGTTTAATTTAAGTAAAAAAAGTCTTGCTTGGTTGGAAATGGTTATTTTACTTGAATACAGTAGTGGCTATATCGTCTCTTGTACACATGAGGCAATGATAATAATTTGGTATTGGGACTACAAATTTTAGGCCATTATTGTTTTATACAAGATAATGGGAATTTTTTTATTTTTTTTTAAATACATTTGTAAGTTGTAACAGCTTTATTATTTTCCATTATTACATGCCTATTTTACTAAGGGTCCTGTTAACGAGTACCTTTAGGGTAATGGTTAAGGAAGCATTTAATGCTTCCACTTAATATTTCCATTTAATACAAAAATAACTTTTAAGGGTATTTTAGTCTTTCTCTTTATTATTTTAATATTAAAAATTCGTTATTTCCTGTAAAGTGTAACCATTTAATGCTCCTTAACCATTACCCTAAGAGCACTGGTTAACAAAATCCTTTTACTAATCATGTCTACAACTTTCTTAATAGGGACAAATATCGGTCCTGATCCCCACCCATAAAGGCAAAGTGTTGCGTTTCATTCCCAAGTATATGCGGGAAAATGTGTTGCCGTCTATTGACTTTATTCTCACAAATATGCGGGAAAATGTGTCGCTGTTTATTGACTTTCTTCTCACAAATATGCGGAAAAATGTGTTCCTGTCTGTTGACTTTATTCTCAAATATATGCAAGAAACTCAATTGCGGTTTATGCTCAAAGGCTGCACTATTCATTTTAGGTAATAATTATTTCTGAAATACACTTGGCTAGCTCTTAAGTTAATTTTCACATGAAAAAAGAAAAACATTGATGGAGTTTGCGGATAATCATTTTCTATTTTCCCTTATCTTTTAAATATTTTATGTAATGAAATTCAGGTTTAGTCGTAAGCCATAGCATGGCCCAATTTTTATTGTTGACGGTCCAGTTTCCTTACATCATGGAAAAATGGGAGAACCAACATCCAGTAAAAGCTGCAACAATTATATATCTCCAGCAGGGCCTAACGACCGTATCAGCAATTATTATTGCTCATGTTGCAGATTCTGGTACACTAGGACTATTCAGCATCATTTTCTTCTCCACTGTTTCCTATACTATGGTAAGTACATGTTCTAAATTGTCTAATATTTTGTTGACTTAAAGGCAAAGTATACCTTTAATTTCTTTTTTAAGTTCGGGATAATTTTGAGTTTGAATTTTGAAGTTTATTTTATAACTTTACCTACCTGTGGTTTTGTCCATTTACACTTTGTCTGCTTGTGGTTTCATTTTTAACTTCCGTTAGAGAACCTTTTACTGCTGTTAACATAAACAAAACTAAAAGCAAAAGAAACCAAAAACACTCACTCGACTCTCCCTAAAACTCCCACGCTCAATAAACCCACAGCGTCACTGGAAAACCCTTCACGCGTACTTCCAGTTAAAGCTAATGAATCATTTCGTTATGATTGACATAGAGGAAATGCACTAGATACAGTCTCTAACTTATTTTTTATTAATGGAGCAAGAAGTCTAAATAATGGGAAGATCAAAGCAACGTAGCCAATCAAATTGACAAGAGTGGCCTTCTCAATCTCTTGGAGCATTTCAACACAGAAATCCCAAGTTCCATAGTTTTCATGTGGTGGATTTCTTAGACTGGGTTGAAGTGAGGAATGGTGTCTCCTTAAAAAAAATGTATATAAAAATAAAAATAAATAAATAAAACTATGGAGTCATGATATGTGCACATTCTTAATCTACACCCTTAATACACACTTTCATAATTTCTGATCATTTGTCCAAAATTTATGGACATTCACATACACAATTTCAACACCACACATGATTTTGGGACATTGTTATCCACAATTTCTAAACATTCATATGTGGTGTACATATTGATCATACTATGAACATGGTTTGATGGTGGTCGGGTAAGTATGCCCCTATCGTCTAGTGGTTTGGGACATCTCTCTTTCAAGGAGGCAGCGGAGATTCAACTTCCATTGTGGGTAGGGTATTACTAATTAGGGGTGTGCACAAATAATTGTCCTTTTGCGTTGCTATGAACTGGAAAATATATATTTATAATAGCTAGCCATGGAACTTTCACTAAAATCTAAACAACATTTTGCCTTTCTTATTACAGGGAATAGCATTGTATTGGATTTCTGCCAGGCTTCCAAGTCGAAACAAAGATGTCGGACTTTACTATGCTGCAGCATTGGCATTAGCATTGGGCAACTCTAGTCGAGACCCAGCTTTAAAATCCTTTCTTGCTGATCAGTTTCATGGACAAAATACCAACATATGCACGAAAATACTATTTTGTTTTTGTGCGGATAGTGGTACAATTGCTTGGTGGAATTTTGCTTGGTTTTTGGGAGTCATCATCGCTTTGTTTCTTTCAGCTACTGTCAAATGGACAACAAGATTCCAAATCTCTACCCTATTTATGGCTGCAAATCTTTTGTTGTTCTTGTTTGGCTTCACCTTTTATAAGCGCGAAAGACGAATCCAGCGAAATAGTAAAGTGACTGAAGTGAAGCGCCTATTAATATTAATACTTATGTGTACAACCTTCGTTGCATATGGTATGATTAAGGCTACCGGAAATACCTTCTTTATTGCACAAAGTAGAAACATGGATGCTCACATTATTGGTAAAGTCAAGGTTCCTCTAATGATTTTCTTCGTAGTCCAGTACGGTATAAGCTTCATAACCAAACTCCTGTTTCATGGGATATTAAATTTCTTTCGAAGAAGACAACGTGTCGAACTGGAGGGAATCGGTGCTGGGATGGTCTGTGGTATATTATGTTGCATCACAGCTTGGAGGGTGGAGCTCCACAGACTGAATTTAATTATGAAAGAAGGAATTGGTCCTAACAACGACGACCCAAATAAGACTATCCCCATGAGTGTGTTTTGGTTACTTCCACAATTTTGTTTGTTAGGACTAATGGAAGGACTTGGTGATAAGGGGCTTGAGAATTTCATCAAGGACTACGTCGAAGAATCAATGAAGCGGCACGTGTCGTTATGCGGTGAGTTAGTAATAGGTTTTGGAAGTTTCTTTAGCATACCTTTTGTCTTACTAAACCCAAGCTGGTTCGAGGATACCATCAACACAAGTCATCTAGATAGGTATTTCCTAATTTTAGCAATTCTAGGTTCGGTGTTCCTTTGCATCTTTGTGTGTATTTCACCTATGTATGCCAACATGAAAGCTCAAATGGAAGAGGAGCATTCAAATGAGGGGATATGTTGTTGCTAGGGCCTAAGAGCCACTCTTAACATATGTTCGAGATGGCATAGTTAAAGTCTCCATTGGCATTCGAATAAACAACATATATATGTGATAAAGCTTGAGGTTTTCTTTTTTCTTTTTTTGAATGAATGTATTTGAAATATTCTTCACTTGAATATGTGCCAATTCTATTCCAGTTCCAAAGCCTTGTTTTGTTCCATCTATCGGTAGAACAATGGCCTTCCTACTGCAGGTATAACGTTAGCATATTTCTCTTGTTGAAACAATTCTACATCTAATCCCCTTACTATTCAATGATATAAGAGTTAAAATAAGATTGAGATGCAAGCTTTTGTTATTGAAAAATAACTTGATAATTTTTAAAAATATGATACGCACATATGTATTATGTGCATGAATTGTAATAAACAAAAGAGTTTGGCCAGTAAATATAGAATATGCATACCATCTAATTATATGCTATTATCGAAGGTTTTTCTTGGCAGTTGAAATAGGCATGTTACTTTTTTACAAATTGTATGTTATTATCGAGGGTTTTTTGATACCCTCAAAATAAGTGCGTCAAAATAGATCAAGTTTTTTTGTAGTATAATCTCAGGTTTTATAAGATTTGGTGTAGGAAGCTTAGTTGTAATAAAGTTATTTTTCTGAGAAATATATACATGAGCATCATGTTAAAGTCTAATGGACCTAATTCAATCTCAAAAGACGCCTTAATTATGAGATGAGGATTGTCCATAACTTATATATTTATTACTCAATCCAACTCTTTCCAATGTGGGATTAATGATATCTAACATCCCCCCTCAAACTCAAGGTGGTGGAAGTTTGAGTTTAGAATGTAGTGGAACCGGATTACAGCTTGAGAGAAGAGATACCGGACCAATGGCTTAAGAGATACCGAATGGCTATGGCTTGAGAGAAGAAATACCTGACCAACGGCTTAAGAGATACCAGATGGTTATGGCATGAGAGATACCAGATGGTTATGGCATGAGAGATACCAGATTTTATCAAGGTCCAAGTTCAATGTTTGCCATCATTTAACTAATGAGTCAAAATGGAATTTTTGTGCTTAATAATATTATTTTTAATAGTATTTTGTAGCAAAAAACAAAAATTGGAAACTATTGAGTTAAATAGCCTTTTTTTCTTTTTTCTTTTTTCTTTTTTTTGTGAATTCGTCTCTAAATTTTTATTTTTATTTTTGTAGGAACTCATCTCTTGAAGAGACAATTTCTAATTGGAAGAGACGAGTTCCAAAAAAAGCTACATTGCTTAATAGTTTTAAAACAGTGTTTTTTCGCAAAATACTTTCAAAAAATGGATTATTGAGCAAAATCCCTCAGTCGAAGTGCATGTAAAGTAAAGTTTAGGACCATGTTTCAAGAGCAAGATGAACAAAAGGACCCATATCACAAAAGAAGTTATAGGTCTAAAATCATTGTTCTAAGGCTTGCGATAATCAAGCCCAACTGTTGAAGGATCAATCCAAAGGTCAAATCCACCTAGCTCAGACAAAAGCCCACTTATCATACTTCCTTCGAAAAGCCCAATTACTTCATCAGATTTCACAATGGCTCAAGAATGATCAAACAACAATGTCAATTTGAATGACCTTCTAGCCGCTCTAGTCTACGGCCAAGCCCAATTGAGAGAGGAAGTGCAAGGATTAGCCCAATCCATGAAGGGGAAGGGAGTCCAAGCTCCCCTAATGATTAGGGGAACTTAGATGATGAGAAATATGTATGGAGAAGATATCCCCAATTAAAATGACCCGACACAAAACGGTCACCTTTAAACCAGTCCAGTATATGCTGACCCAACTAGTATTGCTACAGAAAAGAAGTTGATGGAAAGGGTAGAAGGAATGAAGCATATGGTGAGTGACCAGAAGAAATTGTAGGGAAGTGTTTAACTAAACTTTTATGGAACAACTCTGTAATCTTTTCTTTATATGGTGTCTCCAGCCCATTTCTTTTTTTCGACCATGTGAAAGTGTTGCCAATGAAGCCCAGATTATCATGCTTGTGTGGGAGGCATGCATGGACAAGCCTGCCTCCTCAGCCATTATTCATGAGATTGGAATAAGATAATCAACAGCTATGTTTTCTAAAGTCTTCATTACTTTCTCAGTTTCACTAGTTCTAGTCTTGCTAACAAGCAGCATCTTCAACTTCTTTTTTCTGCCACTTGAGAATTTATTTTAAAGTCTTGAAGGACGTTGTAGATGTCCTTTTCTATCGAGTGTGATGAGCTTGGCTAGATTTGAGTTGTTTCCCCCAAGCTTTCTAGGTATATTCATCATTTTGGGTCTGTTTGTTTTAAGGGCGTTTGCAAATATCACAAAATTTAATATAAACTCAACAATCACCATACCAATCTCGCAAAAATCTAGAATATATTTCACGACTACTAAAGTGGTAGATTGTGATTGGTAGTAAAAATAATGTCAGTGACAATTTTGTGTGAAATTTATATTGCACTAATTAAATCTATCATCTTAGTAATTATAAAATATATTGTGTCTGTAACATTATTGTAAAAAGCATGAAATTTGTTGTTTATTTATGGATAGGGAGCAAATTGGAATCTTTTGAAAAAAAAAAAAAAAAAAAAAAAGTATTTGGTATTAGCCCAAACCTCTGATAGTTTTTGTATTTTACTCCATTAAAATTTGAATGGGCCAAACCACGAACACTTGAAACAAAATTCAGAAAATAGAAATATTATCTTTGTAGGAATAATATCACTTTTGTTGGCCATTTCATTAAGTTAAAAAATATTAGAAAATTCTAAATAAGACTATCTATCACATAGTCCTATTTCTCAATTTATCTCATCATTATTTTTGGTCTCATTGGCTTGTCTCTATGAAATAATGGGATGATATAGTCAAATTCATTATTGAATGGGGGATAGAGATGAGAAAAAAGATCTCTTCTGCTACTTTCTCTATAACTTTATATATTATAATTTAAGTCTATTTTATTTGTTAGGCCACTAACATTACTCATTCCCCACCTAATTGAGCACTAGACATTGTTGGACCTTGGAAAAGTAGGCGGAGCACATTATCATTGTCAAAAAAGAGCTTGTAGTTGCCAGAAGAATAGTCATCTTGGCTTCTTTTCGAGATAAGGCTCGAAACCATTGTGAGTGTTTGTTGAGGAAGAAGAGTATCTGTAGGTATATCAAAGCTTTCCCAGATGACAACACTTTTGGAATTATGAAGAACAAGATTGCCTGTGTTTAAGAGCTGTAGTTGCAAATTGGTGTCATCTGATGAGGACAAGGCTGCTGTTCTAGTTGTCCAAACAGTGATACCAACTGAGTTGGTTAGGATAAGTTTTCCAGCCACCAACAAATTAAGTATTAGACACGCTGAAGCTCTCGATTAATTCTACAGATACCGTTGATAATATTGGCTAATTGTCTTCACGAGTCCACCAACAATATTAATATATTAACTATGTTTAATATACTAATGTTAAAGAACAATATCAACAACTAAAGATAGAAATTTCGTTCCTCCGAGGACGGCATACGAGACTAAATTTGATAGGTAAGGACTAATCGATTGAGGCTCAAGTCAAGCACAATCTATCAAAATCTATCAAAAGATAATATCATATATAATAGTTAAACAAGAAAAGATATTTCTTCTCAAAATTCAAAAGTTAACTAATTTAAAAAAGAAAAAAAACATGAGCTAGGATTTATATAGGACTAATTCATATCAAAGCTCCAAATATATAATAGTTAAACAAGAAAAGATATTTCTTCTCAAAATTCAAAAGTTAACTAATTTAAAATAGAAAAAAACATGAGCTAGGATTTATATCGGACTAATTCATATCAACCCTCCAAACACGAGAAATGACAACTTACATTTACAAGAAAGCAAAACATATAATAAAATACAAAGACTTGATCAAATACTCAAAGATAAAGACGTACATTATGCTAACGCTTTTGAGTTATGGAAAAATTAACTATTTTAGACGACAGTCCAACACCATAAACATTATGCAACGGTTTGGCTCTAAAGTGATTTGCAATAATATCAAATACTTTCTGATCTCGTTTTTTATATTTCTTTCGATATAAATAAATAAAAAAAATACTCAAAAATATTTACAATAATACATAAATCCTTAATTTTATAGTACAATAATTAATTCTAATAGTTTACTAATCTAATAATTCCACGTAAGCTGTCCCAATTGACAACCCTGGATGTGTGCTGCAACTATGATTTGTCTTCATTGAAATACTTCTTGCAATTATTCAAAGATCTGAGCCTAACAAGTAAAAAGCCTAGTTGAAAACTTACCCGGCCTAGAAAATCTTGATGTGAACATATATATTCTGTACAGTTGAAACTTTCACATACATCATTGCTAGGAAAAAAGTTTAAATCTCCCTCAAACTTTTTTTTGAATGTGATCACCACTCATGGTATTGACATCATTATTCTCATACATTGTAATATATATGTTCGTGCATTCATGCAATGTAATGCTTTAATGCTTTGAATAAATTCATAATCTAGGGCTTGTGTGCAATTTCCAAATTTGATTATTTCTTTTGCTAATAACAAATAATTTTGTTGCTCGCAAGTGGCTTATTCATTAATTTCTTCTTTATTTCCCATCTTAGTTATATTTCCTTTTGATATGATCGTGGATATGCTTTAATGGGAAACATCATTTCACATTAAGCGGAATGCTCGTCTGACTATTTTAATCAACACGCTAGAAGTTTGTCAATGGTCTCAAAAATAAATAAATAAAATAAAGTCTCACGTCCTATAAGAGTTTAGGACAAGCTTAGTGTACTAATTAAGTTGGATTAAAATATAGGAAAAAATTGCACTTTCCCCCATTAAACTATTTAATCTACTTCAATTTACCTTCTAATCTATAAAACGGAGTAATGTTCTCACTCATGTATTGAATATGTGCAAATAGCACTCCACCATCTAATTTTCATTTAAATCCAAAAAAAAAAAAAATCATTTTACAGTGAATTAATATATAATGATAGATTTTAAGTATTATAACTTAAAATTGACAAAATACATAAATAGATTCTATTACTTATGCTTGGATTTAATAGAAAATTAAACAGTGGAGAGATATTTGCAAATTTTCAATACATTAGTGAGAACATTACTTGGTTTTATACATTAGGGGGAATTGAGATAAACCCAATAGTTAAAAGGGAAAAGTACAATTTTCCCTAAAATATAAGCCTTGCTAATAAACAATGCATAAAGAGGACGTGTCCCATTAATGATCATCCCACTAAACAAGGCCACAATTGACTAGACTTTGTTAGTGCAGAAATAATTTCTCTCTATGATATATATTAAACAATGTCCCATTCCCAAGCTATTCTAAACTAGACTATATATTGTGGCTTTGGTTTAAACTTTTCTTTAAAAAAAAAAAATTATTTGTTTATGTATAATTTTTTTAGTTTAAAACAAATATATAAATGAACTTCTATCTACTTTCAGCAAATAAACAAAAAACAAAAGAACAAAACTAATCCAAATTCACTTATTCAATGTAAAACGTGGTAAAAGAAAAGAAAAGAAAATTATTTGTGGGGTTGTGAATGCTAAGTCACCAAAATCACAACTGTTTCAATGTTCACATAAACAATGTAACAGTAAAAACAAAATGTATAAAAAGGAGGGAAAAGGTTCATTATTTAAAACACTTTTTTTGGGTTTTTTTTTTTATTTTTAAAGAAGAACACATACTAAAAAACATCTTTAGCTCTTTTCTTGTCTTTCTTTCATCCTTTTTTATCAGTGCTTCTAGGTTATTGATGTTATGTGTTTTATTTTTGTAAAAAATACCACCAAGTGAGTTTAATCAATATGTGTATCAGTGTATATGATAGACATGCATTGTACTAGAGAGTGCATGTACATGATAGACACAATACTAGACAATGTAGAGCATTTCCAAAAACCAAGTATATACTTGAATTTCGTTGTAGAAAAGACAAACTAAAAGAATTGTTGGTTTTATGTTGTTTCAATTTTCAACTTATAAAGTTTCCAACAATCATATCAGATTCTAGAGGACGTAAAAGAGGTGAACTATTTGCATTAATGGAAGACTCCTTTTAAAAATTCATTTACAAGTCTCCCACGACTGGAAAATTAGTACTAAATAATTACTCACAATGCCTAGTAGCACATGTGAATTTTTTAATACTACAAGGCACCTTCAACTTCCACTTTCTTTGAAGCACTCAAACTCTCCACCAAGAGCTTTGTGATGGCGTCGTTTTGTTGGGGAATTGACGGCCACGATCTCTTTATGCAATGTTTCTTAGGCTAATATTTTGAATAAAACTTTGAATATACATGCAATATATTTATTAACGGAATATTTTTCTCTTTTTTTGGACCATTAATTGTTATTAGTAATTTCAAGCGTGTTGATCACCATGGTTAGAGTGGTATAAGATCAATATGGGAAGATGTTTCCATTGTCCAAGAAGAAAAGAAAATGAGAGTTGTTAGTATTAATTATTATTTTTCTAATGCATGAATATTCAATGTCTTATTGACCACTGATAAATAATTATATCGGAGCCCTTTGCAGAATCATTTTCTTGGTCAGTTACTGATTAATGTAAGAACTTCTTGTACAAATTCTCTTGGTTTTGGAGTGATTTCAAATTAAATCTTATATTTTAATATTTTTAATTAAATTTTGACCATATAATTGAATATCTATTGATTTCATTTCTCTAAGATCAAGAGATGGGGCAACGACAAGGATCTAATTCACTGCCATCGTCACTCACCTATGGAGATGACTGTAGCGAGTGGTTGTAGCTAAATCTGGTCGTCGGAGCAGTGGCCTTGCTCCCCGATCAGTTGGAATATACCAAGGTTTCAAGTCATGTGGGAAAAGAAATCTGCTTGGATCTATCAGAGGGTTTTTGGGTCTTTTCAATTTTGGTGAGTTGTGTGACAATGATTCAACTTGGTTAATTATAACCCATGGCATTTAACTATTGGGTTGGTGGATGAATGATGTGGTTCACCTGGTAGACTGGATAATTTCTCCAATCTCTCTACTAAACAAAGCCACAATTTCTCCAATCTCTCTGCTGTAGAACTTTAAAATGCAAGATACTCCAGCCAGTGACTCGTCCGTGGTGCCGAGTCGCTCTAGCATTTAAAAACAAAAAAATAGAAATGGGAAACTAGTAGGATGTAGAAGAAATTTTGTGAGTGGCTATCTAGCTATCATTTGACTAAAAAATGGTATGAAGAATGGAGTGTGAATGCTCATTACCATATCTCTACAAAAATAAATAAATAAATAAAAATAAAAAGAGGAATACACTTGGCCCAATCAAAATGTGTAAAACACAATTTTTATTATATAAGGAAGTACATGATATCATATAGTTTAATACTAATACTACGTAAAAAAAATAAAAATAAAAAAGCTCCATAAAACTTTCGTAGGTGCATATTTATATATTGCAATTTGCAAGATGCATGCTCAGTTTCTATGTTTCCCTTCTCATGTTCCTTCGTATCTGTTGCCTCATTCCAAAGGTCTTCATCAACCAATCATATTTTTTTGAAGCCACAATGTTGCCAATTATCATTCCAATGATTAGTCCAAATCCATACCCAACCAAAACTATTTTCCAACCAAATTCAAAGAGAGACCCGACACAGTCTTGACTTTGTTTAGAAATTGAAGGTGCAGGTGGTGGTGAAGAATCAGAAACCCAACATTTCTTTTGATAATGGATTCCCACACAAACCTAAATTTCCCTCAAATGAACTGATTCCAAATGTGTTGAATTGTTTCCCTTGAGGTATAGAGCCAGTGAGATAGTTATGAGAAACATTGAACCATTCGAGGAAAGTAAGTTGTGCTAGCTGTGGTGGAATCTCACCCTGAGAGTCCTATTTTGAGAAAGGTCCAATGATTCTAACTCTGTAAGATTCCCTAAAGATAGTGGGATGTGTCCAGTGAGAATGTTATTAGAAAGATTGAGCATATTAAGGCCCCTTTAAATCTCCAATGGATTCCAGGAATCTCTCCAACAAACATATTGCTTGACATATCAATGGCTCTAAAGATTTCTTGGACTTTCTGGTATACTATATCCAGACCTTTGTTTGTTATTTTCATTGAATAATCGTAGTTTCAAACCAATGGTATACCCCCACACTGGAAAGATGTTTCTAGATGAATATATGTCAAGTGGTGTTCATTGTCCAATTTCGAGGCATTCCAATTTCTGAAGGAATTTAATGGCAAAATTTCCTGTAAAACTATTGTAAGAGAGATCAAGGATTCGCAAGTTAGGGAACTCATAATTGGTTTCGGGAACTCTCTAATATTTGACCATAGAATTGTTGGACCGTAACATGAGAAGCTTTAAATGTGGGAAGACTTTCCCAACCAAGTGGGAAAAGTGTCATTGAATTGGTTATTACTAACATCAATGGCAATCTAGCATCGTACAATTGGCCAATGATCTTGGTAACAATCCTTGGAATTTATTATCTCTCAAATTAATACTCCTCAATTTGCTTGCATGGAAGATATTGTGCATGCATTGAGGAAGTGAACTACTAAAGTAGTTATTAGACACATCAAGCATATAAAGAGAAGTCGTGTTGCAAATTGAACACAGTACCACTGAAGGTAATTATCAGAAATAGCAAGAATATTAAGATTCTTTAGGTTAAAGCTAGAGATTGGAAACTGGCCATGAAGCTCGTTGGCCTCAAGAACCAAGATATGTAATTGTGTGAGGTTCATCAGCCCAAAAGGAATTGGACCAGTTAATCGATTGGATTCTAAGGAAAGGACAGTCAGTTGTGTCAAGTTTGCAAGCCCAAAAGGGATTGGACCACTCAATTGGTTATCGTAAAGGCCTAGAAAAGCAAGTTGGATGAGATTTCCAATTGAAGATGGGATGTTACCTGCCAAAGAGTTATTTGAAAGCTGAAGGTAAACGAGATTTGTGAGATTACCGATTGAATATGGAATGGACCCTGATAAGTTGCAACCCCACATATCGAAAGCAATCAGGGAGCCAAAATTTCCCATTGAAGCAGGTAGCTCACCGGAGAAACTGGTGTCTGCGAAGGTCATTTCCTTCAGAGGACTCCTCCAATTTTGAAAGTCAGGCAAAGAACCAGTGAGATTTTTGTTGTACTTCATGTCAAGAACCCGCAAATTTGGTAGCTTAAATATGCCTCTTGGAAATTCCCCATACATTCCACAGTCATGGAGATAAAGTGACCTTAAAGTAGACAAGTTTGCAAAGATATTAGGCACCGTGGAGACTATGGTCACCCCACCCAGGTCAAGATTTTCTAGGCGGGTTAAATTTTCAACTAGGCTTGTTAGGCTCAACTCTTTTAATTGCAACAATTTAATATTCCATGAAGACAAATCAATGTTGCAACACAAATACAAGGATGACAATTGGGACAGCTTTGAAACTTCAAATGGAATTTGACCAGAAAACATAGAAGAAGAGAGATTGAGATATGTGAGTCTTGAAAGATTGCCTATCCTGGGATGGGATTTGAGAGTAGTTAAAGTGATTGTGAGCAAGGTTAAGGCTTTGTAGGTGAACAAGACGGAAGAGACTGCTGTTAGAGTTGATTGAACCATAGAGACAGCTACTACTGAGGTCAAGGCCAATGACATGACCTGTGTCCTCATCGCAGTCTAACACCATCCCATGAGCAGCAATCACTGTTTTCTCCCTCTAGTGTCCAAGATTTGACCTTAGGATATGCAAAAGGATCATCGAAGAGAAGCAGACTTGTTTATGATAAAGCTTTCCTTGAATTGCAACAAGGCTAACCTCTCATCATCATGGCATAGTGGCTGCATGGAAGGAGACGAATGAGTGAGTAGTATAAGATGAAACAGAGGAAGTAAGTAAAGCAAGCACATCAACGACATGTAGCAACAAAACGAAGACCCCATGATGATGTTTTAATTACATATGTTTAGCTGCGTATAGGGAAATGCAAATTGGCATGCAAGTATTTATAGACAAAATAACTACTTCGGGTCGTTGCATATCACTTTAAAGCGAAGTCGCTGCATAATGTTTATGGTGTTGTCTAAAATAGTTATTTATTCCATGACTCAAAAGCTTTAGCATGAAAAACGTGAAGTGGCATGGCAAACATAATTCACGTTTTAATCTTTGAGTATTTTATCAAGTCTTTGTTTTTTGAGTATCTTTGAGTATGTTAGTTATCATTTCTCATGTTTGGAGGGTTGATATGAATTAATCCAATATAGATCCTACCTCATGTATGGAATGAGAACAGTGAGTGGGTTTTTATTTATTTATTTATTTTTTGAATTAGTTAGCTTTTGAATTTTGAGAAGAAATATTTTTTCTTGTTTAACTATTATCTTTAGATAGATTTTGATAGATTGTGAGTTTCTTACTCTGTATCTCATAGGTAAATTCCTTAAAGTGATGAGGTTTCTATCCTTTGCTATGTATCCCTTGGGTGAATTCCTTAATATGTGACTTACGTCATTGCTGATAACCCTAAAAAAAATAAAAAATACCACCAAATACTTTAACGAAGATATGGATGGATTTGTTGTTGTAAAGGTTTTTGAACATAGAGAAAGATACCAACTTTTGAGCATAAAAATTATTATAAAATTCTTACTTTGTAGAGATATGGTAATGAGCATTCACACTCCATTCTTCATACCATTTTTTAGTCAAATGATAGCTAGATAGCCACTCACAAAATTCCTTCTACATCCTACTAGTTTCCCATTTCTATTTTTTATTTATTTTTAAATGTTAGAGCGACTCGGCACCACGAACAAGCCACTCGCTGGAACATCTTTCATTTTAAAGTTCAAGCCAATTGTAGCATTGTTTAGTGGAGAGATTGGAGAAATTATTCAATCTACCAAATGAACTACATCATTTATCCACCAACCCAATAGTTAAATGCCATGGGTTGTAATTAACCAAGTCGAATCATTGTCACTCAGGTCTTGGGCCTATTTTTGCTGGGAATATAAAATATGATGATTGTTGCTCCTAGTTGGAAATTTGGAAATCATAGTTTAACATCGCAGTTTGGATTTTGATTGTTTAATTTTCCAGTTCAACATTGCCGAGCTTGACCCACACCCCCTTCCCCCCCAATCTCCTCACACAAAAGATCCTTCCTCTGTACCAATATGTCCTCGAATCCAACTTTCTTTTGTTTTCTTCTCAATTCTTCTTGCCCACTATTGCCAAATGACTTAGAAACTTACACAAAAGATACTTCCTTTGTACCAATATGTCCTCAAATCCAACTTTCTTTTGTTTTCTTCTCAATTCTTCTTGCCCACTATTGCCAAATGACTTAGAAACTTGAGTGAATGACGGGAGAGTGAAGACCTAGTGACACGTGTGAAATGGTGTACTATTATTGTGGAATAAGGATTTTTGTCTTCTTTCTTTTCTTTTTTTTTCTTCTTGATTTTGCACTTGTTGGGATTTTCTTCAATTACGTATTATTTTTTTTTTATTTTATAGAGGTTTAAGGACAACCCTATAGACGGGAGTACTAAAATGATAAGTATTATGAAAGTTAGTGGATCGAAATGATAATTTTTAAACTTAATGTACTGAAATGACAAATGGATAAACTTAGCATTTATAAATTGTATTTCACTTTTTTTTTAATAATTTAAAAAGTTCAAAAACAGCAAAACCGTGTCATTTTTAAGATAGTTAAGGACACAATGTGGCAATACTAGATGGAATGACCGAATTGACAACAAATGAAAATTAAAGAACTTAAATGAAAAAAAAAAAAATTAGTCAAATTGGGTTCAATTCAAATCCTCCAATATAACCTCCAGGATGGTCCAATCGGATGAAGAAAAATAAAAACAACCAACATACCATGAAAAAGTTTGAGATATCAAACTTAGATCTACAAAGTATAAGGCTCAAATTGAAGTATTTCCAAATAATATGTATCATGCATTTTGAAATATGGAGTACAAATTGAAGATTAAAATAAAACTTTTCAAAGAATATTTGCTATTTTGAAACATGTGGTAAAGGTTGGGATTATACGTGTAATTAAACTAATTTAGAATTATTTAAATAGTTGGGTGTATCAAAGTCTGAACCCTAAGAACACGCTTAGTCTTGGTCTCCCACTACCACGTAACGCTTTTGAGTCATGGAATAACTTTATAAGTCTTGGTCTCCCACTACCACGCTAACGCTTTTGAGTCTTTTGGTCTGCACCATAAACAACGGCTTGACTTAAATCATTTGCAATGACACAAAGTAGTTTTTCTGTCTATAAATAGTTGCATTGCAATCTGCATTCCCCTACGCTACGCAGCTAATTATTTGGACATCATGGGGCCATCATTTTGTTGCTTCATGTTGATGCACTTACTTTACTTACTCTTTCTATTAAATCTTACTGGTCACAAATCCGTGTGATGCACATAAATATATATATATATATATATATTTATATATATATATTTTAATTTGTGTGAATATCATAATGTTAAGAAACTATAAAAAACTAAAATGAGAATCTCAATTTTGATGAATAGTTTTGAAAAGTTGTTAGAACCTGTTATATTTTCAAAGAACAAAAAAGAGCGCTTGAATTGAAATGAAAATATATATTTCATCTAACAATACATGATAATTCTTCACCTAACATTTATACAAAAGCATTGTAGAAATAATCTAGCATCAAATCAGTAGGTAACAATTTAAAAAAAAAAAAAAAAAAAAAAAAAAAAATTTAAAAAAAAAGCTCTTCAAAATCATTAAATTCAAAGCTGATAACAATTTATTTATGAACAACAAAAAACACATATATAACAAAAAGACTTAACACTTTGCTACACTTTACACAATAATCAACCACTAATGACTAACTTACGCATCTTTCAAAAGGTAGGAGAAAAAATATATATTATTTTGTTAAAAAAATAAGTTTTACATTTAAACCACAAACAATCAATGTATCAATACTGACATAATTACAAACCTTGAAAAGAAGATAATTTCCAATCTTTGACCAAATAACAATCAATGTATCAATGTTTCAATTTATATTATAGATTATAGATTATAGATTAAACAATGTCCCCCAAGCTATAATAAACTAGACTATGGTGGGTTTGGATAAAACTATAATTGAATTTCAAAATAAAAGAATATACATGCTTGAATTTCATTGAAGAAAAGACAAAATAAAATTATTGTTGATTTTATGTTGTTTTGATTTTCAACTTATATTGTTTTCAACAATCATTTCAAATTGTAGAGGACGTAAAGGAGGACTTCTATTGGAAATTCATTTCCAAGTCTACCACGACAACTGGAAAAATTAGTATTGAATAATTACTCCCCATGACTAGTAGCACTTGTGAGTTTTTGTATACTGCAAGACACCTTCGACTTCCACTTTCTTTGAAGCACTCAAACTCTCCACCAAGAGCTTTGTGATGGACATTCCACCACTTGGTATAATAAACTAGACTATGGTGGGTTTGGATAAAACTATAATTGAATTTCAAAATAAAAGAATATACATACTGGAATTTCAATGGCGAAAGGACAAAATAAAATTATTGTTGATTTTATGTTGTTTCGATTTTCAACATATAATGTTTCCAAAAATCATTTCAGATTGTAGAGAACGTAAAGGAGGTGAACTACCATTTGCATTAGTGGAGGACTTCAATTGGAAATTCATTTCCAAGTCTACCACGACTGGAAAATTAGTACTGAATAATTACTCTTCATGCCTAATAGCACTTGTGAGTTTTTTAATACTACAAGGCACCTTTGACTTCCACTTTCTTTGAAGCACTCAAACTCTCCACCAAGAGCTTTGTGATGGACATTCCACCACTTGGTGTAAATTTATATTAGTTTTCTACTTGAAGTTTACATGTCTATTTATTGAAAATTGAAAAAAGTTCCTTAATATTTTATTTAATAATTTAAAAAGTTCAAAAATAGCAAAACCGCGTCATTTTTGAGATAGTTAAGGACCCAATGTGATAATACTAGATGGAATTATTGAATTGACAACAATTGAAAATTAAAGAACTTAAATGAAAAAATGATTTTGAGTAAAAAATTAGAGGAAATTTGCAACATCTGAAAAATGTGAAAATTAAAAAGATCTTCCAAGTTTTCGTTACCAAGAAGAGTTTAATGGTTTTCCACTAGTAAGAATAAGTAAGATTGGGTTCAATTCAAATGCTCCAATATATATAACCTCCAGGATGGGTCCCATCGGATAAAGAAAAAATAAATAAAAAGACCAACAGAATATGAAAAAGTTTGAGATATCAAACTTAGATCTACAAAGTATATGGCTCAAATTGAAGTATTTCAAATATTATGAATCATTTTGAAACATAGAGTACAGATTGCATATTAATTAGCTATTTAGAAACATGGGGTAAAGGTTGGGATTATATGTGTAATTAAACTAATTTAGAATTATTCAATTTGATTTTTATGCAACACAATGAAATAAAAGAAATGCAATGATTTGCATACAACTAAAACTGAAATGCAAAATAATTTTATTAAAAACCTTAAAAAATGGGCTTAATAAGTCATATTTAATGACTTATCTATGCCTAATATCTTTGCAAACTTGTCTACTTTAAGGCCCCTTCATGTTAATATAGTATTACAAATTACACAAGAAAATATAGAATTAATCTTAGTTTTTGGCTGCCGAAAATAGACAACCACAGCACAACCAAGTAAAAATAGTTCAAGTATAAGCTATAGTGTCCAAAACAACACAAAAATAAAGACATTCATTATGCTTGCCAATTCAAATCTTTCATGCTTACAATTTTGAGTCATGCTCAAAGTTTGTTGAGTTATTTACTTGGTCACGAGACACACCAATGCCATTTTTTTTTTCTCATCAAGGATAAATTAGACATTCATTATGCTTGCCATTTCAAGTCTTTCACGCTTACGATTTTGAGTCAATATCAAATTTTCACCCAAAACGATGGCTTTGTAAATTAAATATTCATCAGTTACAAATCTGCCTTAGCTAGGTCCTGAAAGAGGATAAGGTGCCTATCAAATGAGGCAAGACAAACTTCCACATAAAGGTTTCGGAGAACACTTTTCTTTAATGGGTTTTATTTACTTGTTTTAATCAAACTTGAGTCTTTATATGGTAAAATATTAATTAAGATTTGTTTAAGAATACATTTTGCTTGAACATTAATTTTTCTAAAGCCTTAAATCGGTTCCTAAGTTGTAAAAAGGATAATTAAGAAGTCTCTAGTGGATCACAAATATCAACCTTCTGGATTCAAAGTGTTTTAGGGTTTCATCCTGTAGTAAATCTTCCTTCAATGTCACGTTGTGTAAGCTGACCAGCCACCAACAAATTAAGTAT
>OU015761.1:2445445-2510592 GCA_907173295.1 Fagus sylvatica
AAATGCACATAAACAATGTAAACAGTAGTAAAACAAAATATTCTTGGGGTTGTGAAATGCTTAATCTTGGTTTGCGCATTTGCTTTCCTCATTATTTATAAGATTTAACAAATTGAAATACCTCGTACGTACAACCTGTTGCATTTCTCATGGATATCTCAATTATCATCCTTCTTCTATGTCTGCTACAAACTCTTCCTCTATCTCTTTATATATCAAATGTTTCTTAGGCTACTATTTTGAATTAAACTTTGAACATACATGCAATATATATTTATTAGCGGGATCTTCTTCTTCTTTTTCTTTTTTTTTTTTTGGACCATTAATTATTGATTAGAAAATTCAAGTGTGTTGATCACCATGGTCAGAGTGGTATAAGATCAATATTCTTGTTTCCATTGTCCAGGAAGAAAAGAAAATGAGAGTTGTTAGTATTAATTATTATTTTTCTAATGCATGAACATTTGATGTCCTATTGACCACCGATATATAATAATCTTGGACCCTTTTGCTGAATCATTTCCTTTTTCTTGGCCCGTTGCTGAATAATGTAAGAACTTCTTATGCAATTTCTATAGAGATTTAAAATTAAGGGCAAATTATTGTTTTCGTCCCTATGCTTTGTATAAAGTTCATTTTCGTTCTTGAACTTTAAAAAGTTCGTTTTCGTCCCTGAACTTTGAATAAATTATTTTTTACACATGAATTTCATCATTTAAAAAAAAAAGAAAAAAAGAAAAGAAGTCTAGGGATGAAATTCATGTGTAAAAACGAACTTTTTCGAAGTTCTGGGACGAAAACCGAACTCCATGCATAATTTAGGAATGAAAAGCGAACTTTTCAAAGTTGAGGGAAGAAAACAATAGTATAACCTAAAATTAAATCCTATGCTTTAAAAGTTTTAATTAAATTTTGTATATATAATGTTCCTCTAACCCTCGCGTATTGTCGATTAATGGACTGCTTGTAGATCTTTCTCGTGATTTGACTTCATGCTCAAAAAGGAATGTGGTTCGATCTTTCCTCAATCAACAGGACTTTTTCTTTCTATCGATGCTGAAGGTTGCTAAGTTATACTACTTCGATTGTTGATGAGAAGCAACAGTTATCAACGGAATTAGTACAATTTAAGAGGCTTCTTAAACTACAAATATGCATGAAAGCAAAAATAACTTTTAAGTATTTATCAAACTACAATGCTAATTAATAAAGCTAATCTATGGGAAACAATAACTTGCAAAAATAAACTTAGAATTTTAAAGATTCAACAAAAATAGCACTAGAAACATATTAAGGAACTAGTAATTTTACATAAACATGAAATGAAACCACGAAACCTAAGTTGATTTAGAGGCTCATTCTCATACATCAACCGCAACCCGTGAGAGTATTGAATATTGAAGATACCTTCTCCCTAGTCCTTGCTCATCCTCAAACACCCACCCATGGTTTGATTTTCCCATTAACTATGTTCTTGACCTTATACACTCTTTAAATACTTGTATGCAAGAACCTTTAGAGTCCATTGTTATTGAAACCACGGATTTCATCTTGCTGTTTTACCTCGTGGTTAGGGGTGGGCAAAAAACCGTGGAACCCGACCCGCCCGACCAATCCGGCCGACCCGCTCGCCCGCCCGCCCGCATATATACGGACGGATACGGATATTTTAAATATCCGGATAACGGTTTTTGGAATTTTGGTCGGGTGGATACCCGCCCGCCCGACAATATTTAATAATATATATATATATATATATATATATATATATAATTATATATAAAGTTATAAACCCATAACTTAGTTTTTGATTATTTGTATTTGTTTTAGATTATTTGTATTTGTATTTGTATTTGTATTTGTTGTTTTGTATGCTTGCTAAATTAGGGTAGAAATTAGAATGTATGACTATTTATTTAGCATGCTTGGTAGTTGCCTAGTTGGTAATTTAGGTTAATATGAATTTATAGAAATTAGAATGTATGATTATTTATTTAGCATGCTTGGTAGTTGCTTAGTTGGTTGGTAATTTAGGTTAATATGAAATTGATTTTTTGTATTTGTATTTGTATGTGCTTAGGAATTGTTGCATACTTGCATTTATGTTTGGTTTTTTATATATAAGAATGGTTTAAAAAGTTAGCAAATAAGGAGGTTTAAATTAATAGTAAAAAAATGGCTAAAAAAACTAAATTAGTAGGCCCAATTATATATAGTTGTTAATTTGGCTTTAAAATGGCCCAAAAAAGTCCAAAACAATGATATGGACTAAATTTTTAAAGTCCACTTGCAAGCCCAAAAAAGTCCAAAAAAAGCCCACTTGCAAGCCTATTAAACCCGACCACCCGCCTGCCAAACCCGCACAACCGACCCACCCGCCCAAACTTATCAACAGACGGTTAGCGAACGGATTATCCGTGAATTTATTTTCTACGGATGAACAATGGATTTGCCCAATACCCTACCCGCCCGACCCAAACCCACCCCTACTCGTGGTTTTGGCGTTAAGCGGATGCGTCATTCGCAAAAGGAAATCCTATAGAAGTCCAAAGGTGCTGGAGTTGTGGTTGTGAATCCAATGAGTACTTGTCTAATGAGTTAGTAGGATCTAGCTTCAAATATTTTGTAAAGCAAGTTACTGTAACCTCTCTTAAGGTTTGGTGAAATGACAATGATCCCCTCTTACTTTGAAAAATGACACTCCACCCCTAGAAATCATTTAAAATGACACTCCGTCCCCTGAGAGTTAATACTGTTTGTGATACCGTTTGTCTGTCACACGGTTGTCTTAAAAAATGAGTCAGAAAAAAAAATAAAATTATATATATATATATTATTCTCTCTCTCTCTCTCTCTCTCTTTCTCTCTCTCTCTCTCTCCCTCTTCACACTCCCGTTTGTTTCTCTCTCATCGATTGGAACAAGGCCACCATGGCCAAGAGCTCCTCTCTCCCTCTCTCTCTCTCTCTCTCTCTCTCTCTCTCTTCCTATGCTCTCTCTCTTGCTCTTCTCACTCCTATTTGTTTCTCTCTCACCAATCGGAGCAAGGCCACCATGGCTAAGAGCTCCTCTTTCTCTCTCGATCTCTCACACCGTTACCCTCTCTTTGTTGTCACGAAACCGAAAGGGGCTTGACGGCCCAGCTTTGCTTTTTGCCACTACCAATCAACCGTCATCTTTCATCTTGGCTTGATGGAGTAACCTGTTTTCCTCTGCAACCTACTCTCAGTTCCGGAAAGGCTATCAAGTATCACACAAAGTTCTTTGGTTAGGTGTAGATGGTGTGGAGAAATATTTTCCCTTTTTAATATTTGAAGGATTTTTTAATTAGCGCATTGTGAATGGTATAGATATTAGATGCTTCTAAGGTAGTAATATAATTGAAGATTACTATCTAAGAATGGTTCTTAAACTTTGAGACTGGGTATTACAATATTAATATTTTAACTCTCGACATGCTTAGGCTAATTTAGAACAGCTTGTGGACAATGTTTATCTATAATATAAACTAAAAGCTGAAGCTGAGAGAAAATTTTTAGACTTCCCCAAATACCGCCACGTCAGATTTGATGCTCCCACAATATTTCATATCATTTTTCTTTCTATTTCACTCTCTCTCTCTCACTTTCTCTCCCCATCGCCTCTTCATCTCCCTCACCTCTTCATCTTCCATAGGTTTTTCACATACTCATTAAATCACCTATCCCAAATCTTCTATTTAAATCCTCCTATTTCCGTTTCTTTTTAAATCCTACTTTTTCTCATATTGCCAAAATTAAATGTATTCAATATAAAGAGTATATGCTAAAATCATTAAAGCCAAAATTACCCTTTAAAAAAAAATTCCTTCTTCCTATATTGAGCTACCATTATGCCATCATGCCCTTTGAGTTTTCCATTATAAGTCTTATGACTATTCACATCCTTCCATTGATGAATGGAAGAAAAACAATCTCTAATATTGTAACGTTCCTTGAAGAAATAAAGTTTCTATATATCTAAAATCCCAAATCTCAAATCACCCTTCCACTTTAAATAGTTGAATCCAAAATCTTATATTCTACCAGTAAGTCCTCTCTCTCACTCTCTCTCTCTCTCTCCACTTCAAATATAGATTTTTTTTTTCTTTCCAAATTTCTTTCTTTAATCGATCCCTAACGAATTTGAAAGGTGTGTGGAAATTATGAAACATTCAATACCACAGTTCGTTTATCGCTTGCAATCTAAGAGGAATTCTTCTATCCTCTCTATCTTTGGTAATCAAATTTCTTTTACATATCAATCATTTTTCTTTTGTTTTCATTCCCTCTTTGTTTTTGTTAGGTTTTTCAACTTTTGATTACTTTTTCAATGGTTAATCTTTTTAGTTTAGCGTTAAAACTAAATGCTAATTTGCTCTAACATGTTTTGATATTTTGTTTCTAGAAGATAGCAAACCAATCAAGCTAACTTATGTTTTGTTACTAGAAGGTATTTGTTATCATTTTTTTTTTTTTTTTTTTTAAAATGTAGCATTATCATTCTTCTTTGTTTGTTTCATCCACATGTTTCAAAAATTTCCATTACCTTTTTCCGTCAAACACTTGATACCTTAATAGCAAGGAACTTTTTGACATATCAAGTGTTGTTTAAAATGATAGGGACTATTTGAAAACATTCGGTAAAGGTTGAGGATTAAATGTATAATTAAACTAAAAAATAATCATATTGAATCTTCCCACGCATCGTGCGGGTCAACAACTAGTTAATGACCAATATCAACAACCATAAAGATAGAAATGTTGTTCCTCCGAGGATGGCATACGGAGACTTTGTTACGTAAGGATCACTAACAACTAAGGACTAATTAAAGACCAGAAAGTCTAGTCGAATAACTATAACTATATATATTAAGCTGCCTCTGTTACGTAAGGATCACTAAGGACTAAGGATTAGTTAAAGACCAGAAAAGTCTAGTCGAATAACTATAACTATGTATATTAAGCTGGCCTCTGTTACGTAAGGATCACTAAGGACTAAGGATTAATTAATGACCAGAAAAGTCTAGTCGAATAACTATAACCATATATATTAAGCTGGCCTCGTTTTGTTGGGGAATTAGCGGCCACTATCTCTTTATATATGCAATGTTTCTTAGGCGGCTACTATTTTGAATCAAACTTTGAACATACATGCAATATATTTATTAACGGGATCATTAATTGTTGATTAGATCAAACTTTGAACATACATCAATATTTTTTTTTTTTTTTTTTTTTTTAGACCATTAATTGTTGATTAGAAATTTCAAGCGTGTTGATCACCATGGTCAGAGTGGTATAAGATCAATATTCCTGTTTCCATTGTCCAAGAAGAAAACAAAATGAGAGTTGTATTTTTTTTTTGTAGTAATATATTATTCATTTTTCTAATGCATGAATATTCAATGTTCTATTGATCCACCGATATATAATAATCTTGGAGCCTTTTGCTGAATCATTTTCTTGGCCAGTTGCTGAATAATGTAAGAACTTGTTGTGCAAATTCTCTTTAGTTTTGGAGCGATTTCAAAGATCAGGAAATGGGGCTATGTTTGTAATGATTTTAATTTTCTAAGATCAATGCAATATCTAATGATTTTAATTTCATAAGATCAGGAAATGACGACAAGGATCTAGTTCGCTGCCACCATCGCTCACCTATGGAGGTGATTGCGGTAAGTGGTGGCCTAGCTTCTCGGTTAGCCGGAATATACCAGGACTACAAGTCATGTGGGAAAAAAAATGTACTTGGATTTGTCGGAGGGTATTTGGGTCTTTTCAATTTTGGTGAGTTGTGTGACCATGATCTAACTGTGTTAATTATAACACATGATCACATTTAACTTTTAGGTTGTGGTTCACCTGATGGACTAAATAATTTCTCCAATCTCCCCACAAAACAAGGCCATAATTGGCTCGACTTTAAGATGAAAGATGCTCCGGCTAGTGACTTGTTTGTGGTGCCGAGTCGCTCTTGCATTTTTTATTTCAAGAAAAAAAAAAAGACTAAAATATTATTTTCATCCTTAAACTTTGAATGATGTTTGTTTTTTGTCCTTAAACTTTAAAAGGTTCGTTTTTCATCCCCTAACCTTTTAAAGATATTTTGTGTAAAAATAGGGATGAAACGAACTTTTATCAATAGATTAGGGATGAAAAAAGATATTTTTTAAAGTTTAAGGACATAAAGTGTAACACTTTCAATATTTAGGGACAAAAATGAACTTTTAAAGTTTAGGGATGAAATACGAACTTCATTCAAACTTTAAGGGACGAAAAAATATTTTAGCCAAAAAAAATTATAGAAATGGGAAACTAGTGGGATGTAGAAGGAATTTTGTGAAGTGACTATCTATCATTTGACTTAAAAATGGTATGAAGAATGGAGTGTGAATGCTCAAACCTTTTCTCTGCAAAGTAAGAACTTTATAATAATTTTTATGCTCAAAAGTTGGTGTTATCTTTCTCTGCGTTCACAAACCTTTACAACAACAAATCCATCCATTAATTATCTCCTATCTTAGTTAAAGTATTTGGTGGTATCTTCTTTGCGTTTACAAACATTTAAGACTTACGTCCTCATTAGAGTTATCAGCAAATGACGTAAGTCACATCTAAAGGAATTCATCGAAGGGATACAGAGCAAAGGATAGAAACCTCATCACTCTAAGGAATCTACCTATGAGATACGGAGTAAGAAACTCACAATTTATCAAAATTTATCTAAAGATAATAGTTAAACAAGAAAAAATATTTCTTCTCAAAATTCAAAAGCTAACTAATTCAAAAAATAAAAAAATAAAAACCCACTCACTGTTCTCATTCCATACATGAGGGTAGGATTTATAATAGGACTAATTCATATCAACCCTCCAAACACGAGAAATGACAACTTACATTTACAAGAAAACAAAACATATAATAAAAAACAAAGACTTGATCAAATACTCAAAGATAAAGACTTACATTATGCTAACGCTTTTGAGTCATGGAATAAATAACTATTTTAGACAACACCATAAACATTATGCAACGTGCCAACGACCCGAACTAGTTGCTTTGTCTATAAATACTTGCATGGTAACTTGCATTCCCCTACGCAGCTAAGAGTGCTAAACATAACTAGTACATCATCATGGGGTCTTCGTTTTGTTGTTACATGTCGTTGATGCGCTTGCTTTACTTACTCCCTCTGTTTCATCTTATACTTCTCACTCATTCGTCTCCTTCCATGCATCCACTATGCCATGATGATGAAAGCTTAGCCTTGTTGCAATTCAAGGAAAGCTTTATCATAAAAAAGTCTGCTTCTTCGAAAAATCCTTTTGCAAATCATAGGGTTGAATCTTGGAAGCTAGAAGGAGAAAACAGAGATTGCTGCTCATGGGATGGTGTTGACTGTGATGAGCACACAGGTCATGTAATTGGCCTTGATCTCAGTAGTAGTTGTCTCTATGGTTCAATCAATTCCAACTCCAGTCTCTTCCGTCTTGTTCACCTACAAAGACTTAACCTTGCTGACAATGACTTTAACTACTCTCAAATCCCATCCCAGGTGGGCAATCTTTCAAGACTTAAATATCTCGATCTCTCTTCTTCTTCGTTTTCTGGTCAAATTCCATTTGAAGTTTCAAAGCTGTCCCAATTGTCATCCCTGTATTTGTGTTGCAATTATGATTTGTCTTCATGGAATGTTAACTTGTTGCAATTAAAAAAGTTGAGCCTAACAAGCCTGGTTGGAAATTTAACCCGCCTAGAAAATCTTGATTTGGGTGGGGTGACCATAATCTCCACAATGCCTAATATCTTTGCAAACTTGTCTACTTTAAGTTCACTTTATCTCCATGACTGTGGTTGTATGGGGAATTTCCAATAGGCATCTTTAAGCTACCAAATTTACAGGCTCTTGACGTGAAGTACAATGAAGATCTCACTAGTTATTGGCCTGACTTTCAATATTGGAGCAGTCCCCTTGAGGAAATTGACCTCGAAGCCACCAAATTCTCTGGTAAGCTACCCGCTTCAATGGGAAACCTCGGCTGCTTGATTGCTTTGAGTATAAGGGGTTGCAACTTCTCAGGGTCCATTCCATATTCAATTGGTAATCTCACAAATCTCATTTACCTTGAGCTTTCAAATAACTCTTTGGTGGGTAACATCCCATCTTAGAAACAAAATCTTTCCATTTTCTCTCCGTACCCTTGAGGTACCTTTTCCCTAGCCTCCCTGAAAGTCTAACTTTCTTATACCCTACCTTATGTGTGTCCCTGCCGCCACCTACCTAGCCATCAAGATTGATTATTTTATCCATTCCATCACTCCTACTTTCTTATCCCTCATTATTGATCCCCTGTTTCGTCATTTCATTTTGCTATACCTGTTACCCATATTCCTATATACTGTTTACACTATATTTCTTAACCTCATGGCAGACAACCTCCTTCCCTCCCAGTCAATGGATGAACTTATAGCCAGAACCGAAAATTGTAGCTGTGCTGACAATAGACTCACTTTAATCCCTCCCAACCTACCATCTAATACATGTGAGCTTTCTCTCATTGGCAAGATAACTTCTTCCAGGAATTTCTTAAGCTCAGTGGTCAAGGAAATATTGGAAAAAGCCTGGAAACCCACCCACCCATTTCAAATCACAAAAGTTGATAGGAATATGTTTCTGTTCACCTTTGGGCATGAGGTTGACAGACAACTAGCCTTCAATAGAAGACCGTGGACCATCAAAGGAAGCCACATGGTTCTCAAGCCATTAACTCCTAACCTCACATGGCAAGAAATGGACTTTTCCACTTCAACCTTTTGGGTCCAAGTCCATGGACTCCCAGTATTGTGGCAACAAAAAGATTATCTCACCAGTATTGGGCAACAAGCAGGGCATGTCCTGGACGTGGATCTGGCAGGAAACTATCCTCACCAGTGGAGAAGATTTGTCCGAATAAAAATTGAGGTAAACATTATTATTCCATTGAAATCGGGCTTTTTTCTGCCCAGGCCTGGTCTTAAAGACTTGTGGATTGGGTTAAAGTATGAAAAACTTCCAGAGTTGTGTTACAAATGTGGTATCATTGGGCACCCCGAGAAAGAGTGCACTATGGGCATAACTATGCTGTCCAACCAGTATGGAATAAAATTCCCTGCGTTTGGTGAGTGGATTCGGACTGAGAATTTTAGAGAGCCACCAGAAGTTTATGGCAGATCAAAAAGGTCAGATTTTATGCCGGAAATCCCCAAAGTTTCATTGGTTAACATTAATGAAGGTTCGGTGCCGGATAATTTTCAAGTTATTTCTGGCCTGAAAGTGGCAACCACTAGTACAGTGGCACGGGTGACAGGTGAGGGAAGTGTGGATAGTGAAAGTTTGGATAGTGGGCAAGCAAGACAAACTGGTATTGCAGACAGTTTTAGGCCACGCGAGGTGTCGTCGCTGGCCAAATTATTGGCCTTGTCTCTGCAAAAGGAACGGTCTGCGCTAAAGACACACATGATGCAGGACAGCCACCTGGACCATCAGGTTGTTGCTGATCCTAATACTCAGGTCGAGTGCGTAGCAAGTAGTGCCCAACATGCTGGCATGATAGCCAGTGAAGACAAACAATGTGATCTGGACCCCACACCCAATACCCAATCTGTGGCCAGGCCCAACCTTACCCAATCCCAATTTCCTTCCCTAATCATTCCAGATACTGACCAACCCAAGGTGAACATTTCCAGCCCAAACCCATCCCAACTAACCCATTCAGAAACATTTCCATCCCTTAAACGAAAACCCCTACCAGCTGACGAAGTCAACCAACAATACAAAAAACAAAAAGTGCTGGTCTCTACGGCGCTGGCCTCATTTGTTGACCCACCCACCAGTACAAGCTCACCCCAGACCAAAAATCACCACCAACTCAAGAGCAAGCGGTTCAAGAAGAAGACCATAGCTGGATCTGTCAAGCTAAGTTCATTGGAAGAGAAGAGTGATGGGTACTCTTCAGGGGCAGCGTCCTCCACCAACTCTCTACCCAACTCAGAGGAGGGCTTTGAAAAGCCCCCTCCAACACAATGAAGATCCTAGGGTGGAATTGTCGGGGCATTTGTAATGCCTCGACAGCTCGGGCTCTCCGAGCACTAATAAGGGTTCATAACCCAGATTGCATTTTTCTTTGTGAGACTAAGGCTACTGAAGATAGGATGATGAAGTTGGCACTATCCATTGGCTTTTCTGAGCAAATCATGATTGGAGCTAAAGGAAAGGCAGGTGGAATTTGTTTATTGTGGTCCATTTCTCAGAATGTTGAGATAATAGAATTTGATTCTCGGACCATCGCTGTTACAGTTCGTGAAGAGTATTGCACTTGGGATTTAATTGGGTTTTACGGACCCCCGTATCAAGCAAAGCGTCGCAAAGCATGGGAGAATTTGAATGCTTTAATTCAGTCGTTGCACAATCCGTGGATGTGTTTTGGAGATTTTAATGTGGTGGTGGAAGATTCAGAGAAAGAGGGCGGAGCTAGGGGTAACACATCAGCCCCTAATTTCTTGAAGGAATTGTTGTTTGATCTAGGTGCAGTTGATCTTGGGCATTCAGGAAACAAATTTACGTGGTGGAATAAAAGGTGGGGTAAAGGAGCAATCAGAGAGCGCTTGGATCGTGCTATTTCGTGTACCAACTGGAGAGTAGCTTTTCCTAAGGCCTCTGTTATCCACCTTGGGTCTGTTAACTCTGATCATTCACCATTACTTATTGACACTAACCCAGCCGATGAGTTCCTCCCAAGACCCTTTCGCTTTGAAGCAATGTGGACCAGAGACCCACGTTGTGGTGGGGTGATAAAGAGGGCCTGGGATGTCAAGATTATTGGATCGAAGTGTTTCAATCTCTGTCGCAAACAGAGCCTCACTGCCAAAGCTCTTAAGAAGTGGAATAGGGAAGAGTTTGGTCTTTGCCAAACGAAAATTAAGGAGCTTAACAATAAAATTGAAGAAATTCAGAAGATGAGCATGAATGAAACCAATGCAAGAATAGAAGCTTCTCTCCAGGGAGATCTGAATGAATGGATGCGACGTAACGAAGTATTATGGAAGCAGAAATCTAGAGAGTTGTGGTTGAAAGACGGAGACAGAAACTCCAAGTTTTTTCATCTGTCTACTATCATTCGCCGCAAAAGAAACTCCATTGATGCCATCAAAAGTGACGAGGGAGAGTGGATCACCTGTAAAAAGGAGATTAGAGAACACGTGGTTGAGAAATTCTCTCACTTGTTTACCGAGGAACCTGTGTTGTTCCCTACTGATCTTGAGCAATTAATTAGTCCTTCCATTTCTGATGCTGAAAATGCTGACTTATGCCGCATTCCAACTGGCCAAGAAATTAAGGCAATGATTTTTGAGATGCACAGTCAAAAAGCCCCTGGGCCTGATGGATTGCCGGCACTTTTTTACCAAAGGTACTGGAATATTGTGGGATCAACGGTTATTGAAGCAATCCAGAGCTTCTTCAGATTTGGTAGAATCCTGAAAGAGGTAAATAACTCATTACTTGTTCTTATCCCCAAAATTAATAGTCCTTCCTCAGTTAAACACTTTAGACCTATTAGCTTATGTAACACGGTTTATAAAACTATATCTAAGCTTTTAGTGTCTAGGCTTAGGCCTTTACTGGACAAACTCATCTCCCCATGTCAATCTGCATTTACTCCGGGAAGGTGGATAACCGAGAACCAATTAGTGGTACAGGAACTACTCCATAGTTTCAAACAGAGGAAGGTGAAGGGTGGCTACATTGCATTGAAAATTGATCTCCAAAAGGCATATGACAGAGTGAATTGGCAATTTTTGCGTACAGTGTTACAAAATTTCGGATTCCATTCAATTTTTGTCAATTGGGTGTTGGAGTGTGTCTCCTCAGTCTCTTTTTCAATTTTAATCAATGGGGGGAAGACCAAGTTTTTTCAGCCAACTAGAGGTTTGAGACAAGGGGATCCTCTATCCCCTTATCTCTTCATCTTATGCCAAGAAGTTTTAGCAAGAATGATTGACAGGGAGCATGCTAATGGTACTATTTGTGGGGTTAGTATGAACAGAGGGGGTCCTGCTTTTACTAATGTGATGTTCGCAGATGATATCATGTTGTTTTCTAAAGCTCTCAGCAGAGATGTAGCAGCTTTAAACAAGTGTTTGGAGACTTACTGCAACTGGTCTGGTCAACTTGTCAATAGAGACAAATCTGGTATTATCTTCTCTAAATTAGTACCGCTAAACCAAAAGAGAAGACTTAAGGGAGAATTACAAATGAAGAAGGTGTCGGAACACGCAAAATATTTGGGAGCACCATTGTTTTCATCAGGAAGCAGAGTCAAAGATTTCAGATATCTCCAAGAGAAGCTAGAGGCTCGGCTTAAAGGGTGGAGAAGCAAGAGTCTTTCATGGGCAGGCCGAAGCACACTTATCAAGTCCGTAGCCCATGCAATCCCCACTTATTCTTTCTCTACCTTTGATGTGCCTACAGCTATTTGCGACAAACTTGATGCAATAACAAGAAGATTCTGGTGGAACCCAAAAAAGGATCAAGGTAGATTCCTTGCTTGGAAATCATGGGATCATCTCTGTAAGGCAAAAAGAGATGGTGGTTTGGGATTTAGGAAAGCGAAAATGTTTAATGCAGCGTTGATTGCAAAGTTAACATGGATGGTGGCGTCTAAGAGGTTGAGTCCTTGTATTGTGGCTCTCAGGAACAAATACAAAGTTACGGCAGACTGGCTTAGAGAAGAACCTCTGAAATATGCTTCCAAAACTTGGAAGGCAATTGAGAGAATGAAAATTCTTATCAATAATGGAGCATGCTTTTTGGTAGGTGATGGTGAGTCAATTGATGTTTGGAAAGAGCCGTGGGTTCCTTGGTTACACAATTTCACACCAAAACCAAAGTACCCATCCATGATTTTATCCCCACTCAAGGTTGCAGATCTTATTGATAACAACTCTAGAAGCTGGAACCTCAGGCGAATACAGGAACTTTTTGATGCAGAATCAGCTGAGGCTATTTCAAAGATCAAAATTCCAGCCACTCCTATTGATGACAAGCTGATCTGGATTCTGGACCCCAAAGGAAAATTTTCTGTTAAATCTGTGATCAGATCAGCTCAAGGCCAAGTTTCTGCACATGATGGTGTTAATTGGAATGGTTTATGGAAGTTGCGCATTCATGAGAGGTACAAAGTTCTAATATGGAGAATTGCCACAGGTATATTACCTACTAAGGTCAACTTAGCACTTAAATTGGGAAGTGGTGATACCCTTTGCCCCTTGTGTTCCGAATATGATGAATCAATTGAACACATATTTTTCCATTGCGCTATCTCTCGTGCTATTTGGTTTGGAAATAGCTGGGCTGTGTACTCAAACCACCTGACATTTTCTTCTTGCAAGGACATTATTAATATTATATGTGATCCATCACTCCCCTCAGGCATGTCTATGGATGGCAAGATGTTGAAAGAGCAAACAGCAATTCAGTTTGCTATTACTTTGGATGTTATTTGGAACTTGAGAAATCAAGTGATTCACAATGACCATAAAATAAATCTCATGGCCACTATTAAATTATTGGAATCAAGAATCATGGAGCACGTGTTGTCGTTGAAAGAACCTGGTTCTTTGGAGGTTAGAGATTGTGTGGTTTGGGAAGCTCCACCCATTGGTGTTATCAAGATTAATGTTGATGCTGCTATCTATTTGGATAAATCATTTATGGCAGCAGTTGCAAGAGCTTACAAGGGAGAATTGATTAAAGCATGGGCCAAGACTACGGTTTACAAAGATCCAACGATTGCTGAAGCTGATGCCATTTGTTGGGCGCTTGAGCTGGCTAAGACTGAAAAGTTTGAGAAGATCAGTATTGAGAGTGATGCCAAAGTATGTGTTGATGCCTTGTTAAGTCCTACCGATGATTGTCCATGGAAAATTCGTACATTTACTTCACTTGCATTAGAATTAGCTGTGTATTTTTCTGTTTGTTCTTTTTACTGGGTTAAGAGAGATGCTAACCATTTGGCAGATGCAATGGCCAAGGTTGCTCACTCATTATGTCTTCCATTTTGCTGTAGTCAAGAAACTCTTCCTCCTTCTGTTAAAGAAGCATGGCTAAGAGATGTCTTTCTTTTGTCTTCTTAATGAAATCTTCACATTTAGCAAAAAAAAAAAAGGGTAACATCCCATCTTCAATTGGAAATCTCATCCAACTTGCTTTTCTAGGCCTCTACGATAACCAATTGAGTGGTCCAATCCCTTTTGGGCTTGCAAACTTGACACAACTGACTGTCCTTTCCTTAGGCTCCAATCGATTAACTGGTCCAATTCCTTTTGAGCTTATGAACCTCACACAATTACATATCTTGAATCTTGAGGCCAACGAGTTTCAAGGTCAGTTACCAATCTCTATCTTTAACCTGAAGAATCTTATTCTTCTTGATATCTCTAATAATTCCCTTAGTGGTACTGTGTTGATTTGCAACATGACTTCTCTTCATATCCTTGACGTGTCTGATAACTACTTCAGTAGTTCACTTCCTCAATGCTTGCACAATAGCTTCCAAGGAAGCAAATTGAGGATGATTAGTTTGAGAGAAAACAAATTTCAAGGATTGTTACCAAGATCATTGGCCAATTGTACGATGCTAGAGACCATTGATGTTAGTAATAACCAATTCAATGACACTTTTCCCACTTGGTTGGGAAGTCTTCCAAATTTAAAGCTTCTCATGTTACAGTCCAATAAGTTCTATGGTCAAATATTAGAGAGTCCTGAAACCAATTATGAGTTCCCTAACTTGCGAATCCTTGATCTCTCTTACAATAGATTTACAGGAAAAATACCATTAAATTCCTTCAGAAATTGGAATGCCTCGAAATTGGACAATGAACACCACTTGACATATATTCATGCAGAAACATCTTTCAGGGTGGAGACATACTATTGGTTTGAAAATTACGATTATTCAATGAAAATAACAAACAAAGGTGTGGATATAGTATACCACAAAGTCCAAGAATTCTTTAGAGCCATTGATATGTCAAGCAATAAGTTTGTTGGAGAGATTCCGGAATCCGTTGGAGATTTAAAGGGCCTTAATATGCTCAATCTTTCTAATAACATTCTCACTGGACACATCCCACTATCTTTAGGGAATCTTATAGATTTAGAATCATTGGATCTTTCTCAAAATAGGTTTTCTGGGGAGATTCCACCACAGCTAGCACAACTTTCTTTTCTCGAATGGTTCAATGTTTCTCATAACAATCTCACTGGCTCTATACCTCAAGGGAAACAATTCAACACATTTGGAATCAATTCATTTGAGGGAAATTTAGGTTTGTGTGGGAATCCATTATCAAAGAAATGTTGGGTTTCTGATTCTTCACCACCTCCACCTTCAATTTCTAAACAAAGTCAAGAATGTGTCGGGTCTCTCTTTGAATTTGGTTGGAAAATAGTTTTGGTTGGGTATGGATTTGGACTAATCGTTGGAATGATAATTGGAAACATTGTGGCTTCAAAAAAATATAATTGGTTGATGAAGACCTTTGGAATGAGGCAACGGATACGAAGGAACTTGAGAAGGGAACATAGGAACTGAGCATGCATCTTGCATGCACCTACAAAAGCATGCATCTTGAGAAGGGAACATATGATATCATGTACTTCCTATATAATAAAAATTGTGTTCTACACATTTTGATTGTGCCAAGTGTTAGACTAGATGAATAATATTTTTCTCAATTTATTTTATACATAAAGACGTTTTATCCAAAGTGATAAAAGAATCCTCACCACACTTTTATAAGTATATATTAAAATTATTAAACTAATTCTACTAAGAGATCCCCACTTGTCCATTTAGTAAATTATGATATAAGCTATCAACAACCTTTTTAGTTTCTCTTTTCGTGGTGTCGATTCGCTAAAATAGAGTTCAATAAGATTTTCAACACAAATAGAAAATGAACCTCTGTCTTGGGAATACTTTTTTTTCTTACTTTTAACTAGCCCTATACCCACGTAATTAATGCGCGTACACTATAATCTCCATTTATTCTTAACATGAATCACAATAAAAATCTCACAGGGTCTTGGCTTGACTTCCAATATTGAAGTAGTCCCCTTGAGGAAATGAGCCTTGTAGCCACTAGTTTTTCCGGTGAGCTACCTGCTTCGATGGGAAATCTCGTCTCCCTGGTTGCTTTGGATATATGTGGGGTTGCAACTTATCAGGGTCCATTCCACCTTCAATCAGTAACCTCACAAATCTCATTTACTTTAAGCTCACATATAACAATTTGACGGGTAAAATCCCATCTTCAATTGGAAATCTCATCCAACTTGGTTTTTTAGACCTCTACGGTAATCAATTAACTAGTCCAATCCCTTTTGGACTTGAAAACTTGACAAAAATAACTGTCCTTGTCTTGGGCTGCAATCGATTATTTGGTCGAATTCCTTTTGGGCTTGCAAACCTCACACAATTACATATATTGTGTATTGATGAGAATGAGTTTCACATATGGTCAATTTTCAATCTCCATATTTAACCTAAAGAATCTTAATAGTCTTGATATTGCTATTAATAACCTTAGTGGTACTTTATTGATTTACAACATGACTTCTCTTCATATCCTTGATGTGTCTGATAACTACTTTAGTAGTTCACTTCCTCAATATTGGCAAAATATGTTCGAAGGAAAGTTACCAAGATCATTGGCCAATTGTACAATGCTAGAGGCCATTGATGTTAGTAATAACCAATTCAATGACACTTTTCCCTCTTGGTTGAGAAATCTTCCAAATTTAAAGCTTCTCCCCTTGCTGTTAAACAAATTCTATGGTAAAATATTAGAGAGTCCTTAAACGAATTATGAGTTCCCTAACTTTCAAGTCCTTGATCTCTCTTACAATAGTTTTATAGGAAAGTTGCCACTAAATTTCTTTAGAATTTGGAATGCATTGAAACTAGACAATGAAAACTAATTAACATATATTCATGCGGAAACATCTTTTAGTGTGGGGACATATTCTTGGTATAAAAATTACAATTATCCAATGAAAATAACTTACAAAGGTCTAGATACAGTATATGAAAAGGTCCAAGAATTCTTTAGAGCCATTGATATGTCAAGCAATAGGTTTTTTTTGGAGAGATTCCAAAATCTGTTGGAGATTTAAAGGGCCTTATTATGCTCAATCTTTCTAATAATATTCTCATTGGACACATCCCACCATCCTTAGGGAATCTTACAAAACTAGAATCATTGGACCTTTCTCAAAATAGGTTGTAGGGGGAGATTCCACTAGAGCTGGCAGCACTTACTTTCCTAGAATGGTTCAATGTTTCTCAAAACAATCTCACTGGCTCTATACCACAAGGGAAACAATTTGACACATTTGAAAGCAGTTCTTTTGGGGGGAATTTAGGCTTGTGTGAGAATCCATTATCAAAGAAATGTTGGGTATCTGATTCTTCACCATCTTCGCCTTTGATTTCTAAACAAAGTCAGGACTCAATCGAGTCTTTCTTTGAATTTGGTTGGAAAATAGTTTTGGTTGGATATGGATTTGGACTAATTGTTGGAGTGATACATGGAGACATTGTCGCTACAATAAATCATCACTTGTTGATGAAACCATTGGAATGAGGCAACAGATGCAAAGGAACGTGGGAAGGGAACATAGGAATTGAGCTTGCACCTCGCAAATAAATATATAGATATGCACAGTTTTATTGAGCCTTTTTAACGGTCTTGAATGCGGTATCAAGTACAACCTTTGATATCCAAAGGTTTAATGACAAGTTGATCAACTATTCTTATTAATACTGCACTATATGAAAAAATATGACTATTAGATTTTTCAGCCCAAATTTAAATTATGGATCGATATTTATACCAGTGGGAGAGATTTTTTTGTGTCTGTCCGTGTATGTGTGTGAGGAAGGAGAGATGTTAGCTGAAGGTGATGGGAGAGAGGCAGCGGTTTTGGTGTGTATCTGCTATATATTATATTTGTAAGCAAGATACGTGAGGGTCTGAGGGATGCGTGGTAAAGGGAGTTAGAAGCGCTTCTTTTGGCATCTCAGAGGGGAAAAGATATCAGAGACATGAAACACGTTCAAGAGAGAAAAAGAAAAAGAAGGATCCCAGAGTTATGGGGAAGCTAGAAGGAAAAGGAGAAAAAAGAGAGGGAGAATATGATCAATATAATTTGTTTCATTGTTAAGTCTTTAATCAGTTAAACAAAAGAAAAAAAAGGAAGCTGCAGGCTGTGAGTTGTCGACATCACAGATGAGAAAAGAATAGGAAACTTGGAGAGAAAGAGGCTAAGCCGAGCGTCTGCTGGCAGCCGGAAGAGAGAGAGAGAGAGAAACATAAAGCCGAGAGAGAAGAGAAGAAAGAAAAAGAGAAAATAGAGGAAGAATATTATTTGTTTAATTGATAAGAAAAGAATATCTTCTTTCGAAATTAATTTATTTTATGGTTTAGATTAAATTTTGTAAATCAAAATGTACCAACTGTACACAATTAAAAATTTACGTGAAATAGATGAAAGAGAGATTTATAAATCAAAAGGTTTATATGTTGTTGTGATTTGGGGTTAGCGAAAGCACATTTACAGCAACAATAAAATAAAACATCCACACAAGACAATAATATTTAACGTGGTATGACAACCTTAAGCCTACATCCACGGGTAACACCAACCAAAATCCACTACAGCGATAAAGATTACAACCATTCTTACAAACTTACATACAAACACAAACTAACTCACAACACAAAACTCTAATACACCCAATAACTCTCGCACACTAACAAAACAAACAAATTCTCAACAAAAAAACATGAGTAACCTTTCAACCCCACAAACACGAATAATCTTTCAACCTAAAAAAAATCTACCAAATTACTCTTCGAAGAAACTCACTCTTATTTTTTTAGGAGTCTTCCCCTTGTCCCCATGTGGGAGGAACCTTGGGCAAAAGCCACCAAACCCTTTACAACAATGCCTATTATAAGACTTAAATTCTATTCCTTGAACACAAGGAATACCCAATTGATTCTTCAATAAGTAACTTTACTTTATACCAAGGAAAAGACTTTTCTTTCTCATCAAGTAATTCCTTTCCTTCCACTCCAAGAAAGCCTAAACCAATTCAAACTAAGTTTGCAAAGATATTAGGCACCGGGGAGACTATGGTCACCCCACCCAGGTCAAGATTTTCTAGGCGGGTTAAATTTTCAACTAGGCTTGTTAGGCTCAACTCTTCTAATTGCAACAAGTTAATATTCCATGAAGACAAATCAATGTTGCAACACAAATTCAAGGATGACAATTGGGACAGCTTTGAAACATCAAATGGAATTTGACTAGAAAACATAGAAGAAGAGAGATTGAGATATGTGAGTCTTGAAAGATTGCCTATCTGGGATGGGATTTGAGAGTAGTTAAAGTGATTGTGAGCAAGGTTAAGGCTTTGTAGGTGAACAAGACGGAAGAGACCGCTGTTAGAGTTGATTGAACCATAGAGACAGCTACTACTGAGGTCAAGGCCAATCACATGACCCGTGTCCTCATCGCAGTCAACACCATCCCATGAGCAGCAATCATTGTTTTCTCCCTCTCGTGTCCAAGATTTGACCTTAGGATATGCAAAAGGATCATCGAGAGAAGCAGACTTGTTTATGATAAAGCTTTCCTTGAATTGCAACAAGGCTAAGCTCTCATCATCATGGCATAGCGGCTGCATGGAAGCAGAAGAATGAGTGAGTAATATAAGATGAAACAGAGGAAGTAAGTAAAGCAAGCACATCAACGACATGTAGCAACAAAACGAAGACCCCATGATGATGTTTTAATTACATATGTTTAGCTGCGTATAGGGAAATGCAAATTGGCATGCAAGTATTTATAGACAAAATAACTACTTCGGGTCGTTGCATATCACTTTAAAGCGAAGTCGCTGCATAATGTTTATGGTGTTGTCTAAAATAGTTATTTATTCCATGACTCAAAAGCTTTAGCATGAAAAACGTGAAGTGGCATGGCAAACATAATGCACGTTTTAATCTTTGAGTATTTTATCAAGTCTTTGTTTTTTGAGTATGTTAGTTATCATTTCTCATGTTTGGAGGGTTGATATGAATTAATCCAATATAGATCCTACCTCATGTATGGAATGAGAACAGTGAGTGGGTTTTTATTTATTTATTTATTTTTTGAATTAGTTAGCTTTTGAATTTTGAGAAGAAATATTTTTTCTTGTTTAACTATTATCTTTAGATAGATTTTGATAGATTGCGAGTTTCTTACTCTGTATCTCATAGGTAAATTCCTTAAAGTGATGAGGTTTCTATCCTTTGCTATGTATCCCTTGGGTGAATTCCTTAATATGTGACTTACGTCATTGCTGATAACTCTAAAAAAAAAAAAATAAAAAATACCACCAAATACTTTAACTAAGATATGGATGGATTTGTTGTTGTAAAGGTTTGTGAATGCAGAGAAAGATACCAACTTTTGAGCATAAAAATTATTATAAAATTCTTACTTTGTAGAGATATGGTAATGAGCATTCACACTCCATTCTTCATACCATTTTTTAGTCAAATGATAGCTAGATAGCCACTCACAAAATTCCTTCTACATCCTACTAGTTTCCCATTTCTATTTTTTATTTATTTTTAAATGTTAGAGCGACTCGGCACCACGAACAAGTCACTCGCTGGAACATCTTTCATTTTAAAGTTCAAGCCAATTGTAGCATTGTTTAGTGGGGAGATTGGAGAAATTATTCAGTCTACCAGATGAACTACATCATTCATCCACCAACCCAATAGTTAAATGCCATGGGTTGTAATTAACCAAGTCGAATCATTGTCACTCAACTCACCAAAATTGAAAAGACCCAAATACCCTCCGACAGATCCAAGCACATTCTTTTCCCACATGACTTGTAACCTTGGTATATTCCAACTGATCAAGGAGCTAGGCCACTGCTCTGACGACCAGATTCGGCTACAACCACTCACTGCATTCACCTCCATAGGTGAGTGACAAGAGCAGCGAACTAGATCCTTGTCGTCGCGCCATCTCTTGATCTTAGGGAATTGAAATCAATAGATATTGAATTATATGGTCAAAATTTAATTAAAAATATTAAAATATAGGATTTAATTTGAAATCGCTCCAAAACCAAGAGAATTTGTACAAGAAGTTCTTACATTAATCAGTAACTGACCAAGAAAATGATTCAGCAAAAGGCTCCAACATTATTATACAGATCGGTGGTCAATAGAACATTGAATATTCATCCATTAGAAAAATAATAATTAATACTAACTATGTTGCGTAATTTTTTTGATATTATAATGGACCTGAGAACGTCACCTGGAGATATCTGGCTGGTGTGAATGATGGCTGAGGATCTACCTGTAAAAGAGATAAAACGCTCTTTAGAGGTGGTGGCAGTATTCGCCGATCACCCTCCGAAGATTAAGTTAGATAATCCTTCTTAGGTTTTCAGAAATAACAGTGTATATGCTCTTTATTGAATTTTTCACATACCTGGTTAGTTCTGATTATTGTTCTATTTATAGGGAGTTTTACCCACTTGGGCTTCACCAGCTGTGAGGCACTAACTCTGAGGGTGATGTGACTTATAACAACATTTGAAAGATTGATTTGACGTTGGTACAGGGCACAGCAGCGGCTGTCTCCTTGTTCATTCAATGAATTCGGCTGGACTATCACGGGACGGGCGTCTCGAGGTCTGTGCTCGGCAGGGATCATTAATGTCTCAACCACTCTATTTAATGCACCTGGGATACTGTGAGCATCCGCTCTCCGTTCTCAGAAAGTTATCCGTTCACGAAAGAAGTCGGGTGTCATCCGTTTAGATTAGGATGCCTGGTATCTATTTAGCACAAACTAACTGGCTTCTGTTATCTTTGATAACCCTTCCTTTTTCTTCGTTGAAGCTTTGATGCCTTCGGAACTTCTTAGTGAATTTTCCAATGCCACAAAGGGAATCACTGTTGAAGACCTAGAGAGTCGCTTATGCACCAATTCCTGTTATATCTGTGCTTGTCAGCACGGACATCTAAATGGGCCTTAGTCTTACTAAGTACTCGTTGTCTTCTACATTCTGAATAGGCATTTATTCCCACTAAGTACTCGTTGTCTTCTGCATTCTGAGTGGGCCTTTATTAGGAAAATAATTCCTCACTCACTAACAATTCTCATTACTTATCAAAAAAAAAATACTAACAACTCTCATTTTCTTTTCTTCCTGGTCAATGGAAACAATCCCATATTGATCTTATACCACTCTGCTGACCATGGTCATTAACACGCTTGAAATTTCTAATGAACAATTAATGGTCCAAAAAAAGAAAAAAATATTCCGCTAATAAATATATTGCATGTATGTTCAAAGTTTGATTCAAAATATTAGCCTAAGAAACATTGCATAAAAGAGATCGTGGCCGTCAATTCCCCAACAAAACGAGGCCAGCTTAATATATATAAAGTTATTCAACTAGACTTTTCTGGTCCTTACCTAACAAATTAAGTCTCCGTATGCCGTCCTCGGAGGAACAAAATTTCTATCTTTAGTTGTTGAAATTGTTCTTTAACATTAGTATATTAAACATAGTTAATATATTAATATTGTTCGTAGACTCATGAAGACAATTAGCCAATATTATCAACGGCATCTGTAGAATTAATCGAGAGCTTCAGCGTGTCTTATACTGCACTCTTACGTGTATTTAAATACTTAATTTGTTGATGGCTGGTCAGCTTACACAACGTGACATTGAAGGAAGATTTACTACAGGATGAAACCCTAAAACACTTTGAATCCAGAAGGTTGATATTTGGGATCCACTAGAGGGTTATTAAAGAATATTATAGAGACTTCTTAATTATCCTTTTACAACTTAGGAACCGATTTAAGGCTTTAGAAAAATTAATGTTCAAGCAAAATGTATTCTTAAACAAATCTAATTAATATTTTACCATATAAAGACTCAAGTTTGATTAAAACAAGTAAATAAAACCCATTAAAGAAAAGTGTTCTCCGAAACCTTTATGTGGAAGTTTGTCTTGCCATTTGGTAGTAAATAAGCTAACAGATCTGTAACATTAAAGAAAAGTGTTCTCCGAAACCTTTATGTGGAAGTTGAAAGTAGAGTGTTCTCCGAAACCTATGTGGAGTTTGCCTCATTTGGTAGGCACCTTATCCTCTTTCAGGAGCCTAGTAGCTAAGGCAGATCTGTAACTGATGAATATTTAATTTACAAAGCCATCGTTTTGGGTGCAAGTCTATAATATACCCTTCGGTTTTGGGTAACCATTCGGAATTCAATATTCATGGAGTACAAAGTCACCATATTCCAGAAATACTGAATAATTTTGTTTTAGTTTATGGACTCGGTTGTAATGAAACAAATTGGAAATTCGTATGGAGGTGCTTGAAAGTAGATGTACTAGACGATGGCATAGGCTGCAGTAGGTATTTGAAAGTTGTGATTGGTGTAACATGAACTTACCACTCACGTTTGTTATATATCAATTATAATATACCATTTCGGTTGTTGGAAAAACTTTATAATTGTGTCGAAAATCTTATTGAACTCTATTGTAGTGAATCGACACCACGGAAAGAGAAACTAAAAGGTTGTTGATAGCTTACGTCATAATTGCTGAATGAACAAGTGGGGATCTCTTAGTAGAACTAGCTTAATATTTTTAATATGTACTTATAAAACTGTGGTGAGGATTCTTTTCTCACGTCTTTATGTATGAAATAAATAGACAAAAATATTATTCATCTAGCCTAAGAGAAAAAAAAAAGAAAAAAAAAAAAAAAAAAGGAATACACTTGGCACAATCAAAATGTGTAGAACACAATTTTTATTATATAGGAAGTACACGATATCATATAGTTTAATACTCATACTATGTAAATAAAAAATTAAAAAAAAAAAGCTCCATAAAACTTTCGTAGGTGCACGCAAGATGCATGCTCAGTTCCTATGTTCCCTTCTCATGTTCCTTCGTATCCGTTGCCTCATTCCAAAGGTCTTCATCAACCAATCATATTTTTTTGAAGCCACAATGTTGCCAATTATCATTCCAATGATTAGTCCAAATCCATACCCAACCAAAACTATTTTCCAACCAAATTCAAAGAGAGACCCGACACAGTCTTGACTTTGTTTAGAAATTGAAGGTGGTGGTGGTGAAGAATCAGAAACCCAACATTTCTTTGATAATGGATTCCCACACAAACCTAAATTTCCCTCAAATGAACTGATTCCAAATGTGTTGAATTGTTTCCCTTGAGGTATAGAGCCAGTGAGATTGTTATGAGAAACATTGAACCATTCGAGGAAAGTAAGTTGTGTTAGCTGTGGTGGAATCTCCCCCGACAATCTATTTTGAGAAAGGTCCAATGATTCTAACTCTGTAAGATTCGCTAACGATAGTGGGATGTGTCCAGTAAGAATGTTATTTGAAAGATTGAGCATATTAAGGCCCTTTAAATGTCCAACGGACTCCAGAATCTCTCCAACAAACCTATTGCTTGACATATCAATGGCTCTAAAGATTTCTTGGACTTTGTGGTATACCATATCCAAACCTTTGTTTGTTATTTTCATTGAATAATCGTAGTATTCAAACCAATGGTATGTCCCCACACTGAAAGATGTTTCTACATGAATATATGTCAAGTGGTGTTCACTGTCCAATTTCAAGTCATTCCAATTTCTGAAGGAATTTAATGGCAATTTTCCTGTAAAACCATTGTAAGAGAGATCAAGGATTTGCAAGTTAGGAAACTCATAATTGGTTTTGGGACTCTCTAATATTTGACCATGGAACTTGTTGGACTGTAACATGAGAAGCTTTAAATGTGGGAGACTTCGGGTTACAATTAAAATCTGCCCCTCACAACATCCTGTCCAATAACATTTGTGGCAGACAGACAAAAGGGGTTAAGGGAGTCCGTTGCTGATATATTTACAGGCTCGTACCATGCCTACTGCCTGCGTTACTTGACCGAGCAATTTATTAGAGACTTAAAAGGGCAGTTTTCTCATGAGGTGAAGCGACTCATGGTTGAGGATTTTTTTGCAGCTGCTTATGCACATACGCCCGAAAGCTTCCAAAGATGTATTGAAAGCATTAAAAGTATTTCTCTAGAAGCTTACAATTGGATCATACAAAGTGAACCCCTGAACTGGGCAAATTCATATTTTCATGGTGCCAGATATAACCATATTACATCAAACTCAAAAAGGAAACCCATAAAGTCCATTCCCTTCAAGTGCTACTGTCAGCTGGTAGCACATTTGAGGTTCGTGGTGACACAATTGAGATGGTTGATATTGATCATTGGGATTGTAGTTGCAAAGGGTGGCAGTTAACCGGTTTACCGTGCTGCCATGCAATTGCTGTTATTGGTTGCATGGGTCGGAGCCCATATGATTATTGTTCCAGATACTTCACAACGGATAGCTACAGATTAACTTATTCAGAGTCTGTAAATCCTATTCCAAGTGTGGATGTGCCTGTGCCAAAAGATTCTTCTCAGCTCACAGTAACTGTGACCCCTCCTCCCACCCGTTTTAGTAGTTTAGACAAGCCAAAATTTGCTACCTTTGGTTGATGATTGGATTCTAGAAGTATGTTTTGAGGCTTTACATCACAATGTAAAACCCACTCCAAGCACTCTTCATGCAAATAAGCTAGGCCTTTTGCAGTACCAATTGCAATTTCAAACCTCTTTTTCCGATCAAGTGCATTAGAAAGAAGATTCTCTACTAAGGATCTATGCTGCATGTGCTCACGCACCAGAAGTCTGTGCTTCTCTTCTATACATTATCCCCACATTTCTATTAAGTTCATGTGGTTCAACCCACTAATGGTGTTTACTTCTGCAAGGAATTCTGAATGGCTAATTACTGTCTATTAGAATGCCTTATGGTGTGTTTGGAAGTTTGGAGGGGAAGGAGAGTAGAGAGTAAGGGAGTAAAGGGGAATGTGGCCGAAAAAGATGAAAAATTATAGTACAATGAGAATGTAAAACTTTGAATGGCTATTGCTGTCGATTAGAATGCCTTATGGTGTTGAAGTTTGTAAGGGGAGGAAAGTAGAGGGTAAGGGGGAAAGGAGAGGAGAGAGGAGGAGATGGAAGGAGAATGGTTACCCCGTCCCCTTATTTGGATATTTTAAAATTTATGTAGGATAGAGGGGAATGAATATTTCTCTTGTCGTAGTAGTAGTAGGAGGAGAGAAGAGGGAAATGAAAATATAATTGACAATTATGGTTATTATTTACTTATTTTAAAGAAATAAGTATAAATTGATATCATAAGAGTAAACATTACAAATTAAATATTTTTAAAATAAGTGAAACCATTTCCCTCTCCTCTCCCTTCAAATGACCCTAATTAGGGAGAACTAAAAATGAGGGGTTTAGAGGGGTATCTTACCCTTCTAATCCCCTCAATCTTCCTCCTCCCACTTAAAAAAACTCTCAAACACGGTTCATTAAACCTCCCCCCTCCCTTTCCCTCTACTCCCCCCTCATTCCTCTCCATCCAAACATATTAATGCATGAAAAAATCATCCGAATGATTTGAGGTCCTTAAAGTGAATGCAAATACCCTCGAAGGCTCGAACCAATAACGTTAGCGATGTTTGTCATTCAGAATTTCTAATACAAAATCTGAATATTAACCCCATAAAATTTGCATATTGGCAATTAGCAATGTGGTTACACAATGATCCTTCCCATGCCACTTCAGTACTTTCTTTGCTTGGCATCATCAATGTGGAACATAAGCTACAAAAAACGAGGGTGTATACCAATAATTAAAAAATAAACAAGTGTTCAAGATGCTAAAATTTCTCAGAAGATATGAAAACTTTGAAAAATGCTTTTAAAAAAAAAAATCCACACCATTACCTTTGTCCCTATATAAAATGTCGCAAACATACCTCCTAGATAGGTGGTGTTCTTGATAACATCCTTGATATTGTTGTCAAGTGCTTGCTGTAATAAAAAGTTAAAGACAATTTGCCTCTCATGTGGGTGTTAAAGTTGTGTAGAATATGATGAGAGAGTTACGGAGATCAGCAGCTAAAAAATTTGGTATGAAAATTTCCAAGAGTATTGATGAATCAATAATTGCTTTATTATGGCTTCGGATTATCTATTCTTCATTGGAAAAAGGAAATTTATCATATGTTAAATTTAGGGTTAAATGCACTGTTATCCCTAATGTTTACCTAAGTTGCACATTTGGTCCCTAATGTTTAAAACAGACAGAAATGGTCCCTAGCATTTCAAAATCATGCACCATTTGTCTTTATTGATTCTCGAACCTTTATTATGTGTCTAGCGATGAAGAGGGAGAAGAGAGAGATTGAGTTTAATTTTAGAGTTGGGTTGATTTTCAATTCGGATGGGTTTATTTCAATTCAAATTAGGTTGATTTTAAATGGGTATGTCATGTCATATCCTAGTTGTAAATAAAAAAAAAAAAAATGCCACCTCAATTAAAAATTGGTCATATTATCAATTCGTTAGCCACATATACACCAAGTTAACGGAGATTAACAGAATGATCAATGACGCATGATTATAAAACGTTAGGGACCATTTCTGCTCGTTTTAAATATTATGGACTAAATATGCAACTTAAGTAAACGTTTAGGGACCAACAGTGTATTTAACTCTTAAATTTATCACATGCCTTCGTTTTGCAATTTGGATATGGTGTTTAGGCCTTTTGCAAGTTGAAGCCCAACCCAATACTAATCCAATTGTTCCATTATAGCACCAAATCCATTGAAGCAAGACTTGGGTTGGGTTTAAACATCCAAGAGATGAGAATAGAGAAGGTTGGGCCAAGCTTGATAAGTAACAGTGGGCTTAACTTCAAGTCTTGGGCTTATTTTTGCTGGGAATATAAAAGATGATGATTGCTGCTCCTAGTTGGAAATTTGGAAATCATAGTTTAACATCGCAGTTTGGATTTTGGTTGTTTAATTTTCTAGTTCAACACTGCCGAGCTTGACCCACACCCCCTCCCCCAACAATCTCCTCACACAAAAGATCCTTTGTACCAATATGTCCTCAAATCCAACTTTCTTTTGTTTTCTTCTCAATTCTTCTTGCCCACTATTGCCAAATGACTTAGAAACTTACGGAAAAGATCCTTCCTTTGTACCAATATGTCCTCAAATCCAACTTTCTTTTGTTTTCTTCTCAATTCTTCTTGCCCACTATTGCCAAATGACTTAGAAACTTGAGTGAATGACGGGAGAGTGAAGACCTAGTGAGATGTGTGAAATGGTGTACTATTATTGTGGAATAAGGATTTTTGTCTTCTTTCTTTTCTTTTCTTTTTTTCTTCTTGATTTTGCACTTGTTCGGATTTTCTTCAATTACGTATTATTTTTTTATTTTTTTATTTTATAGAGGTTTAAGGACAACCCTATAGACGGGAGTACTAAAATGATAATATTATGAAAGTTAGTGGATCGAAATGATAATTTTTAAACTTAATATACTAAAATGACAAATGGATAAACTTCCATTTATAAATTGTATTTCACTTTTTTTTTAATAATTTAAAAAGTTCAAAAACAGCAAAACCGTGTCATTTTTAAGATAGTTAAGAACACAATGTGACAATACTAGATGGAATGACCGAATTAACAACAAATAAAAATTAAAGAACTTAAATGAAAAAAAAAAAAATTAGTCAAATTGGGTTCAATTCAAATCCTCCAATATAACCTCCAGGATGGTCCAATCGGATGAAGAAAAATAAAAACAATCAACAGACTTGAAAAAGTTTGAGATATCAAACTTAGATCTACAAAGTATAAGGCTCAAATTGAAGTATTTCCAAATAATATGTATCATGCATTTTGAAATATGGAGTACAAATTGAAGATTAAAATAAAACTTTTCAAAGAATATTAGCTATTTTGAAACATGTGGTAAAGGTTGGGATTATACGTGTAATTAAACTAATTTAGAATTATTTAAATAGTTGGTTGCATCAAAGTCTGAACCCTAAGAACATGCTTACGCTTTTAAGTCATGGAATAACTTTATAAGTCTTGGTCTCCCACTACCTTTTTGGTCTGCACCATAAACAACGGCTTGACTGACACAAAGTAGTTTTTCTGTCTATACATAGTTGCATAGCAATCTGCATTCCCCTACGCTACGCAGCTAATTATTTGGACATCATCATGGGGCCATCATTTTGTTGCTTCATGTTGATGCACTTACTTTACTTACTCTTTCTATTAAATCTTACTGGTCACAAATCCGTGTGATGCACATATTATATATATATATATATATATATATATATATATATATATATTTTAATTTTGTGTGAATATCATAATGTTAAGAAATTATAAAAAACTAAAATGAGAATCTCAATTCTGATGAATAGTTTTGAAAAGTTGTTAGAACCTGTTATATTTTCAAAGAACAAAAAAGAGCGCTTGAATTGAAATGAAAATATACATTTCATCTAACAATACATGATAATTCTTCACCTAACATTTATACAAAAGCATTGTAGAAATAATCTAGCATCAAATCAGTAGGTAACAATTTAAAAAAAAAAAGCTCTTCAAAATCATTAAATTCAAAGCTGATAACAATTTATTTATGAACAACAAAAAACACATATATAACAAAAAGATTTAACACTTTGCTACACATTACACAATAATCAACCACTAATGACTAACTTACGCATCTTTCAAAAGGTAGGAGAAAAAATATATATTATTCTGTTAAAAAAATAAGATTTACATTTAAACCACAAACAATCAATGTATCAATACAGACATAATTACAAACCTTGAAAAGAAGATAATTTCCAACATTTGACCAAATAACAATCAATGTATCAATGTTTCAATTTATATTATAGATTATAGACTAAACAATGTCCCCCAAGCTATAATAAACTAGACTATGGTGGGTTTGGATAAAACTATAATTGAATTTCAAAATAAAAGAATACACATACTTGAATTTCATTGGAGAAAAGACAAAATAAAATTATTGTTGATTTTATGTTGTTTCGATTTTCAACTTATATTGTTTTCAACAATCATTTCAGATTGTAGAGGATGTAAAGGAGGACTTCTATTGGAAATTCATTTCCAAGTCTACCAAGACTGGAAAATTAGTATTGAATAATTACTCTTCATGCTCACTTGTGAGTTTTTTAATACTACAAGGCACCTTTGACTTCCACTTTCTTTGAAGCACTCAAACTCTCCACCAAGAGCTTTGTGATGGACATTCCACAACTTGGTGTAAATTTATATTAGTTTTCTACTTGAAGTTTACATGTCTATTTATTGAAAAATGAAAAAAGTTCCGTAATATTTTATTTAATAATTTAAAAAGTTCAAAAATAGCAAAACCGCGTCATTTTTGAGATAGTTAAGGACACAATGTGATAATAGTAGATGGAATGATCGAATTGACAACAATTGAAAATTAAAGAACTTAAATGAAAAAATGATTTTGACTAAAAAATTAGAGGAAATTTGCAACATCTGAAAATGTGAAAATTAAAAAGATCTCCCAAGTTTTCATTACCAAGAAGAGTTTAACGGTTTTCCACTAGTAAGAATAAGTAAGATTGGGTTCAATTCAAATGCTCCAATATATATAACCTCTAGGATAGGTCCCATCAGATAAAGAAAAAATAAATAAAACGACCAATAGAATATGAAAAAGTTTGAGATATCAAACTTAGATCTACAAAGTATACGGCTCAAATTGAAGTATTTCAAATAATATGGATCATTTTGAAACGTAGAGTACAGATTGAATATTAATTAGCTATTTAGAAACATGGGGTAAAGGTTGGGATTATATGTGTAATTAAACTAATTTAGAATTATTTAATGTTGTTCCAATTGTCATCCCTAGATATGGGTTGGAACTTTGATTTGTCTTCTGAGAAAGTCTTGTTGCAATTGACAAAGTTGAGCCTAACAAGCCTAGTTGGAAATTTAACCAGCCTAGAACATCTTGATCTAACTCTGGTGAACATATCATCCACAGTGCCTGATCGGCCTCCAAAATGTCATTTTTTAATGGAGTCTAATCAAATTTAATATGTATGAATATGTGTATGGATGTATAAGGTAAAATGGTAGTATATATGGTAAGGTAGGTTGTCGTACCACGGAGAGAGGGGTTTTAAAATAAACACGTAACACTAGAAATTAAATCAAGAAAAATATTTTGATTGTTTTGAAAACTCAAAATTTAAATAGCAAGAAACTCAAATCTAAAAATTGCTAGGTGAAGCTTCCTTTTTAACTGTCCTCACAATTTAACCACCCCTTTTTCCTTCTTTTCTCTTCCTTTCCAGCTCTCCCACGTGAAGCTTCCACTTTCTCTCTTTCTTTTTCTTTTCTTTTCTTCTCCACCTTTGGAGCAAAGATCCAGTGTGATGCGGTTAGAAAGGAGAGTGTGAGCTTGTGGGCTTTGGGTTTCTTTTTCTTTTCAAACATTAATTTGCACCTAAAACAAACATAAAATTTTAGACTTTATAAAATTAAAATATGCAATGCAATGAAATAAAAGAAATGCAATGATTTGCATACAATTAAAAATAAAATACAAAATAATTTTATTAAAAACCTTAGAAAATAGGCTTAATAAGTCATATTTAATGACTTATCAGTGCCTAATATCTTTGCAAACTTGTCTACTTTAAGGCCCCTTCATCTTGATATAGTATTACAAATTACACAAGAAAATATAGAATTAATCTTAGTTTTTGGCTGCTGAAAATAGACAACCACAGCACAACCAAGTAAAAATAGTTCAACTATAAGCTATAGTGTCCAAAACAACACAAAAATAAAGACATTCATTATGCTCAAAGTTTGTTCAGTTATTTACTTGGTCACGAGACACACCAATGCCAATTTTTTTGCTCATCAAGCATAAATTAGACATTCATTATGCTTGCCAATTCAAGTCTTTCACGCTTACGATTTTGAGTCAATATCAAATTTTGCTAAGTAATTTACATGGTCACGAGACACTCCAATGTCAATGTTTTGCTCGTCAAGGATAAAGACATTCATTATGCTTGCCAATTTCTTCTCAATTCTCTTGCCCACTATTGCCGGATGACTGAAAAACTTGAGTGAATGACGGGAGAGTGGAGACCCAATGAGACGTGACATTGTGGAATAAGGATATTTTCTCTTTCTTTTTTTCTTTTTTTCTTCTTGATTTTGCATTTGTTGGGATTTTCTTCAATTATGTATTTTTTATTTATTTTATTTTATTTTATAGAGGTTTAACGACAACCCTTTAATGAAATAGACGGGAGTACTAAAATGATAGTATTATGAAAGTTAGTGGACCGAAATGATAATTTTTAAACTAAATGTACTGAAATGACAAATGTGTAAACTTAGCACATGTATAAATTGTATTTTACTTCTTTTTTTTTAAATTTTAAAAGTTCAAATATAAGAAATCTACGTTGTTTTTTAAGATAGTTAAGAACACAATGTGACAATACTAGAAGGAATGACCAAATAATTGACAACAAATGAAAATTAAAGAACTTAAATAATGTTGTGAAATAAAAGGAAATAGCAAGAGAAAATAAATTTGAAAATAAGAAAATATTATGAGAACTTTCTTTCATTTAATGGTCATCCACATATTGTAAACTTTATTAAGATCTATATATCTCTGCATCTCTCTTATCTCAAAACTAAAACCTTACTCTCATATATATACACACAGAAAAACTAGTATGCAACTTGTAAGAGATTGCGTGTTGAAGGTGAACCTATTACATAAGCATAGGTAGGCCGGTCACTAATTAATGGTGTCTGTTAACAATAATGCAATATAACATTTATTGTATAACTTTTACAACAAATAAAGAAAAAATATAAAGTTACTAGATTGACTTGAAAAAAACCCAAAATTAGAAAGCCAAAATTAGAGAGTTTAATTTATAATTTCTCCCTCATCCACCAAAGTAATACTTTAATGGATTGACTCAGAAACGTGTTCCCCAATCCCCCCGCCCCCACAAATGCTCCAATATAACCTCCAGGATGGGTCCCATCGGATAAAGAAAAAGAAAAAGAACAAATAGAATATGAAAAAGTCCATGACTTTGTCTGTAATTTGAAGAGAAGAGATCAGAGTGAACTAATATTTTAGAGTTTAGACAAATTAAGAGATTATAAAGTCTTGGTTTCCCACTTTACCAACACCCACTTTTCCACCACGCTAACGCTTTTGGTTTGCACCATGCATAAACAACGGCTTGACTCAAGTGATTTGGAATGACACGAAGTAGTCTTTCTGTCTATAAATAGTTGCATTGCAATTTGCATTCCCCTACGCTACGCAGCTAATTATTCAGACATCAATGTGTATCAGTGTATATGACAAACATGCATTGTACTAGAGAGTGTACATGGTAGACACAATACTAGACAATGTAGAGCATTTCCAAAAACCATGTATATACTTGAATTTCTTTGTAAAAAAGACAAACTAAAAGAATTGTTGGTTTTATGTTGTTTCAATTTTCAACTTATAAAGTTTCCAACAATCATATCAGATTCTAGAGGACGTAAAAGAGGTGAACTATTTGCATTAATGGAAGACTCCTTTTGAAAATTTATTTACAAGTCTCCCACGACTGGAAAATTAGTACTAAATAATTACTCACAATGCCTAGTAGCACATGTGAGTTTTTTAATACTACAAGGCACCTTCAACTTCCACTTTCTTTGAAGCACTCAAACTCTCCACCAAGAGCTTTGTGATGGCCTCGTTTTGTTGGGGAATTGATGACCACGATCTCTTTATGCAATGTTTCATAGGCTAACATTTTGAATCAAACTTAGCGGAATATTTTTCTCTTCTTTTGGACCATTAATTGTTGATTAGAAATTTCAAGTGTGTTGATCACCATGGTCAGAGTGGTATAAGATTAATATGGGAAGATGTTTCCATTGTCCAAGAAGAAAAGAAAATGAGAGTTGTTAGTATTAATTATTACAAGCATATAGCTCATGCAATGCATGGAAAAAACTTTATATAAACACATAATATGTATATGATCAAAATATATATCCAAAATTATTTTATGAAAAATATGTTTCATAAAACAAATAAAACTGATAATAACAAATAGATGGAATTGCATCAACAACAGAAAAATAAAAGGAATTAGATAGTGTATAATAATTGAGAAAAAATGGTTATCTATAATTGATAGAACAAAAAATAAGTTAGAATCAAGAAAAAAATAAAAAATTACCTTAACTCAATTGTCTCTTAGATCCCCTTACAGTCATATAAATGTACAAAAAAAAAAAAAAATCATGTTAAAAAATAAACAAAGGAAAAAAGTAATTTCCGGAAAAGTATTCATTTTCAGATGTTTGGCCACACGTGAAAATGTGGTCAACGGAAAATAACTCGCTTTGACCATAAAATTTTGCTCCCCTCAACCGTAAAATGGTTTATGGAAATTTTTCCTGTAAACCAATTTCTAGAAAACTTTTAGTATACTTGCCCATCAATCCCAAATTTTTTTCAAAAATGCAACCAAACTCTGGAAAATATTTTCCAAAAATTGTTTTACTATGAAACAAACTCACCTAAATCTTGAGAGATCCCACTTGGCATCAAAAACCTTTTTACTTCTTTTTTTTCCTGGTGTCAATTCGCTAAAATATAGTACAATTTTTTTTTTTTTTTTGAAACGTTGAACATCCAATAGCTGAGAATAGAGAAGGTTGGGCCAAGCTTGATAAGTAACTGTGGGCTTAACTTCAGGTCTTAGGCCTATTTCTGTTGGGAATATAAAAGATGATGATTGTTGCTCCTAGTTGGAAATCATAGTTTAACATCTTAGTTTGGATTTTGGTTGCTTAATTTTACAGTTCAACACTGCTGGCTTGACCCACATAGACATACCCCCTCCCTCCCCCCAACAATCTCCTCACACAAAAAATCCTTCCTTTGTACGAATATGTTTAAATCCAACTTTCTTTTGTTTTCTTCTCCATTCTCTTGCCCATTATTGCCGGATGACTTAGAAATTTGAGTGAATGACGGGAGAGTGAAGACCTAGTGAGACGTGTGAAATGGTGTACTATTATTGTGGAATAAAGATTTTTGTCTTCTTTCTTTTCTTTCTTTTTTCTTCTTGATTTTGCACTTGTTGGGATTTTCTTCAATTACGTATTATTATTTATTTATTTTATAGAGGTTTAATGACAACCCTTTAATATAGACGGGAGTACTAAAATGATAGAGTATTATGAAAGTTAGTGGATCGAAATGATAATTTTTAAACTTAATGTACTGAAATGACAAATGGATAAACTTAGCATGTATATAAATTGTATTCACTTTTCTTTCTTTCTTTTTTTTTTTAATAATTTAAAAAGTTCAAAAACAGCAAAACCGTGTCATTTTTAAGATAGTTAAGGACACAATGTGACAATACTAGATAGAATGACCAAATTGACAACAAATAAAGATTAAAGAACTTAAATGAAAAAAAAAAGAAAAAAAAAAAGAAGATTTTTAGTCAAATTGGGTTCAATTCAAATGCTCCAATATAACCTCTAGGATGGGTCCATCGGATAAAGAAAAATGAAAACAACCAACAGAATATGAAAAAGTTTGAGATATCAAACTTAGATCTACACAGTGTAAGGCTCAAATTGAAGTATTTCAAATAATATGTATCATTTTGAAATATGGAGTACAAGTTGAAGATTAAAATAAAACTTTTCAAAGAATATTAGCTAAATTGAAACATGTGGTAAAGGTTGGGATTATATGTGTAATTAAACTAATTTAGAATTTTTTAAATAGTTAGGTGCATCAGACAAAGGTACAGAAGAACAAATCTTGTTCTGAACCCTAAGAACACGCTTACGCTTTTGAATTTTGACTTTTGAGTCATGGAATAACTAAAAGTCTTGGTCTCCCAGTTTATCACCATAAACAACGGCATGACTCGAGTGATTTGCAACAACACAAAGTAGTTTTTCTGTCTATAAATAGTTGCATTGCAATTTGCATTCCCCTACGCTACATAGCTAATTATTCGGATATCATCATGGGGCCATCATTTTGTTGCTTCATGTTAATGCGCTTACTTTACTTACTTTCTCTATTAGATCTTATACTCATCACTCATTCGTCTCCTTCCATGCAGCCTCTATGCAATGATGACGAGAGCTCAGCCTTGTTGCAATTCAAGGAGAGCTTTATCATAAACAAGTCTGCTTCTTCAGATGATCCTTTTGCATATCCTAAGCTCAAATCTTGGACACTAGAAGGAGAAAGCAGTGATTGCTGCTCATGGGATGGTGTTAGCTGCGATGAGGACACGGGTCATGTTATTGGCCTTGACCTCAGTAGCAGTTGTCTCTATGGTTCAATCAACTCTAACAGCAGTCTCTTCCGTCTTGTTCACCTACAATATTGAAAGTGCAAGCTCTAGAGAAAGAGAGAGAGAGAGAGATTGATCAACTTTGATCTGCTTGCATTAATTAACAAATGATTACAGAGGAGCTAATACTTATAGCAGAGCAGACGTGCTGCTGAAGTTCAAAGAAGTAAAAATAATAGATTAACTAACTCTATATAGGACAGCTGTATTCCACTAATAACAGACCAGCAATTTACAATTCTCAATACTCCCCCTCAAGATGGAGCATAAATGTTATAAACACCCATCTTGCTTAATAAAGAATTGAATTGTACTGATCCCAAGGCTTTAGTCATTATATCAGCAAGTTGATTCTGTGAAGAAACATATAATGTTCTGACTAAGCCATCTTGAATCTTCTCTCGAATCAAATGACAATCCAACTCTATGTGCTTTGTTCTCTCATGGAAAACAGGGTTGGCAGCTATGTGCATTGCTGCCTGGCTATCACAGTAAAGAAGAGCTTCTTTGGGATGGTTAACTTGAAGCTCTTTTAATAAAGGAAGCAGCCACATTAGCTCACAAACTGCAGATGCCATTGCTCTGTACTCTGCTTCTGCTGAGGATCTAGAAATGGTGTGTTGCTTCTTTGACTTCCATGATATGAGAGAATTACCAAGGAAAACACAGTAACCAGTAACAGATCTTCTAGTATCTGGACAGCTGGCCCAATCAGAATCTGAAAAGGACTTTAGATGCAAATCTATGTTGCTGGGAAAAAATAAACCTTGGCCTGATGTTCCTTTGATGTACTTCAATACTCTATAAGCTGCTGCAAGATGAGTAGTGGTTGGTTTGGCCATGAACTGACTCAGTCTTTGTACACTGTAATTGATGTCAGGCCTTGTTACTGTCAAATAAAGTAATCTCCCAACAAGTCTTCTATATTGAGATGGATCAGAAAGTGCATCACCATCTGATTGACTCAATTTCAGCTTTTGTTCCATGGGAGTAACCACTGGTTTGGAACCTAGCATCCCACTATCTGATAGAACATCAAGAGCATACTTCCTTTGACATAGAGAGATCCCCTTAGAAGACCTTGCCACTTCTAATCCAAGAAAATACTTAAGATTTCCCAAATCTTTTAGTTTAAATTCTGCATGAAGAGAGTCTTTAAGAGTATGCACAGCAGTGACATTGTTGCTTGCTATTAGAATATCATCTACATAGACAAGTAAGCCTATAAATGTTGTTCCTTGAGTCCTGGTGAATAAGGAATAATCTGATTTTGATTGAAGGAAGCCTTGCTTAATGAGAGTGGATGAAAACTTGGCAAACCACTGCCTTGATGCCTGTTTAAGACCATAGAGTGATTTTTGCAGCTTACATACAAGATTAGTCTCCCCCTTGCTAGGAAAACCAGGTGGTAAGACCATATAAACCTCTTCATTGAGGTCCCCATGCAAAAAGGCATTGTTTACATCAAGTTGAGTAAGAGACCAGTGTTGAGCAGAAGCAATAGCAAGCAGGGTTCTGACAGTGGAGAACTTAGCCACTGGAGAGAAAGTTTCAGAGTAGTCTAAACCCTCTTGTTGAGTGTAACCCTTAGCCACCAACCTAGCCTTATATCTCTCCAAAGAGCCATCAGCCTTAAGCTTCACCTTATAAACCCACTTACAACCAATGGGATGTTTACCAGGAGGTAAATGTGTAAGAGACCAAGTATTGTTTGCTTCAAGAGCCTTAAGCTCATCTGTCATGGCTTGTCTCCAATGAGAGTGTTGATTAGCTTGGGTGAAAGAGGTAGGTTCTAATATGGCAGTGACAGAAAGAGCAAAAGTTCTATGGGAAGAAGAGAGATGGTCATATGATAGAGATGAAGAGAGAGGATATAAAGTACCTGTAGAGGCAGTGGAGGATGAACTGGTAGAAGGAGCAGACTGAGCTATCTTGTAGTGATAATCTTGGAGATAAGTTGGAGGTTTAGAAACTCTTGTGGACCTTCTTAAAGGAGAAGAAACTGACTCAGAACAAGGAGGAACATCTAGGTGTGGTATGGTTGGAGATTCTACAAAAGGTGAAGTGAGAATAGGAGTGGAGACTAAGCAAGATTCTTCAGAACTAAGACCTCGATTCATAGGGCAAGAAATAGTAGAATCAAGAGGTATATCAGAAAAATTGGGCTGACTGGTTGGCAGATTGTTATCAAAAGGAGAAAAATCTGCAGAAGGTGTATTAGCAAATGGAAACACATGTTCATGAAAAATCACATCTCTAGAAATAATAACATTGTGATTTGTCAAATCAAGAAGTTTGTAACCTTTGACACCAGAAGGATATCCTAAGAAAACACAAGGTTTAGCTCTAGGATCAAACTTTGTTCTGTGATTAGAGAGAGTAGAAGCAAAACAAAGACAACCAAACACTCTAAGATGTGAATAAGAAGGGGCTTTGTGGAGAAGTTTTTCATAAGGAGATTTGTGTGATAAAATGGGAGAAGGAAGTCTATTTATCAAGTAAACAGCTGTTAGAACAGAATGTCCCCAAAATTTACGAGGCAAATTGGATTGGAAGCATAAGGACCTAGCAACATTCAAAATGTGTTGGTGTTTTCTCTCAACAACAGAATTTTGTTGAGGAGTCTCAACATAAGAATGTTGATGAATGATTCCTTGAGTGGCATAAAAATCAGGCATGGAAAATTCTTGGTCATTGTCAGATCTAACATGTTTAACATGAGAACCAAACTGAGTTTGTATCATAGTGATAAAGGAAATGAGGAGAGGTCCGGTTTCTGATTTTGATTTCATGAGATAAACCCAAGTAGTCCTAGTACAATCATCTACCAAGATAAGAAAATATTTATAACCCTCCACAGTAGGCATATGATATGGTCCCCAAATGTCAACATGTAAGATATTAAAAGCAATAGAAGACACATGATTGTTATTAGGAAATGGAAGTCTTTTCTGTTTTGCTAAAGGGCAAACAGTGCATACATGTGTGTCTTTACAAGAATGAGAGATGTCTGGCATCACAGTAGAAAGAAAATTCATTCTAGAACTAGATGGATGTCCAAGTTTGCAATGCCAAGTATGAAAGCTGTTGGAAGAATGTTTTATTGTGCTAAAACTATACAACAGTTTATGGAAAGAGTCAGGAACATTGACTGCTGCAGTGAGCTTGGAATGAGAAGAGAGATCCAACATGTATAGCCCATTCTGCTGTCTACCCATACCAATCATCCTCCATTGCATAAGGTCCTGTATAAAGCAATAAGTGGACAAAAAGAAAATGCAACATTGAAGAGATGAAGTGAGTTTAGACACAGAAATTAGATTAAAATCAAATGAAGGGACACACAGCACATCTGTAAGGAGTAATGAGGCAGTAAGTTGAATGGAACCGATATGTGTGACATTGACAGATTGACCATTTGGTAAATTAACAGTGACATTGTGGACAAGCTTCATAGTGGTAAAATAATGAGTAGTGGTGACCATGTGATCAGTGGCACCAGTATCAATTACCCATTCACTAGCAGAAACAGAAACTTTGTCAAAATGGTCATTTGAAAACACTGAATAAGCCATATTTGGTTTGCTAAAGGTAGAAAGGCACATTGGTATACCGGCCATGTTGCTTGGAGGTTGAATTGGGGCTTGTATGGAAGGCTATGCAGATGGTTGTGTCACTATAATGAGAGTGGCAGCTTGGTGAGGAGATGTATGAGAATCAGATGAGGAAGGTCTCGTTTGAGCTTGAGCAGTCAGCATATTAAGGAATTCTTGACATTGCATTGCCAAACCAGGGACATTTTGAGAATTATCATGACCATTAGATGCCATAGTTATGGGACATGAGACTTGATTAGCTGTTGGTGCATTTCTAGGCTTCCTTTGAAATCCTGGTGGATAACCATGAAGCTTGTAACACTTTTCTGCAACATGCCCCTTATAACCACAGTGAGAGCATATAGGCTTGTCTTTTCTAGGATATTGGGGTTGCCTAGTGTTATCAAATCGAGACAATAAAACATTTGATTCACTGTTAGCAGATGTATAAGTCTGATTGACCCCATTATCCAACCTAGAAGCAAGTGCAGTGCTATCTACACTTGGAAAACCAACAGGTAAAGGCAGAATCCCTGCTCCTTTATGCTTTTCATGGTTCTGAATTAGGGAGAAAACCTTATTTATACCAGGTAAAGGTTCCATCAAAAGTATTTGACCTCTCACAGCAGCAAAGGTCTCATTCAATCCCATCAGAAAACTATGAACATAATCATAGTGTTGATACTCTATCAAGGTCTTGCTTAAGCCACACATACACTTTGCACCACAAGTACAACTAGGTATAGGCCTATAGTTTAGACATTCATCCCAAAGACCTTTAAGGTGAGTAAAATAGTCACTTACAGATAAGCCTTCTTGTTTAAGAGAAGCTATAGCCTACTTCAAATGATGAACTCTAGTGCCATTGCTCTGGCTGTACCTCTGTTGCAGGTCATCCCAAACCTCTTTAGCCGTGTGAGCATACAACACAGTAGCATAGATCTGGCGTGATAGGCAATTAGTAATCCAAGAAAGGACTAAATCATTGCATCTCTGCCAATCAGAAAAGACTGGATCTGACTGATCATTAGGTTGCAAAATTGTTCCATTTACAAACCCTAGCTTGTTCTTTGCAGAAAGTGCTCGAGTCATAGAAGTTCTCCAAGATTGATAGTTGTCTCCAGTGAGAGGATCTGGTACTATTCTGATTCCAGGATGATCTCCATTGTTGAGATAGTAGGGGCTTCGAGAATTCTCAATAGGAACAAGAGTGCCTTGATTAGAAACAAAGGAGGAAGTAACATGAGCTTCAGTGGAAGCCATCTTTGGAGAGAAAGGAAGAATTCTCAGTAAGAATCAAGAGAAAAACTGAGATGAACAAACAACTTTAATGGAGTATTTGCTCTGATACCATATTGAAAGTGCAAGCTCTAGAGAAAGAGAGAGAGAGAGAGAGATTGATCAACTTTGATCTGTTTGCATTAATTAACAAATGATTACAGAGGAGCTAATACTTATAGCAGAGCAGACGTGCTGCTGAAGCTCAAAGAAGAAAAAATAACAGATTAACTAACTCTATACAGGACAGCTGTATTCCACTAATAACAGACCAGCAATTTACAATTCTTAATATACAAAGCCTTAACCTTGCTCACAATCACTTCAACTACTCTCAAATCCCATCCCAGGTAGGCAATCTTTCAAGACTCACATATCTCAATCTCTCTTCTTCTATGTTTTATGGTCAAATCCCATTTGAAGTTTCATTGTTTCCCAATTGTCATCCCTAGATATGGGTCAGAACTTTGATTTGTCTTCAAAGAAAGGCTTGTTGCAATTGACAGAGTTGAGCCTAACAAGGCTAGTTAGAAATTTAACCAGCCTAGAAAATCTTGATCTGACGTGGGTGAACATATCATCCACAGTGCCTAATATCTTTGCAAACTTGTTTACTTTAAGGTCCCTTCATCTCAAACGTTGTGGAATGCATGGGGAATTTCCAATAGGCATCTTTATGCTACCGAATTTACGGGTTCTAAATTTGAATTACAACGTAGATCTCATAGGTTCTTTGCCTGACTTTCACAATTGGAGCAGTCCCCTTGAGGATCTAAGCCTCACAGTCACCAGTTTCTCCGGTGAGCTACCCGCTTCAATAGGAAACCTCCACTCCCTAATTTATTTGGATTTGTTGCAATGCAACTTCTCAGGGAACATTCCATCTTCAATCGGTAACCTCACAAATCTCATGATGCTTGACCTCGCAAATAACTATTTGGTAGGTAACATCCCATCTTCCATTGGAAATCTCATCCAACTTGTTTACTTAGACCTTTATAATAATCATTTGACTGGTCCAATCCCTTCTGGGCTTGCGAACTTGCCAGAACTGTTTTTCCTTCAATTGACCTTCAATCGATTAACTGGTTCAATACCATCTTCAATAGGTAACCTCACAAAATTATATTTGTTAGATCTTTCACACAACGAGTTTCAAGGCCAGTTTCCAATCTCCATCTCTAACCTGAACAATCTTAATTTTCTTAGTATCGCTAATAATAACCTTAGTGGTACTTTGTTGATTTGCAACATGACTTCCTTTCAAATCCTTGATGTGTCTGGCAACAACTTTAGTGGTTCACTTTCTCAGTGCTTTCACAATATGTTGGAATTGAGGATGATTAGTCTGGAAGGAAACCAATTCCAAGGATTGTTACCAAGATCATTTGCCAATTGTACGAGGCTAGAGGCCATTGATGTTAGTAATAACCAATTCAATGACACTTTTCCCTTTGAGTTGGGAAATCTTCCAAATTTAAAGCTTCTCCTCTTGCGGTCCAACAAATTCTATGGTCAAATATTAGAGAGTTTTGAAACCAATTACACATTCCCCAACTTACAAGTCTTTGATCTCTCCTACAATAGTTTTACAGGAAATTTTCCATTAAATTCCTTCAGGATTAATGCCTCGAAATTGGACGAAGAACACCGGTTGACATATATTGAACTAGATGCAACTTTGAGAGTTGGGACACAAACCATGTCTTTATATGTGAGTTATCCAATTCAAATAACAAACAAAGGTCTGGATATGGTATACAGCAAGGTCCAAGAATTCTTTAGAGCCATCGATGTGTCAAGCAATATGTTTGTTGGAGAGATTCCTAAATCCATTGGAGATTTAAAGGGGCTTTATATGCTTAATCTTTCTAATAACATTCTCAGTGGACACATCCCACCATCTTTAGGGAATCTTACGGCACTAGAATCATTGGACCTTTCTCAAAATAGGCTCTCAGGGGAGATTCCACCACAGCTAGCACAACTTACTTTCCTCGAATGGTTCAATGTTTCTCATAACAATCTCACTAGCTCTATACCATAAGGGAAGCAATTAGACACATTTGAAAATATTTCGTTTGTGGGAAACCTAGGCTTGTGTGGGAATCCATTATCAAAGAAATGTTGGGTTTCTAATTCTTCACCACCTCCACCTTCGATTTCTAAACAAAGTCGGGATTTGGCAGGGTCTCTCTTCGAATTTGGTTGGAAAATAGTTTTGGTTGGGTATGGATTTGGACTACTTGTTGGAGTTATAATTGGCAATATTGTGGCTACAAGAAAACATGATTGGTTGATGAAGACCTTTGGTATGAAGCAACGGGCATGAAGAAATGTGAGAAGGGAACAGAGAAACTGAGCTTGCACCTTGCAAAGATATAAATATGCACGTACCGCTTATTGAGACCTTTTTAATCTTCTTCTTTTGTTGCTCTATGGTTTGGTGTTTAATTTGTTTCTCCCTCTTTTTCTTATTGTTCTTTATGTATTTTATGTATTTATTATAGAATAAAATTGTGTTCTACACATTATGATTGTGCCAAATGCATTCCTTTCTTCTTCTTCTTTTTTTTCTATTCATTTGTTCTCTTATACTACGTGAGCAATTCTTTTTCCAGTTTATTTTATACACATTTAGGTCTTTTTATCCTAATTAATAAAGAATCCTCACCACACTATTTAAGTATATTAAAGTATTACCATCTTTTTTTGTTTTTGTTTTTTCGGTGTCAATTTTTGACACAATATAGTAGCATAACATATTCTATCATACAATATGATGATATCGCCTGATAAAATGAACTCGGATGAAATAATTGTTTGGTCCTTGTTCTTGCAGACTTCAAAGTTGTGCATTAAAATCATTCTGGTCATACAACTGGCCCGCAAAAGTTTCCAACTTTCTCAGCCATGCCACTTCCTCTCCTTTCACTTTCAAGATTTTTGATGCCCCATAAATCATGAGGAATTGGAGAGAAGTGAGTTTTGGAAATATCCCTGCCGGTAGAATTTCTAGATACTTCAGACTGACCAACATTTCCATACCTTGGTGTATCTCCTTGATTCCACTATGACTCAAGTCTAGCTTTCTTAACGCTGCAAGCTTTGCTAATGAGGGAACAATGAACATACTTCAATCGGTTACAACCCAGATATGGAATCTGGCAGAATCTCTAAATGGACAATAAAATTTTTACTTGGGAATAATTTTTTTTTTTTTAAAGAGACATGAATACTCTGTTTTGCCCTGTTAGTGGGCTACTGTTGGCTAATTCAAATGACAAAACTGGTGAAGATTTGAATAGGATTTTTGCTCGCACGAAACCAAGACTCACTTGAGCCAAACATTGGAAGCAGACATAAAGTTTGCAAGTACTTCGCTCGAGCGAAATTGTTTGTCATGGAATTCAAATTCTGCTAGAAAACTAATTTGTGCCAAACATAAACCTACCTATATAATACATTTTATGCACAACTTTTTAGAGAGAGAGTGAGAGAGAGCAGCCACACAAAGTAGATCTTAAAGCCTTTCTCCATGAGCGTAAATAGACATTACTCATCCTTGTGCTTCGATCAAAAAAAAAGAAAAATATGTTGTGTGTAGACACCCTATTTTGTAGTGGTTAATAAAATTAAGTTCTTGGTCTCAATGAGAAATATTCCCAACATTCATGAATGAGAAGTTCGACCACTTAAAAAAAAAAAGAAGCATTTTTTTAAAATATTTAGGGAATCTGGCTGAAAGTTTGGACGAGCCGATAATGTGGTGGATTGAACTTGGGCTTCTGGGTTTACGTCACACCCCAGACCAACGAGTCCACCACCTGGGAATCCCATTGGTATTAAAATCCCTCAAGACCTATTCCATATGATTAGGAGTTTTTCTAATGGACTAAGTTCGATTAAAATATAATACTAGCTAATAAACAATGCATAAAGAGGATGTGTCCCCCAATCTCCTAAGAAATTATTCAATCCACCAGGTGAATCACGTCATTTGTTCACCAACCCAATAGTTAAATGCCATATGTTATAATTAACCAAGTCAGATCATGGTCACACAAGTCACCAATATTGAAAAAACCCAAATACCCTCTAACAAATTCAAGCACATTTATTTTCCCACATGACTTGTAACCCTGGTATATTCCAACTGACTGAGGAGGTAGGCCACCGCTCCGACAACATTTATTAGCATGGCAATGGTAATGTGTTTCCATGAGTTTTTTCTTTTTCTTTCCAGAATGCTTAATATGCATCTTGACACATAATACTCCATTGACTTGGTAAAGCATGTTTCATTCCCCTAGTATGCATCACCGCATCACACTTGTTAGGCCCGAGTTTTTGGTTGGTTTGTGCCTTTAAGGTTTAGAGTTGGTAATTATGTTCCCTTTATGCTTATTGTTTTATAATTTTGTCATTTTGTGACAAAAAAGGGAGTTGTTAGCGTCAAATCTAGGGGAGTAAAACTCTCATTTGTATTTTCCATTGATATCCTGAATATGCTGTTTAATTGTATTAATGAAGGGGTGTCTCATGTTATTAGCTTTTGTTTGAAACTAATAATGTCATATGCTTGCCTTTGTAATTTACAATCAGCGTATCTTATGCCTTTGTATCAATCAAGGGGAGTCTCATGTATCTCATGTTATTATTTGTTTTGAACTAATGTTAGCATTAGGAAATACAAGATGTTTAGTTGTGAGTGTTAATGGTTTGATTCTCAAAGGTTGTTTAGTGGTTTAGGACAAGCTAATGTACTAAGTTCGATTAAAATATAAGCCCAGCTAATGAACAAGGCATAAATGGGAGGTGTCCCCTAATCTCCCCACTAAACAAGGCCATAATTGGCTCGACTTTGTTAGTGTTGATTTACGCAACCAACTAGAGAGTCTCCATATGGTTTCCTTGCCGAAATAATTTCTATCTTTCATATATATTAAACAATGTCCCCCAAGCTATAATAAACTAGACTATGGTGGGTTTGGTTTAAACTTTTTATTTTTTATTAATTAATTAATTTGTGTAATTTTTTTTCAACAAATAAGAAAAAGCAAAAGACCAAAACTAACCCAAATGCACATAAACAATGTAAACAGTAGTAAAAAAAAATATTCTTGGGGTTGTGAAATGCTTAATCTTGGTTTGCGCATTTGCTTTCCTCATTATTTATAAGATTTAACAAATTGAAATACCTCGTACGTACAACCTGTTGCATTTCTCATGGATATCTCAATTATCATCCTTCTTCTATGTCTGCTACAAACTCTTCCTCTATCTTCATCTAAAACATTAGATACTCTCAGAGGTACATCTTTATCTGTTGACAAACCAAGTGACAAATTGGTTTCAGAAAATGGTGAATTCTCAGCAGGGTTTTTCACAGTTGGGGACAACGCTTTCCGCTTTTCCATATGGATGACAAGGCCCTCAGTTCCCACCATTGTTTGGATGGAAAACCGAGATGACCCTGTTGATGGAAAAGGTTCAAGGCTCTCAGTTTTGAAAGATGGCAAGTGTTACGAGCCGTTGCATGTAGTGCATGGCTGAGTTAACTCACTAAGTCAACTCACTGAGTCAACTCGGTGGTTATCAAATGTGGTTCGTTAACTTGGTTGCAAATGGGAGTTTTGGATAGCTACATGTTTAGAGGTTACGTATGTCATGTTACTGAATAGTTTAGGATTACTTTGAATTGTTGGCAATAGATTGTTAGTAATCAAATAAAACTCTGTTTTGGGTGCTGTCCAACAGAGCAAGTTTATCTTTAGGAATTGTTGTTGTTTAGGAGTTGTTATTTACTTAGTTGAGTTATTTTAGACTTCTTCTTTCTGTAAATTGCTTGGCTATTTAAAGCCTACGATTAATGAAAGAATGCTATCAAATTATTTAGAAAAAAACCAAGCTTTGCTTGTTAAGGAGGACCGGTTATCCCTCGAAGTATAACCAGATATATTTGTTTCGTTCTATTTGTCACCATAGCAACCCGGGGAAAACGTGGTGCAGCTCGAGTCACCACGACTCGAGACGGTGCGCAAGAGGTTCCTATCAACTTGGTATCAGAGCAGGACATGGGTGACGAACGTGTAGAGACGTTGGCCAACGAGGTAGCCAATCTGGCTTCTTCAGCCTCTAGCCAACAACAAACTCTCTCTAGCCAACAACAGACTCTCAAGGAGATACAGGAGATGATGGCTGCCTTGCATACTCGTTTGGATCATATGGCGGATAATCGAAACACCAATCATGGAGAGAATTCACATTCAGGATCGCATGGTCGAACCAGCCATGGTTTAATGCGACCAGGAGGTACCTTAATTCCTAAAGTGGCCAAACTTGACTTTCCACGTTTCAATGGCAGTGACGACCCCACCAGTTGGATTTGTCGGGCGGAGCAATTTTTCTCCTTCCAAAACATTCCAATGGAAGATCGCCAGCCACTAGCAGCGTACCATCTTGAAGGGGAGGCTCAACTTTGGTATCAATTACTAAAGTCTGAAGGAGAAGAAACAACATGGAACAATCTCAAGGAGGGGTTATTAACTCGGTATGGACCGACGGAGTTTGCTGATTTCTTTGGTGACTTAACAAAACTGAAGCAGACCGGGAGCGTGAGAGAATACCAAAGTCAATTTGAGCGCTTACTCAGCAGAGTAGATAGACTCTCACCACCACAACAGGTAGGGTGTTTCACTAGTGGTCTAAAAGATAACCTGAGAGTAGATGTCCAAGCCTTAAAACCTACATCTTTATCTGCAGCCGTAGGTTTGGCCCGCCTATATGAAGCCAAGAATCAAAACCAAAAAAAAATATTCACCCCAACTGATCCTAGAAAGCCCATCACCACAACAGCACCAAATTTCTCTAGAACAACACCAATCAACACAAATTCCCGAAGGTTGAATCCAACAGAAATTAGGGAGCGTAGGGAGAAAGGCCTTTGCTTTAATTGCGATGAAAAATTTGGACCAGGGCACCGCTGTAAGAAGTTGTTTTTTATTAAAGCTTGTTTGGATGAGGAGCAAATGGATATAGGAGAAGAAGATGAAACTGATGAAATACAATCAGAAGAGGTGGATGAAAATCTTTCAATTTCATTACATGCCATAGCAGGGACTCCCACCCCTCAAACCATGCGAGTCAAGGCTAATGTAGAAGGGAAGGTGGTTATCATTCTGATAGACACAGGAAGCACTCATAATTTTATGAGTGAAAACATGGCAGCAAGATTAAAACTACAACCTAGTGGGACAGCAAAATTCAATGTGACAGTTGCTAGTGGAGAAAAGATTCCAAGTAATGGAAGATGCCCAAGGATACGTGTGGCATTACAAGGAACTACCCTCATTACCGATTTTTACTTATTGCCACTAGAAGGTTTTGATGCAGTTCTTGGAGCTCAATGGTTATCCACCTTGGGCCCAATCTTGTGGGATTTTTCTAAAATGAGCATGAGATTCCATCTGAATGGTAGAGAAGTAGAATGGAAGGGATTGACTACACCAACTAACCGAATGATTGAAGAGGGAGAGATGAAGCAGGAAATACAAAAGGAGAGGAAAGGCATTCTACTCCAATTGTTTGCCCTCACAAAGACAACCACTACATTCAACCCTCAAAGGTTGGAACCATGCTTACAGAAGGTGTTAACCTCATTCAGCGACATCTTCAAGGAACCCAAAGGTCTTCCACCACCAAGGTCACATGACCATCGGATCCCACTTACCCAAGGAAGTCAACCAATATCAGTAAGACCTTATAGATACCCCCACTTTCAGAAGGCAGAAATCGAGCGACTAGTTGAAGAGATGTTGGGTTCAGGAGTCATACGCTCAAGCACCAGCCCTTATTCTTCACCAGTAATTCTTGTAAAAAAACATGATGGGTCTTGGAGGCTTTGCATTGACTACAGAGCACTGAACCAAATCACAATTAAGGATAAATTTCCAATACCAGTGATCGATGAGCTGTTAGATGAATTACATGGTGCACGCTACTTCTCCAAACTTGATTTAAGATCGGGATATCACCAAATCCGAATGTATCCGGAAGACATCCCTAAGACTGCTTTTCGTACCCATCAAGGTCACTATGAGTTTCTAGTAATGCCATTCGGCCTTACTAACGCACCTTCCACATTCCAATCTCTCATGAATGAGATCTTCAAACAACATTTACGTAAGTTTGTGTTGGTATTTTTTGACGATATCTTAATCTATAGCAGGAACGGGGAGGAACATTTAAAGCATGTTAATGAAGTCTTATCCATCTTAAGAAAGCACAAGTTGTATGCAAAAAAGGAGAAGTGTCAGTTTGGACAAGACCAAATTAAATATCTTGGTCATGTAATCTCTACCGAAGGTGTAGCAGTAGACCCAGAGAAGGTGTGTGCAATGGTGGAATGGCCAAAACCCAAAACTCTTAAAGCCCTCAGAGGATTTTTGGGGTTGACAGGATATTATCGAAAATTCATTCAAGGGTATGGGAAGATTGCAGGTCCTCTCACTTCCATGCTAAAAAAAGACTCATTCATTTGGAGCCTAGAGGCAGAGAAGGCATTTGAGCAACTTAAGCTGACCATGACACAAGCTCCAGTCCTAGCCCTTCCTAATTTTACTAAACCTTTCATTGTTGAATGTGATGCTTCAGGTACAGGCATTGGAGGGGTCCTCATGCAAAATCAGAAACCAATTGCATTCATAAGCCAAGCCTTACAAGGTAGAAACTTGGCGATGTCAACATATGATAAGGAGATGTTAGCATTGGTACTGGCAGTACAAAAATGGCGGCCATATCTGATGGGGCGCAAATTCATAGTAAGGACTGATCACAAGAGCTTGAAGTACCTTTGGGAACAGAAGATTACCACTATTGCTCAACAAAGGTGGCTATCCAAATTGATGGGGTACGACTTTGTGATCGAGTATAAACGAGGAAGCGAGAACTTGGTGGCTGACGCACTATCTCGCCGAGAAGATACGGGGGAACTTAAAGCTATATCTCAACCTGTCCCTAGTTGGATAGAACCCATCAAAGAAGAAGTCCAAACAATACCCGAATTGCAGAGGCTCGTTATGCTGTGTCAAGAAGGTGAAGCAGTGGGCCCTTGGCAATTCCGTGAAGGAATCCTTTTCTTTAAAGATAGAATTTATTTGTGGGAAAAGTCTTCTCTGATCGCAACTATTTTGGAGGAGATACATGCAGGAGCTCATGAGGGATACCAAAAAACAGTACAACGGATTCGGTCAATTTTTTATTGGAAGGGAATGAAGACTCGGGTCAAAGAATTTATAAGGCAATGTGATATTTGCCAACGTCACAAGGTTGATAATCTCTCCCCAGCTGGTCTTCTTCAACCCTTACCCATCCCTACTCAAGTTTGGTCTGACATATCAATGGATTTTATTGACGGCCTTCCCACATCACAAGGTAAGACCACCATTTTTGTTGTTGTGGACAGGCTATCAAAATATGCACACTTTATCCCCATCTCCCACCCATACACAGCAGTTAGTGTGGCACAAGTGTTTTTTGAGCAAATATTTCGTTTACATGGCATGCCGCAATCCATTGTATGTGATCGGGATGTCACTTTCACTAGTGTTTTTTGGAAGGAGTTATTTCGGTTGCAAGGAACTAATTTCAATTTTAGTTCGTCCTATCATCCCCAAACTGATGGACAAACGGAAGTTGTCAATCGAACCTTGGAAATGTACTTGCGGTGTTTCACGAGTTCAAGACCCAAAGAATGGGCGCGATGGATCCCATGGGCACAATTCTGTTATAACTCAAGTGTTCACTCTTCAACCAAGAAAACTCCTTTTGAGGTGGTTTATGGGAGAAAACCACCAACGTTGTTGTCATATGTAGCTGGGACCGCTAAAACTGAAGCTGTGGATAAAGAGTTACTAACCAGAGATGAGATCTTGAAGGAGTTACGGCAAAACATACAACAAGCACAAGTCCGTATGAAACAAAATGCAGATAAGCACCGTAGAGATGTGGAGTTCGCAGTTGGTGATTGGGTTTATTTGCGGTTGCAACCGTATCGACAAAGCTCCCATAGCTTTCCGTAAAAACCTTAAGTTATCTCCTCGTTATTTTGGTCCTTTTCAGGTTGTAGAGCGAGTTGGGGCAGTGGCTTACAAATTGAAGCTACCAGCGGAGTCCAAGTTACACTCTGTGTTCCATGTTTCAAACCTTAAAAGGAAACTGGGCTCTCAAGAAGAAGCAAGTACCATGCTACCAGTCATTGGTAATTCAGATGGCCTAGTCCCTCTTCCTCAAGCGATTTTGGATCGACGTACAAGGCGGAGCAAAGAAGAGGTTCTGGTACATTGGCAAGGGCTATCACCTGCGGATGCTACATGGGAGGATGCTCAGTCTTTGCGGTTGAGATTTCCGGAAATATCCCTTGAGGACAAGGGAGCTCTTTAAGAGGGAGGGAATGTTACGAGCCGTTGCATGTAGTGCATGGCTGAGTTAACTCACTAAGTCAACTCACTGAGTCAACTCGGTGGTTATCAAATGTGGTTTGTTAACTTGGTTGCAAATGGGAGTTTTGGATAGCTACATGTTTAAAGGTTACGTATGTGATGTTACTGAATAGTTTAGGATTACTTTGAATTGTTGGCAATAGATTGTTAGTAATCAAATAAAACTCTGTTTTGGGTGCTGTCCAACAGAGCAAGTTTATCTTTAGGAATTGTTGTTGTTTAGGAGTTGTTATTTACTTAGTTGAGTTATTTTAGACTTCTTCTTTCTGTAAATTGCTTGGCTATTTAAAGCCTACGATTAATGAAAGAATGCTATCAAAATTATTTAGAAAAAAACCAAGCTTTGCTTGTTAAGGAGGACCGGTTATCCCTCGAAGCATAACCAGATATATTTGTTTCGTTCTATTTGTCACCATAGCAACCCGGGGAAAACGTGGTGCAGCTCGAGTCACCACGACTCGAGACGGTGCGCAAGAGGTTCCTATCAGCAAGCTTATCATAACCAATTCAGTTGATACCACCATTTGGACCACTAAAATAGCAGACTTAACCACACCAGAGACCTCCATTTTGCAACTACAGCTAATGAATAGGTAATCTTGTTCTTCACAATTCCACAAGTGATGTCATCTGGCAAAGCTTTGATTCACCAACAGATACTCTTCTTCCTCAACAAACACTCACCATAGTTTCGAACCTTATCTCAAATAGAGGCCAAGGTGTTCATTCTTCTGGCTACTATAAGCTCTTTTTTGATGAGGATAATGTCCTCCACTTGCTTTTCCAAGGTCCAAAAATTTCCAGTCTCTACTGGCCAGACCCATCCCTTGAAGACATTTCAGATGCTGGAAGGTCTATCTACAATACTAGTAGAGCTGCACTACTAGATATCTCAGGCTGTTTCTGGTCATCTGACTTTTTAGTATTCAAAGCAACAGATTATGGTGCTGTTACTCAAAGACGATTAACGCTTGATCATGATGGCAACCTTCGATTATACAGTTTGAAAGAGACAAATGGGAGTTGGGATTGGGTTGTTACATGGCAAGCCATCTCTGACCCATGTAGGATTCATGGTATCTGTGGACCAAATGGTGTGTGTACTTATGATCATATCTCTGGCAGGAGATGCTCTTGCTTGCAAGGCTTCAGGATGAAAGATCATATTGATTGGACTTATGGGTGCGAACCAGAATTCAGCATCTCTTGCAAGAATACAGATGAGTCTAGCTTTGTCCAACTTGCTCATGTTGAATACTATGGCTCAGATATAGACTTCTTAAAAAGAAATCATAAATATTGCCATTTATAAGGGCAGAAAAGTTTGGAGAGAAGATGGATTCCTCTTTAAAGCGAACGGGTCAAGTCGATCAGGTTCAAATCATATTGAGTTCGGATAAAAATCTTATTGGACTAAAACAATTTGCTTGCTATTCCTAAGACTCTTACTTGGTCTTTGAGGGGTCGGCTCAACCTAGAATTAGCCATTGGTCATTATACATGGAACAAAGGTTTGTATCCTTTAAATTAACCATCAGGCAAAGCCATTGAATAAGTAGCCATTAAGCCATTAACTAGTGGACTAAAACAATTTTTTAAATTGTTTCCTGTTTTATAAAATAGACTGTTTTAACTCTTATAAGTTAACCTTCAGCTTTGTGTTAATAGTAAGTTTGTAACAAAAATGTAAAAATGTAGAACAACTCATATTACAACATACCAAGGCAAAGAGGAGAAAGAATTTATCTTCCTCCACAGGGATTATGAGAGATTTTGTGGGGTTGAGGATGGAAGTAACCCATTCACTTGAAGATTTACCTTCCAAGGACTGCAAACTAATGGGCCATTCTGATTGAGACTATATGCTAGTTGTACGATTGGGCTTGAAATGAATAGAAATCCCATCTATTTCTAAGAATGGGCATGGGTCCTCTATTATTTTTGTGCTTTCTCTTTTGTTATTGTTGTGCTCTGTCTTATACTGGGCTCATCATAAGACCGTAATGACCGAAGCCTAAGATAGAAATTTTGCTTGGGTCCTAGAAAGACCCAATGGGACATTTTGTGCTGTTGTAGATATATTACTGGGCAAATCTTGATTAAGTCGTGAAGGATTTTCTTTCTGAGTGTGGAATTCAATGGACTTAAGAGTCATTAGTTCTGCACATGGTGGACGCGTTTTGTGAGAAAATCCGTTGAGGGCTGCAAAGCCCAAGAAGCGGTAGGCCCTCAGGGACAAATCCTTGAGGGAAGTTAAGAGAGGAGGGCTGGGCCCGGAATCTTAATACTTTCAAATATGACAATATTAAGTAGTACATCAAATGGTATCAAAGCCAGGGGCGTCACATTTCTAGTCCTTAATTTGTCCTTTCCGAGCACAGTCTACATATGTCGTCCTTCGGAGGAACACAATTATTATATATGCAATGTTTCTTAAGGCGGCTACTATTTTGAATCAAACTTTGAACATACACAATATATATTTATTAGCGGGATCTTTTTTTTTTTTTTTTTTTTTTTGGACCATTAATTATTGATTAGAAAATTCAAGCGAGTTGATCACCATGGACATAGTGGTATAAGATCAAAATTCCTGTTTCCATTGTCCAGGAAGAAAAGAAAATGAGAGTTGTTAGTATTAATTATTATTTCTCTAATGCATGAATATTTAATGTCCTATTGGCCACCAATCTATATATATATTAAAGCAGAAGACGTTGCCATCTATCTGTCATTTGGCATGTATGGCAACGTCTTCTGCATGACACGTGGTAGCTTAGTTGGATCAATGCTGCCACGTATTTGCCATTTATCTATAATAAATGAAAAAAAAAAAAAAAAAGTAATGCCCTTAAATGTGCAATATTAAATGTGAACTATTAATTCCACTAATTTCCTATATTCATACTTCAAAAATTATGTGGTTTCACCAAGGGAAAAAATAAAATAAAATAAAATAACTTATAAATAATGAAGCTTTAATAGTGTATATTATTGCTCCTTAATTGTCACGAGTTAATATGTGTCAATATCTATCTATATAATATATATGGCAATTAATTATTTGAAACATAAAAAATGTCCCTTCAAATTTCTTCTTCATATATATATATATATATATATTAATTTTGAATTTCTCATTTGCAAATCAGTTTTCCAAATCATTCATATTCCATGACTTTGAAATTGCCAAAAATGTCAAATGACCTTATATATATTTTTTTAACCCATTTATTTTAATCCTTAAACACAATAGTTATAATATGTTGTTTCAAATATGCATTTAAATTACAACTTGGACATTTGGCCCAGTGGTCATTTTTCTCCCCAAAAAGTCTCACCCTTCTGTGAGGGTGTGAGTTCAATTCCCGAGATCCACAAATCATTTAGAATATAATTTTACGACGTATGTATATTTTACATTCAAAATATTTTTGCTTGGTTAAGTTGTAATCCTTTATTTTATGCAACCAAAAATGCCTTTTTTTTTTTTACAATTTCTGATACTATCTAATTGCATATAAAATTTAGTTTGACTTGATCTTTTTATTTTTATACAATTGGATATGCTAAATTGCGTGGTAAGTATATGTTTAATATATATTTTGGGGGGAAGTGTTAAGCATAAATTATATTTCATCACTCATATTGGAATTGATGAGGCAACATTCAAATTATCTTAGATTTAGGACATCAATGAACTATCATTTAGAGATAACCAAAAAAGGCAATTGTAAATTTGTTTTAGGGGCAGAGGAATAACATCTTAACATTTTTGTTCTCTGTGTTAAATTTTCCTAAGATACGTATTAGACTTAAGATGACATTGTCATTTTTATCTTCGTCGACCAATTTGTTATAGGATAGACTTCTAAGGTCACAAATATTGTTTCTAGATCTGTGATTATTAATAAGCAAGAAATTACCCAAAAAAAAAAGAGAAACAAAAAAAGTCAAAAAATGTATAGATGGGATAAATATGTGACAAATTGAAATAAGGAACCTCTGAATATTTGGAATCCCTGTATGTAACAATTAAGGTTCACCAAAGTGATTAAAATTCATAAAAGATGTGAAGTGAGTTTTTTTTTTTCTTTTTCTAAGTGAATGTAACCCCGAGATATAAACCCCCATTGAAAGGAATTGATGCAACTAGGCTAAAAAGTTATTGGTAGTTATCTTTATAGCCTTAGTTTAATACATTTGATGAAATATAAGAAAAATCATTTCTATTTTTAAGCGCAAAAAAAAAAATATATATTTACATTTTCTATTATACGCTTTTCTTTTCTTTCTTATTTTTTTTCCTTTTCATTATTGTTATTATTTCTTCCCTCTTCTTGGTTAAGTTGCTTTGTTAGGAATATATTTATAGAAAAACAATAAAAAAGAGCCGCGCATTGCGCGGGTTATAGTCTAGTATATAATAATCTTGGAGCCTTTTGCTGAATCATTTCTTGGCTAGTTGCTGAATAATGTAAGAACTGCTTATGCAAATTCTCTTGGTTTTGGAATGATTTAAAATTAAGGTAAACTATTGTTTTGGTTCTTAAATTTTGTATAAAGTTCGTTTTTTCTTAAACTTTAAAAAGTTCGTTTTTGTCCCTAAACTTTGAAAAAAATTATTTTTTACACTTGAATGTCGTCCTTAAAAGAAGAGTCCAAGGAGAAAATTCCTGTGTAAAAACAAACTTTTTTAAAGTTCAAGACGAAAACAATAGTTTAACCTAAAATTAAATCTATACTTTAAAAGTTTTAATTAAATGTTGTATATATAATGTTCTAACCCTCGCGTTATATATAATCTATATATTCTATAATCTATAATCTCTATATATATATATATAATTAAAGTAGAAGACATTGCCATATTTCTGCAATGTGGCATGTATGACAAATGTCTAAACTCTTACATTTGTTTAGAATGATTTAGATAAATAACTACGTGACGGAATATGATTTGTACATATAACTTTCTTGGACCACCTGTATGTCATGTGTAAACAATAAATATGTCTTTAACTGCCCACTATTGTCTATTCAAATGGTCCATTAAATTTTGATTAACTATGCCCCTGAATCATTAAACGAATTATTTTTAAAAAAAAAAAATGCAAAAAATGTTTAATAGGCATTTCACAATACACGGGTTTAAACTTTAGACACTAATGAAAAAAAAAAAAAAAGCCTCCAAAACTATTTCCGGTATTTTGTGTTTAAATTAGGATATGTGAATTTGTGTTTCATTTGTCAATAAGAAATATAAATAGAAAGAAACTCTCTTAAATAGTTATATGTGCACTATTAATTCCTTTAGATACCCCACTAAAGAAATTATTTGATAAATAAATGTCTCATTAAATGACTCCTAAAAAACCTCCTATTCTTATGTTACTACACCAAACATTTCAAATCTGATCCGGTTGAAAATGCAACAGTAAATTAATGAAATTTAAAACATTTAATACTGATATTTGCCACTTTAAATTACTCCTAAAAATACTCCACTTTTTACGATTATTAGTTTGCCTCATTAAGTTTTTTTACCTCAAAACACAGTAATTTGAGGTAATTTGTTTGCCATATTAATTTCATTAGATTGACTAGTTTCAAAATAATACAATTTGATATAGGAAAAAAAAAAAATCGTCACCTATATAGAAAAAAAAAAAGCCTTCCATTTGTTTTTTGGTTTAAATTAATATACATGTTGATTAAAAAAAAAATTAATATACATGTACAGCCTCCCAAAACGACGTCATTTTGGAGGTTGCACATTAGGAAAAAAAAAAAATCACAATTTCTTTTTCATTTGTTAACGTTTATCCTCCTCTAAAAAAAAAATACTCTTCTCCTCCGTCTCTCTCTCTCTCCCTCCTCATCTGTACATTTCAGTTGCCACCCTAAAGTCTTCATTTTGATTTTATAGTAAATAGATTTTTTATTTTAAGCTCCCCTCTCACCATTCATTGACAATTTTGCCTGTAGCAACCTAAGGTGAGTTTTTTTCCTCTCTCTTTTTACTTTATTTTTTATTTTTTTTTTTACAATGGATGTTACTATAATTATTTGTTAATGATCACTATGTAAACTTTGCTAAAGATTCAGCATGATTTTTTTTAATAGATTTCCAACCTCTTTCTCTCCTCTCACATTGTTTTGCCAAAAGCAACCTAATGTGAGTTTTTTTCTCTCCCTTTTGTCCCCTCAGATTTTCTTTGTTTTTTTTTTTAATGGATTTGTGATTATTTGTGGCTAATCTGTTTTCGATGGAATGCGTTTAGGTGTGCATTTGATTTGAGCTGGACGTGTGTTCATGTGTGTTTGGGTTTATTTTGTTATGCTTTGTTTCACAATATTATTTATTTTCCTTATTTACTATTGGGTTTATTTTTTTAATGTTGGTATGCATCACCAAAATATATGATCACTATTAACTATTGAGGAATTCAGTATATGGAATAGTAGAGAACATTTGTGTCCTGTTTTGATTGTTCTTATTTCTTATGTGGCAACAAGTAAGACCTTGGGGTGCATATTGATAAGGGAATTGGCAGTGGAAGGTGGATGTGTAGAGTGCACTTTTAATTAAAGAATTGTGCATATATTTTTGAGAATAAAGTGGTTGCTAAGTAGGCTTAATTTTGTGCAATGAACTTATTGACATTGTTGTTTGATCTTGCATGTGATCTTCATTTGAGGCGATGGGATGTAAACAATGCTATCATGTGTTTGTTAGAAAAGAAAAATGTCTTGCGGTTTATGTATTTACGTCAATGGGGAGATGTACAGTTATTGAGAAAGGGAAAGAATTTAGGAGCTTCTCTTGATATTGGGTAGCAGGTTGAATTTAAAATTTGTAACAACCATTACATTTGGATTTGGATGAATAGATAGGGAACCTCATATGTCACCTACAAAATTAAGAAACATTTTCGAATTGAGTTAAAAGCACTAATATTGATATTCCATTAGATCAATCATGCTTCCAAATATTTGGAATTCAATTCAAGATTGATAAAATAAAAATTAGAGTTGACTTATGAATCAAGTTTATAATCAGCTCAATTAGTTCCATTGCAACTGAACAAGCCCACCAGGATTACATCCACGCAAATCTTTCCTGATACATAACAGTTTGTTCCATTGCAACATATGGTAATACTGTTGAGCAATTAATAGTTCATTGAACCAATGATAATTTGTAAATCCTGTTGGTTATTTCTGAAAATAAGTAAAGAAAGTTAGACCTTTTCAAAACTCCTTCCAGTGATAATATATTGTTAAATCATGCCTAAAGGAATTGTTAACTGCACTAATGTAAATAAAGGAAAAATAAGAGTAATTTGTGGGTTTATTACAATATTTCAGCAAAGAAGTGTAATGTCAAAGCTGCATAACTAGACACAATCAACATAATGTGGTTAACATATAATCGTGGAATGTAACAAATCATAAAACAGACAAGGATTGAATGACTAGGAAATTGATCAAGAAGTTTCCCATATAGGACTTTTGCCCTCTAGACTTTTCCATGTGTATATGAACCACATGATATTACCCTTATGAAGCTAAATGGTTTGCAAGAGAGGATAAGACAGGACGTTTGCCCTTTAGACTTTTCCATGTATATATGAGCCACATAATATATATTCTCCTTGTGAAGCTGGATGGTTTGCTAGAGAGGATAAGACATGACTTTTCTCCTCTAGACTTTTCCATGTGTATATGAGCCACATAATATTTATCCTTGTGAAGCTGGATGGAAATTAACTACCATCTACTCTTTTAGTCTCTTGTGTTATCAATCAAAATTTCGATCTCCAAGTATGGCTCGGGCTCTAGCTAGTTAATTTCTACTATAATGGAGCAGCTTGGTTTAATATTTTTTTTTTTTCACTTAAATCGTTATATATAACTAAAAATTCATCGGTCTGAACAATTTAACAATTTGATTATAGTTATGATAATTATGGTTTGCCCATGAGATATGATTGGAACAAGTAACCTATATAAAATATGTTGTGAGTTATAACTTATAAGTTACAAGTAACTAATCAGATCTTTGATTTTACAATTTGCATCCTTATGTTATCCTATACTTGGATTTATGCTAATGATCTCTATCAAATGAGGATATAATAGACTTAAAGTCAATCTCTATTAGTCATTTATATACAGATTTAGGGCAAAAAGAGAGAGTCGATTTCCAATTAATAATGGAATAATTGGAGGAAATTTGTAACATCCCAAAATGTGAAAAATAAAAAATCTCCCTAGTTTTCCTTACTGATAAGATGGGTTCAATTGTGTTTTTGTCAGGGTCCCATGCATCATGCATGCATGGAGGAGAACAAGAAAAAGAACTACAATACAAAATAAAAAAGTTCATGACTTTGTAACAAGTGGACGTCAGTGTGAACTGATTGATCAACATATATGTACCGCGTGCGTGGACAATTCATTGAGCAGAGCTGGCCCTCAAGCTTTTTGAGATGGTTGATTCCAGTGGATGTATGTGGGGCTGCCTTTGAAATTTCAAAATGTTTATTGGACTACAATCATGGTCCTTTTGTTTTTTTTTTTTTTTTTCAGAAATTGGTTTGATGGATTTTGCTTGAAGTAATGTACTCATGTTAGAGATATAAAGTTTTTAATAACTTATTTCAATTGTAATAAGAGTACTTATATCATTTTCATAAGTTTTATCATTAATACTACTTTTATTATTCATTAATCACAATAGATTATGTCAATAAATTGTGAAATTTTTGTAAACTAAGGTTATTGTTTTGGTTTTATTGTCCATTGTTTTCTTTAGCTACTTAAGGTTGTGGATCATGTTTTTTTCCGTCAGCGTTATTAACTTATGTGCTTGTTACAACCTTTCAAAGCTTTCCTTTTTTAAGTATTACTATAGTTTTGTTAATTTTCAGCCAAAAAAAAAAAAAACAACTAATCCGAATGGACACCGGAAAATATATAGCAAAGACAAGCTGTCACTACATAATATGGGGCTCCGATTACATTGCTTTCAATTATAAAAAAGAAAAAAAAAATCATGGGTTTTAAAGGAAGAATTTAGATCTAATGGTGAAAAAATGGAAGAGATGCATCTTGGCAAGGCAATGCTGGTTCATTGACAACTTCTTGTTTAACAATCCTTCTTATCTTCAAATACTGTACAGATATAATATGTGTTTAACTTGATTGCAACAAATCTTATGTGTTTAACTTGATCAATTACAATAGATCTTATTAAACACAACAATTTTTTCATATAATCATTGATTACTACATACAAACATATGACTTATTGTCTGTCTACAAAATTGGCATCCCCTAGAGAGTAGGAGAGAGCCAGAGAGATTATTGCCGCTGGAAGTTCAACCGTCCTATGCAATATGCAAACAGGGCAGAAATAACTAATGGGTATACCGTATCCTATGAGAACAACTGCCACAGGCAGAGACATGTCATGGTGATACCCAAAGCAATCTTGAATAAACTAGGCAGCAACTGATGTGGTTTGTCCAAATGCAATAATTTCCTTGTCATTATCTCCATATTGTGAAGTGAATAGACTGTTTAGTGGCCAAGATGTAGGAGCTAGATAACACAACCATATGCACCACTTTCGTATCCGCTGCAACAGTAACAACCAACCGGGTCAATCCATTGATTTAAACTTCTCGGGTTCATTCATCAACATATAGTTTCATACTGAAAATGATACTCAATGGGGAGATGTACAGTTATTGAGAAAGGGAAAGAATTTAGGAGCTTCTCCATATTGGGTAGTAGGCTGAATTTAAAATTTGTAACAACCATTACATTTGGATTTGGATGAATAGATAGGGAACCTCATATGTCACCTACAAAATTAAGAAACATTTTCGAATTGAGTTAAAAGCACTAATATTGATATTCCATTAGATCAATCATGCTTCCAAATATTTGGAATTCAATTCAAGATTGATAAGATAAAAATTAGAGTTGACTTATGAATCAAGTTTATAATCAGCTCAATTAGTTCCATTGCAACTGAACAAGCCCACCAGGATTACATCCAAGCAAATCTTTCCTGATACATAACAGTTTGTTCTATTGCAACATATGGTAATACTGTTGAGCATTTAATGGTTCATTGAACCAATGATAATTTGTAAATCCTGTTGGTTATTTCTGAAAATAAGTAAAGAAAGTCAGACCTTTTCAAAACTCCTTCCAGTGATAATATATTGTTAAATCATGCCTAAAGGAATTGTTAACTACACTAATGTAAATAAAGGAAAAATAAGAGTAATTTGTGGGTTTATTACAATATTTCAACAAAGAAGTGTAATGTCAAAGTGCATAACTAGAGACAATCAACATAATGTGGTTAACATATAATCGTGGAATGTAACAAATCATAAAACAGACAAGGATTGAATGACTAGGAAATTGATCAAGAAGTTTCCCATATAGGACTTTTGCCCTCTAGACTTTTCCATGTGTATATGAACCACATAATATTACCTCTTGTGAAGCTAAATGGTTTGCAAGAGAGGATAAGACAGGACTTTTTCCCTCTAGACTTTTCCATATGTATATGAGCCACATAATATTCTCCTTGTGAAGCTGGATGGTTTGCTAGAGAGGATAAGACATGACTTTTCTCCTCTAGACTTTTCCATGTGTATATGAGCCACATAATATTTATCCTTGTGAAGCTGGATGGAAATTAACTACCATCTACTCTTTTAGTCTCTTGTGTTATCAATCAAAATTTCGATCTCCAAGTATGGCTCGGGCTCTAGCTAGTGATTTTAATTTTCTAAGATCAATGCAATAACTAATGTATCGATAACCTTTCTTAGATATTCACTGCTTTTAGATCTTTCTCGTGATAAAAAGGAATGTGGTTCGATGTTTCCTCAATCAAGAGGACTTTTTCTTTCTATCGATGCTAAAGGTTGCTACGTTATACTACTTCGATTGTTGATGAGAAGTAACAGTTATCAATGGAATTAGTACAATTTAAGAGGCTTCTTAAACTACAAATATGCATGAAAGCAAAAATAACTTATTGTCAAACTATAATGCTAAATTAATAAAGCTAATCTATGGGAAACAATAACTTGCAAAAATAAACTTAGAATTTTAAAGATTCAACAAAATAGCACTACAAATATAAAATAAAGACATTCATTATGCTTGCCAATTCAAGTTTTTCACGCTTACAATTTTGAGTCAAGCTCAAAGTTTGCTGAGTTATTTACTTAGTCACGAGACACTTAAATGTCATTGTTTTGCTCATCCAGGATAAAGACATTCATTATGCTTGCCAATTCAAGTCTTTCAGGCTTACGATTTTGAGTCAAGATCAAATTTTGCTAAGTAATTTACTTGGTCACGAGACACTCCAATGTCAATGTTTTGCTTATCAAGGATAAAGACATTCATTATGCTTGCGAATTCAAGTCTTCACGCTTACAATTTTGAGTCAAGCTCAAATTTTGCTAAGTTATTTACTTGGTCACAAGACACTCCAATGTCATTGTTTTGCTCATCAAGGATAAAGACATTCATTATTTCATTATGCTTGTCAATTTCTTTCTTAATTCTCTTGCCCACTATTGCCGGATGACTCAGAAACTTGAGTGAACGACCAGAGATTGGAGACCCAGTGAGACGTGTGACATTGTGGAATAAGGATTTTTTTTTTTTCTTCTTGATTTTGCATTTGTTGGGATTTTCTTCAAGTATGTATTTTTTATTTATTTTGTTTTATTTTATAGAGATTTAACGGCAACCCTTTAATGAAATAGACGGGAGTACTAAAATGATAGTATTATGAAAGTTAGAGGATCTAAATGATAATTTTTAAAATTAATGTACTGAATGTCAAATGAATAAACTTGGCATGTATAAATTGTATTTCATCTTTTTATTTATTTAATAATTTAAAAAGTTCAAAAATAGCAAAACCACGTCATTTTTAAGATAGTTAAGGACACAATGTGATAATACTAGATGGAATGATCAAATTGACAACAATTGAAAATTAAAAGGATCTCCCAAAGTTTCGTTACTAAGAAGAGTTTAATGGTTTTCCACTAGTAAGATTGGGTTCAATTCAATAGCTCCAATATATCCTCCAGGATGGGTCCAATCGGATAAAGAAATATAAAAACAACCAACAGAATATGAAAAAGTTTGAGATATCAAACTTAGATCTACAAAGTATAAGGCTCAAATTGAAGTATTTCAAATAATATGTATCATTTTGAAATATAGAAGATTAAAAATAAAAAATTTCAAAGAATATTAATTAGCCATTTTGTAACATGGGGTAAAGCTTGGGATTATATGTGTAATTAAACTAATTTAGAATAATTTAAACAGTTAGGTGCATCAGACAAGGTTGGGACAAGAACACGTTTACGCTTTTGGTCTGCACCATAAACAGAAGTTGTTTTTCTGTCTATAAATAGTTGCATTGCAATTTGCATTCCCCTACACTACACAGCTAATTATTCGGATATCATCATGGGGCCATCATTTTGTTGCTTCATGTTGATGCGCTTACTTTACTTACTTTCTCTGTTAGATCTTATACTCATCACTCATTCATCTCCTTCCATGCAGCCACTATGCAATGATGATGAGAGCTCAGCCTTGTTACAATTCAAGGAAAGCTTTATCATAAACAAGTCTGCTTCTTCAGATGATCCTTTTGCATATCCTAAGCTCAAATCTTGGACACTAGAAGGAGAAAGCAGTGATTGCTGCTCATGGGATGGTGTTAGCTGCGATGAGGACACAGGTCATGTTATTGGCCTTGACCTCAGTAGCAGTTGTCTCTATGGTTCAATCAACTCTAACAGCAGTCTCTTCCGTCTTGTTCACCTACAAAGCCTTAACCTTGCTCACAATCACTTTAACTACTCTCAAATCCCATCCCAGGTAGGCAATCTTTCAAGACTCACATATCTCAATCTCTCTTCTTCTATGTTTTATGGTCAAATCCCATTTGAAGTTTCATTGTTATCCCAATTGTCATCCCTAGATATGGGTCAGAACTTTGATTTGTCTTCAAAGAAAGGCTTGTTGCAATTGACAGAGTTGAGCCTAACAAGGCTAGTTAGAAATTTAACCAGCCTAGAAAATCTTGATCTG
>OU015761.1:2510692-2560707 GCA_907173295.1 Fagus sylvatica
ATTCACATGTGGTGTGCATTAGGAAGTGAATTAAGAGTGTACACAAATAATTTTCTTTTGTTGTTATGCACTCGAAAATATTATTGATAGCTAGCCATGGAACGTACTTTCACTAAAATATAAACAACATTTCTCCTTTCTTATTGCAGGGAATAGCATTGTATTGGATTTCTGCCAGGCTTCCAAGTCGAAACAAAGATGTTGGACTTTACTATGCTGCAGCATTGGCATTAGCATTGGGAAATCTAGTCGAGATCCAGCTTTAAAATCCTTTCTTGCTGATCAGTTTCATGGACAAAATACCAACAGAATAACAAGAACATTGTTTCGTTGTTGTGCTGACTGTGGTAAAAATACTTGGTGGAACATTGCTTGGTTTATTGGAGCCATCATCGCTTTCTTTGTTTCAATTACTGTCACATGGGCAACAAGATTCCAAATCTCTACCCTGTTTATGGCTGCAAATCTTTTGTTGTTCTTGTCTGGCTTCACCTTTTACGACCGCAAAAATACCAAGAAGATTAGTAAAGTGACCGAAGTAAAACGCCTTTTGATATTAATACTTATGTGTACAACCTTTGTCGCCTATGGTATTTCAAGGCTACTGGAAATACCTTCTTTATTGCACAAAGTAGAAACATGGATGCTCACATTATTGGTAAAAAGGTTCCTCTAATGATTTTCTTCCTAGTCCAGTCCATAAGCTTCATAACAGTCCTATTTCATGGATATTAAATTTATTCCCAAGAAAAGTGTTGAAATGGGAATCGGTGCATAGGCGACAAAGGTTGTACACATAAGTATTAATATCAAAAGGCGTTTTACTTCGGTCACTTTACTAATCTTCTTGGTATTTTTGCGGTCGTAAAAGGTGAAGCCAGACAAGAACAACAAAAGATTTGCAGCCATAAACAGGGTAGAGATTTGGAATCTTGTTGCCCATGTGACAGTAATTGAAACAAAGAAAGCGATGATGGCTCCAATAAACCAAGCAATGTTCCACCAAGTATTTTTACCACAGTCAGCACAACAACGAAACAATGTTCTTGTTATTCTGTTGGTATTTTGTCCATGAAACTGATCAGCAAGAAAGGATTTTAAAGCTGGATCTCGACTAGATTTGCCCAATGCTAATGCCAATGCTGCAGCATAGTAAAGTCCAACATCTTTGTTTCGACTTGGAAGCTTGGCAGAAATCCAATACAATGCTATTCCCTGCAATAAGAAAGGAGAAATGTTGTTTATATTTTAGTGAAAGTACGTTCCATGGCTAGCTATCAATAATATTTTCGAGTGCATAACAACAAAAGGAAAATTATTTGTACACACTCTTAATTCACTTCTCTAATGCACACCACATGTGAATGTCTAAACTTGTAGACATTCCACATAATGTGGATAATGAAGTCCCAAAATCATGTTTGATGTTGTGTGATCAATCTCCAGAAATTGTGGACAAATGACTAGAATTTACGAATGTGTTTATTAAGGATGTGAGATTCATATATTATTAAAGACATGTTATATATGCTTGATATAGGAGATACTTTCTTCAACTTAAGTCCCACGCTCTATGCTAAGGATGTGACTTAGCTCTACAGAGTACAATCTAGGTAATATTGCTTCTCAATAATTGAATGCATTACTATTTCTTCCTAAACAAAAAGGAAAAATAGTCAAGCCCAAGACACAGATCAAAATTAGTTCATACCAAATGATTGAAAACAGGGCCCATAAACAATTGGGCCAGTCCACCCACTATATGTAGTAGATCTTCTAAATTATAAAAAAAAAAAAAACTAAATTTACGAAATTAAGGATGTAAATTAGGAATGTGCACATATCATGACTCCTTCGGGTATGTAGTACATCCTCACCCCGTCCCCAGCCCACTAAAAATTATTAGAAAATCATGTCCATTATATATTTTTAAAATATAACATATGAAATAAATTTTAAAAATAAATCTACCAACACCAATAAAAATAAACACCATTATCAGATATAAAACCACATAACCATGAAGAAAATGCGAACAATTTTCTTGCAACAAATGGGAGAATGAATGGGATTAATGAAGGATTATCAAGCATTGATTGCAAAAATTTCCACTAAAAGTAGACTCAAAAGTTAATTATATAAGTAAACTTCAAAATTCAAAGTCAAAAATTATCCCGAACTAGAAAGGAGGTATACTTTGCCTTTTACTAGTCTACAAGATATTAGACAATATATTTAGAACATGGACTTACCATAGTATAGGAAACAGTGGAGAAGAAAATGATGCTGAATAGTCCTAGTGTACCAGAATTTGCAACATGAGCAACAATAATTGATGAAACGGTCGTTAGGCCCTGCTGGAGATTTATAATTGTTGCAGCTTTTGCTGGATGTTGGTTCTCCCATTTTTCCATGATGTAAGGAAACTGGACCGACAACAATAAAAATTCGGCTATGCTATGGCTTACGACTAAACCTGAATTTCATTACATAAAATATTTAAAAGAAAAGGGAAACATAGAAAATGATTATCTGTGAACTCCATCAAAGTCTTATGAAAATTTAACTTAAGAGCTAGCCAAGTGTATTTCAGAAATAATTATTACCTAAAATGAATAATGCAGCCTTTGAGCATAAACCGCAATTGAGTTTCTTGCATATATTTTTGAATGAACACATTTTTCCGCATATATGTGAGAATAAAGTCAATAGACGGCAACACATTTTCCCGCATATACTTGGAATGAAACACAACACTTTGCCTTTATGGACCGATATTCGTTCCTATTAAGAAAGTTGTAGACATGATTAGTAAAAATATTTTGTTAACGGGTGTCTTTAAGGAAATTGTTAAGGAGCATTAAATAATAATGAAAAATAATAAAGCTGTTACAACTTATAAATGTATTCAATAAAAAGAAAAACAAAAAATCCCATTATCTTGGATAAAACAATAATGCTCTAAAATTTGTAGTCCCAATACAACAAAATCCTTTTATTATAACAGTTTTAATGTAAAAAGGAGAGGTTAAAATAGACAGAATTTGGATAAAAAAGGTCTATTTGAAACAATATCAAAGTTTATGTACTAAATCGGTGAAAAAAAAAAATTAATGAGGTCTTACTATAACATTATAAAGTTCAGGGGTCTTAATGCATTTTACCCTTAAAAATAAAATGATTGCTAACATCATTCTTTTTTTTTTCTTTCAACATGTGACTAGTTTTTGTTGTAAGAAAGACTTATTGGAAGTCTCCCATTGGAAAAATAAAGAATGATGCTGTGCTTTTTCCTTTATAATTACACTTGTTAGAAGTCTCATATTGGATAAATATAGGCCAAGATCCTTATAGATTAACTGGTTAATTAACACTTTCAAAGGAGACATCTAGAGTTCAAATCCCCCCTCCCCCAATTCAAATCAAATAAAAAAAAAAAAAAAAAATTAGAAAAATAGAGATCTTATGCTTCTTTCTCCATAAATACTTTGTTCGACTTGTTCCTTAGCGGATGAAAAACATTTTTTCAACAAATAAAAAAAGTTAGACCTATAATATCCGATTCTTGGTTTTATTTTAATGATTGAACGATTTTTTAGTTTATTTATTTTTAACCAGTTTTTAGAAAATTTGCAATTTTAAGGTAGGACCAAACCTTTTGGTTTTGGTTTTCAATTGAACAGGTCAAACTAATCGATTTAATCTTGTTTTTAAAACAATGCATGTGATAGAACCAATCGGTCTAATCTAATTTTCTCCAAGTCTAACAATGCACTTGAAATTTCAACGGTAGTGCACTTGAAGGTAAGAAGGATCAAGTTTTAAACGATCTTGTAAAATTATTGTAGAAAATCTTAAACTAGATAAAATATAAAAAGAGAAATATAAATGAGAAAGACACATAGGGATTTCACATGGTTTGGTACTATGGCTTATGTCCACAAGATTAATAATGTTTTATAGTTTATATCTTTGTTATATTTACTTTTTGTTACAATGTATTGTGTGAGGTAATATTAATTATATGAGAACAAAGATATTCGTTAACAATTATGAACACAAATTGCTATCTCCACAACACCTACAATATTCACAATCCAGATTAAGGCACACATATTAATTACCTCCATAAGTAGGATCATTGAAATTATTTCATAGACAAGAATCAAATAAAAAAGGTGTGCTATAGAACATGTTCAAGATAGTTCATAATAATTAACCTTTAAAGGTATGCTAACGTAATATGAAGTTTATTTTGATATCATCCAAACTATGAAGTTTAAAATATAATTGGGCTAAATACTTTTAGAATTAATGTGACTAGCATTTACATGAAACTAGAGCATTATTAAGAGCCTACTCTCCCTTCAACCAGCGTTTGGGGATTATATAGGGTCCATCACGCTATGTGCATGCTTAAAGATTCTTTTTTGTTTAGAAAAATAAAATAAAAAATTACATTGTTTAATAATCTTTTTAAAAGTTTTGAGAGTTATAACTAGGGAATAATGTGAAGTGAGGAGTTAGATATATTTAAGAGTTATTATTATTATTATTTTAGTCCTTATCTTTTTATTTTATTCCAAATTGTCTTTTAACCATTTGTCAAAATATTTTTTTTGTCTTTAATTTGTGTTTTTAGGAATATTTGAGTGTTTTTACTTATAAAAGGAACCAGTCAATGTTAATTAAGATACAAGACTTTTAACTACAATAAATATAGCTTTGGAAATAGTGAAAAATAGATACCAAAGAGTACAACTCCAATTATACACATAGATAACATTATATATGAAGCAATTATACAACATTAAATATGTATGTATCCAAATACAATTATTCACATAGATAACATTATAAATGAAAATTTAAATACTACACTATATGCACAAAAAAGACTGTTAAATCTATGAGCATAAATTCAAATTATGGATAGATATTTATACCAGTGGGATAAATGATAAATCCTGCGTAGGGAATGGTGGAGAGATTTCTTTTTTGTCTGTTGTGTGAGGAAGGAGAGAGGTCAGCTGAAGATGAAGGGGAGAGAGGCAGGGCTTTTGGTGTGTATGCATGTGCTCATTGTGCTGTTGTATATATTTGTAAGGAAGATAGATGAGGATCTGAGGGATGCGTGATTGATGGAATTAGATATATATAGGAGCATCACAGAGGGAAAAAAAAAAAGAAGAAGGATTCGAGAGTTATGGGGAAGAAAGAAAAAGAGAAAAAAGAGAGAGGAAGAATATGAATATAATTTGTTACGTACATTGTTAAGTCTTTAATCAGTGAAAAAAGAAAGAAAGAAAGAAAGGAAGCTGCAGGCTGTGAGAAAAGAAAAAGAAACTTCATATTATGGATTTCTCATCTTTAGTCATGCTTTAATGCTTACTTTAACACATTTCTCATTGAGTGTTAGATTCTTCTTTTTTCCTAATTGAGTGCAGCTTTTTTAATATTACTTCCACACATCCTTTGAATTGAATTAGAACTCTTCCATAGTAGTACGAGGCCAGGTACTTTATTTTATTCTTAAAATTCTTCTTGGTTTCACTTTGTTTTTTCTTCTAATGGCAAATGCATCTTACATATCTGTTGTATTGAATGGTGACATCATCATTTATTCGATCCTTTGTTTATTGGGGGATGCTTGCTTCAACTTTTCTTCGTGTTTAAATTCTCTTGAAATATTCTAATTTGCCTATAGGCTATATCTTCATTGAGGAAAGAGACAATTTGATATCTTGTGGTTGTCCCCTATTAAAATATTGACTAGGGATGGCAATGGGGCGGGTATGAGTTGGGTTTCTCTCTACCCGTCCCACCCCAAAACCAGTTCCTAGCACTGGCTTCAGACACATGATGATTAGGAAAATGCAAAAAATAAAGGTTAAGAATAAAATTGAAAAAAAATTTATAGGAACCCATTTTTAAAAATATTTTGGTTGGGTTCGGGGCTTGCAATAAAACCCCACCCTGATTAACAGCCGATTCGGGTTCAAGGGAAAACCCGCCCCAATCCCCAATTTGCTAAACTAGTTGGGGGAACCCACCTTAATTAGGGCAGGGCAGTCACAGGTAAATTGTCATCCCTTATTATTATTGAGACCAAGATCACTCACTATTAGATTCAGATCCACGACTTTCTATGCTTAAATTGAATCTTCGCTTATTCATAATTGTTAGAATAATAATATAAAGGAGGTGCACTATTTGAATTACGTTCAAATTAGGGTAATTTGTGAACATTTATATCTCCAATTTTTTACTAGTTTGAAAAAGTTGAATAATTTTTTTTTAAAAAAAATCTCTTTGCTTTTCTTTTAACAAAACGCGCTGCGCGTGCAACCTAAAAAAAGCCAAAAACTTTTCCTTCTCTTTCCCTTCTCCCTAACCCTAGCCACTACCCCCCCTCCTCTATCCAATCGGTCGTTTCTTCCTCTCCGGGGTCGCGCGGCCCACCCTCCCCCTCGTGGGAGGGAGATCGTGACCGGTGGAGGTCCAATCTAGGACACACGACCCTCCTCCTTCTTGTGCGCTACCTCCACCGCTCTTTCCTCCTCCCTTGAGCCACCGTCTCCATTGCCTTTCACTGCCCCCCTAGTGCGCTGCCTCCATCTCCTTTCTCCTCCGCTCCGACCCGTATTTGTTTGCGGGTTCTTTTGTCTACGGATGGAGTTTTTTTATGGCTCGAGCTGACTAAACTTGCACTTCTCTTGGCTTCATTTGAGTATCTTCCTCTCTCTGTTGAAGACAAGAGATTTACGGTGCCTTCTTGTACAGGATTGGCGAGACCTCTAATGGCCGTGGATGCTTGAGCAGTTGGAAGCGAGTTTGGGTTCTCCTCCCATTTTGTTTTTGTTCTGTAGTTTTTGGTAGCGGGTTTGGGTTCTCCCATTTCAGTTTTTATCAGCTACCATCTTGGTGACTTGGGGGTAGACTAGTCAAAACTCCTCCATTTGGAGAGTCCCTTTACCTGAATCGCATGACATCTGATATTATGGACAATCCGATTCGACTCCTTTGTTTGTCGTTGCTCTTATGAGACCATGTATCCAAGCCTTTTGTCGCACTAGACATCTTCTGTTGTTGTTGCTTTTCTCATCTACAAGAATGTCGTCAAGTCTTGTATTTTCTGTTTGCTTTTGTGTTGTTTGGTGTGATTTCTATTTTGTTTTTGTTTGTTTTGTTGTTCTGGTTGTTGTATTTACCGTTTTAGTTGTAGGGTTTTGGACCATGACGTATGTCATTTTTGACGCCCCTACTGTAGGGTTTGTGGTTTTATTGTGTAATCATCTTGGTTCATTTTCTACTCTGTGGAGTGGAATGATTCTATTGTTTTGATTTCAATGAAGCTCGTTTTATTTATTAAAAAAAAAAAAAAAAATTAAATAAAAGTAATTTAAGGTAACCAATACCCTTCTAATTAATAATTTTTTAGCAGACAATGCCCAAAAAGAGTACAAGGAACACATGAGTCATGACGCACCTACAGAGTGACATCACAGTATTACAGTGTAGGGCTTCTTTTGGAAAAGTCATTTACAAGTATTCCATGATCAGCACTTTTGAGATTTTAAAGTCTATGCATGAGCCACCTTATCGACTTTATTTTGAAGCACGCTAACTATGGACCAAGAGCTTCGTGATGCACGTTATCCTTAGAGCATTCACGTTCCATTGAAAATATATATATATATATATTAAATCCACTCTTTTTTTATTTTAGTTGCAAGTTTTTTTCATGCACATATGCTTTCTTTTTATTCTTTCTTAATCTCCATTTAAATATTATATTTTTTTATATATCATTTCCCTCACAAACTCTCTGTATACCTAGTGTATTCATCAACAACAAACATGATCTCTTTCCCCTCCTAAACTCTCCTTTGTAATGGATCACATCCCATAAGGTCTATGTGTAAAAGCTCTAAAGGCCTAAAGGTGAGGATGGTATTGGTCTTCTTATGTGATGAGTGATGAGTGATGACTTGATTTGCTTTCCAAATTGATATGGGCCATAAATGGTCTTCTTAACTTTACTAAACTTGGATAAGTACCCAATCATGCACAGAACGTCTTATCCTTTAAGACTTTGGCCAGTTGATTGTAACTTATGTGTCCAAGTATTTGATGCCACAACTCTACATCATTATTCATTCACACTGGCTCTATTATAGCTCAACTTAGGACAATGTCGTACACTTGCCATCACACATTCACTATATAAAAAACATAATATTCCCTTTTCTAGAGTGATTTATCCCTGGTTGTTGATAGGCATTTGTTTTTTAGATTTAAGCAAGAGTGATTCGATCAAGTGTGACAACCAACAAACTTAATTAGATCCATTTTGTTTCTTAGGACGAGGTCTAGACTTAGGCTTTGAGACTTGAACACCAGTTATCAGCTTTTCTTCCCTTGTGTAGAGGGACTTGATCAGCATAATTGTCCTTTTTTGAACTTTAGTAGAAGGGGGAACAAAATCATTCGTCTTTTAATTAGTACTTTAGCGATTAGCATGAATAATAAAAACTTACGTTTTCAAGTAAAAAACAATATAATAAAAATCAAGAACTTGACCAAATATTCAAAACACAACTAGGACTAATAAAGGACTAACTCGGCACAACTGGTCCAAACATGAATAATGACAATTTACATTTTCAAGAAAAAAACATAAAATAAAATTAAAGACTTGACAAAAACAAGCAGATTGTTCCCAATATGAGAAGATTATGGAATGCTTGAACAAGTACGAAGAAGAAGTCATCAATTATGTTTAGCAACAAGGTGAGAAGTGAGGAGACAAGAGGGCTCTGGAATAACACTCTTAACCTTAAAAAAGACCCACTCAAAATGAAGTAACTTGGTCTCCCACTAAGTTTTGTCAATGTCAAAAAATTCCTCATTGGAGTCTAAGTTTATAGTCCAAAAATCAATCAAAATAATACAAAGCTGAAAATAAAAGGTGCCAGCACAAGTGGTAGCCTGATTGAGATCCCATGCAATACCTGCATAGTTATATTTTTAAACTTTTTCAAATGTTTATCTTTTATCTTTTTTTAATTTTTTAAATTAGTAGTTGAGATTGAAAGTTACCATGCATTACAAAGGAATTGCATGAGATACAATACAAAAAGTATTGTATAGTATCTCAATCCGCGGTGGCCAACCCTTCATATGTGATGTCATATCTCAAACTTCCTGACTCTAAGACCCAACATCGTACACCTTAAACACCTTTTGTCTCTAGTCTCTACCATAAACCTCCTGTAGCCCACTAGGCATCTTTTTTGTTCTTGGAGTGGAAGAATGTTTAGTAACCATTTTCACATTTTTGTTACAAACATAATGTTTACGCAAAGCTGAAGTTTAAAAAGGTTTTTATCGACACATTTTCACATTTTTTTTACAAACAATAATTTATGCAAAGCTGAAGTTTAAAAGGGTTTTAACATCTATTATTCACCCCAGTGCACAAAGTTTCTACTTTTCAAGGGAACATCTAGATCTATTCCTCACAAAAAAGCAAAAAGGAAAAAAGATAGAAAATAAAGATAAAAATAACACATTAAAAAAGTTATCATAATTTAAATTACATAAAATCTCTAAATTATTTACCGAACAACATGAATCTTCATGGCTCAGAAGCATCTCTACTACCAGGTCCATGGTGGGTCTCTCATCCTTGTCTTCTGCCACACATTGCAAAGCCAGCCACTTTGATTAGAAGTTCTATCTTATCCTTGTCATATGATCCAGCCATCACGGGATTTATAATTTCTTCAATCTATGATTTCCTTGTAGCTGTTCCAATGTTAATAGTCTCCCTTACCAACTTGACCAACCTCTTATGCTCTCTTGTCTCTCTGCTATCAGTGATATGCATGACATTTGGGCTCTTTCCAGTTATCATTTCCAACAACACAACCTCATAGCTATAAACATCCATTTTAGAAGTGATGGGAAGATTATAGACCCACTCAAGATGTTATATGGGCCTTTACCATTAACTATTTGTGACTTATATAAAAATAAATATGGGACATTCTAAATATATTTTTATTTTTTATTTTAAGCTATGGGGTCTTCTAAATTTTTTTGAGCTATGGGGCCTTTTGTAAGCCCTCTAAAATTTCCATAATTCATGGGCCTAAAACCATCGCTTTGGTGGCTTACCCTTGGAGTCGACCCTGTCCAACTCCTTTCTCTCCAAGTTTTTGTCATTTTATTTTCCCTTCTATGTTGCAAACAACTCACAGCCAAAAGAGACACTCCTAGCTATCTCCCCTCACACTGATGTATCTTCCTTACAAAAACAATAAACAACCCATATACATTTGTTAAAAAGTGTCTCAAATTCCTAGTTTGAATTGGTTTAGGCTTTCTTGGAGTGGAAGGAAAGGAATTACTTAATGAGAAAGAAAAGTATTTTCCTTGGTGTAAAAGTAAAGTTACTTATTGAAGAATTAATTGGGTATTCCTTGTTCTTCAAGGAATAGAATTTGAGTCTTATAATAGGCATTGCTGTAAAGGGTTTGGTGGCTTTTGCCCAAGGTTCCTCCCACATGGGGACAAGGGGAAGACTCCTAAAAGAACAAGAGTGGGTTTCTTTGAAGAGTAATTTGGTAGATTTTTTTTAGGTTGAAAGATTACCTGTATTTGTGGGGTTGAAAGGTTACTCATGTTTTTTTGTTGAGAATTTGTTTGTTTTGTTAGTGTGCGAGAGTTATTGGGTGTATTGGAGCTTTGTGTTGTGAGTTAGTTTGTGCTTGTATGTAAGTTTGTGAGAATGGTTGTAATCTTTATCGTTGTAGTGGATTTTGGTTGGTGTTACTTGTGGATGTAGGCTTAAGGTTGTCATACCATGTTAAATATTATTGTCTTGTGTGGATGTTTTATTTTATTGTTGCTGTGAATGTGTTTTCGCTAGCCCCAAATCACAACAACATATAAAACTTTTGATTTATAAATCTCTATTTCATCTATTTCACATAAATTTAATTGTGTACAGTTGATAGATTTTGATTTACAAAATTTAATCTAAATCATGAAATAAATTAATTTCGAAAGAAGGTATTCTTTTCTTATCAATTAAACAAATAATATTCTTCCCCTATTTTCTCTTTTTCTTTCTTCTCTTCTCTCTCTCTCTTCCGGCTGCCAGCAGACGCTCGACTCAGCCTCTTTCTCTCCAAGTTTCCTGTTGTTTTCTCATCTGTAATGTTGACAACTCACAGCCTGCAGCTTCCTTTTTTTCTTTTGTTAAACTTATTAAAGACTTAACAATGAAACAAATTATATTGATCATATTCTCCCTCTCTTTTTTCTCTTTTTCTTTCTTCCCCATAACTCTAGGATCCTTCTTTTTCTTTTTCTCTCTTGAACGTGTTTCATGTCTCTGATATCTTTTCCCCTCTGAGATGCCAAAAGAGATGCTCCTAACTCCCTCGATCACGCATCCCTCAGACCCTCACATATCTTGCTTACAAATTATACAATAGCAGATACACACCAAAACCGCTGCCTCTCTCCCTTCACATTCAGCTAACATCTCTCCTTCACACACATACACGGACAGACACAAAAAAAAAAAATCTCTCCTACTGGTATAAATATCGATCCATAATTTAAATTTATGCTGAAAAATCTAATAGTCATATTTTTTCATATGGTGCAGTATTCATAAGAATAGTTTATCAACTTGTCATTAAACCTTTGAATATCAAAGGTTGTACTTGATACCGCATTCATCATTTACAACTAACTGAATGAACAAGTGGGATCTCTTGATATTAAATAAACTCGGTATAGTAGAATTAGGTTAATAATTTTAATATAGTGTGGTGAGGAAGCTTTTGTTTAGTTGGGATAAAAAGTCTTAACTGTGAATAAAATAAGTAGACAAATATATGAAAATAGTTTACCTCCAATCCGGTTTGGAAGAATTTTCCTCCAACCCACTACGTGATAAGTAAATAGACTATCCATATGTATTTTTAGTCACATAACATTTTTGCAGTCCAAATAATCGATTGCAGCCCAAGACAAGGACAGTTATTTTTGTCAAGTTTGCAAGTCTAAAAGGGATTGGACCAGTCAATTGATTACTGAGAGGTCTAAAAAAAAAAGTTGGATGAGATTTCCAATTGAAGATGGGATTTTACCCGTCAAATTGTTATATGAGAGCTTAAAGTAAATGAGATTTGTGAGGTTTTCGATTGAAGGTGGAATGGACCCTGATAACTTGCAACCCCACATATATCCAAAGCAACCAGGGAGACGAGATTTCCCATCGAAGCAGGTAGCTCACCGGAGAAACTGGTGGCTGCAAGGCTCATTTCCTCAAGGGGACTACTTCAATATTGGAAGTCAAGCCAAGAACTGGTGAGATTTTTATTGTGATTCATGTCAAGAATAAATGGATATTATAGTGTACGCGCATTAATTACGTGGGTATAGGGCTAGTTAAAAGTAAGAAAAAAAAAAGTGTTCCCAAGACACAGGTTCATTTTCTAATTGTGTTGAAAATCTTATTGAACTCTATTGTAGCGAATCGACACCATGAAAAGAGAAACTAAAAAGGTTGTTGATAGCTTACATCATAATTTACTGAATGAACCAGTGGGGATCTCTTAGTAGAATTAGTTTAATAATCTTAATATATACTTATAAAAGTGTGGTGAGGATTCTTTTATCAGTTTGGATAAAATGTCTTTATGTATAAAATAAATTGAGAACAATATTATTCATCTAGCCTAACACTTGGCACAATCAAAATGTGTAGAACACAATTTTTATAATATAGGAAGTACATGATATCATATGTTCCCTTCTCAAGATGCATGCTTTCTTAGGTGCATGCAAGATGCATGCTCGGTTCCTACGTTCCCTTCTCAAGTTCCTTTGTATCCGTTGCCTCATTCCAAAGGTCTTCATCAACCAATCATATTTTTTTGAAGCCACAATGTTTCCAATTATCATTCCAACGATTAGTCCAAATCCATATCCAACCAAAACTATTTTCCAACCAAATTCAAAGAGAGACCCGAGACATTCTTGACTTTGTTCAGAAATCGAAGGTGGAGGTGGTGAAGAATCAGAAACCCAACATTTCTTTGATAATGGATTCCCACACAAACCTAAATTTCCCTCAAATGAACTGATTCCAAATGTGTCAAATTGTTTCTCTTGTGGTATAGAGCCAGTGAGATTGTTATGAGAAACATTGAACCATTCAAGAAAAGAAAGTTGTGCTAGCTGTGGTGGAATCTCCCCAGAAAACCTATTTTGAGAAAGATCCAATGATTCTAAATCTATAAGATTCCCTAAAGATAGTGGGATGTGTCCAGTGAGAATGTTATTAGAAAGATTGAGCATATTAAGGCCCTTTAAATCTCCAACGGATTCCGGAATCTCTCCAACAAACTTATTGCTTGACATATCAATGGCTCTAAAGAATTCTTGGACTTTGTGGTATACTATATCCACACCTTTGTTTGTTATTTTCATTGAATAATCGTAATTTTCAAACCAATAGTATGTCTCCACCCTGAAAGATGTTTCTACATGAATATATGTCAAGTGGTGTTCATTGTCCAATTTCGAGGCATTCCAATTTCTAAAGGAATTTAATGGAAATTTTCTTGTAAATCTATTGTAAGAGAGGTCAAGGATTCGCAAGTTAGGGAACTCATAATTGGTTTCCGAACTCTCTAATATTTGACCATAAAACTTGTTGGACCATAATATGAGAAGCTTTAAATGTGGAAGACTTTCCAACCAAGTGGGAAAAGTGTCATTGAATTGGTTATTAATAACATCAATGGTCTCTAGCATCGTACAATTAGCCCATGATCTTGGTAACAATCCTCGAAATTTGTTTTCTCTCATACTAATCATCCTCAATTTGCTTCCTTGGAAGCTATTGTGCAAGCATTGAGGAAGTGAACTGCTGAAGTAGTTATCAGACACGTCAAGGATATGAAGGGAAGTCATGTTGCAAATCAACACAGTACCACTAAGGGAATTATTAGAGATATCAAGAAGATTAAGATTCTTCAAGTTAAAGATAGAGATTGGTAACTGACCTTGAAACTCGTTGGCCTCAAGATTCAAGATATGTAATTGTGTGAGGTTCATAAACCCAAAAGGAATTGGACCAGTTAATCAATTCGAGCCTAAGGAAGGACAGTCAGTTGTGTCAAGTTTGCAAGCCCAAAAGGGATTGGACCACTCAATTGGTTATCGTAGAGGCCTAGAAAAGCAAGTTGGGTGAGATTTCCAATTGAAGATGGGATGTTACCCGCCAAAGAGTTTGTAGAGGCCCGTTTTTCCTCAGTCCACCGTGGATCAAACCCAACACTTCAGTGGTCCACCGGGGACCTATAGCCTAACAACATCAGTGATCCACGGTAGACAGCACATGAGGAGAAATGGCCCAAAAAGCCATCCACCAGGTCCAAACACCAAGTCAATTAACAAAAGCCCAGCCCATTCACTATTCAAGTTCAAGTCCAGCCCATGACTCTCCAAGTTTCAGTCTGCCGCACAAAGGAGAAGTCTGGAACAATTTGAAAAAGAGAGGGAAAAATGGCTCTCAAGCATCATTTTCCCTCCCCTCTTGGCACGGTGCTCAAGGCACTGAAGGGGAAACATTTCCAAGGCAAAAATCAAGTTTCCAAAGCTACAATAATCATGACAAAAGCTGGTTATCACCATTAACCAACAGATGAGCATTATGGTCCCAGAAAATGTGGTCTACGGCAGCCCAGAAAATGTGGAAGAGAGCTGGTCCTCCACACCACCCAGTGGTCCACGGCGAGTTATCCAGCGGTCCACAGCAAATTCAGTCACTGAAAAACGATCTGCGGCGGCACCAGCTGCGGCCAATGACGAAGAGAGTGACGAAGAGGATGAGACAAGGCTGAAAAGACCAAGAAATCTCCTGAAAAGACATGGCCGCCCAAATCAGTATCAACTGAAGCCAGTAATGATGAAACACCTGCTGGTCATTTTCTTTACCCACTGGTCGCGGTGGACTTCGTCCAGAATGATCCACGGCAGCACCAACTGAAACAGAAATCACAACCAAGGCTGAAAAGACTCAAGGAGTCTGCCATGGCCACCACCACTCGAGAGCAGTGACCACCACAGCCCAGCACTCCGGTGGTCCTTGCTCCTCCACATCACAGAACTTAGGAAGCACGGTTTGGAGGTAGGGGAATCAATTTACTCAAATTTAATTTGGTCTGCCGCAACAGAAATGGTATCAATTTGCTGGGAAATGATACCAAAAATGGTAAGACCAAATCTAATTAATGCAAAACACATATGAGTCAAGTCACCTTAATCATTTCAGATCATGACCGAGCATTAAATGCTCGTCACTTCCTCCCTCATAAATGACCTGAAAATCGCCGCCCACCGCAGATCAAATCAGATCTGCGGCGGATGAAAACCATCAGCTCAGCCCCAAACATTAAATTTTGTCCAATCCCAGCCCCTTTATCCCTTGGTTAAGCAATGATTCTCATGATGACGAAGATAACAAATCAAACCATTAGATACAAGCACCATTATAAATAGGGCTGGGAAGGAAGAACAGGGGGTTGGCTGGTCAGAGAATCCACACACTGAAATTTCTCCATTAGAGCTGACTTCAAAAGCTCCAGAAATTCAGTTAGCCAATATCAGTCCACGGGACACTTCCCGTAGGTCCACGGTGGACTAAAAGCACTCTTCTAGTCTGCCACAACAGCAAAACTCCCATCAAACACTTAACCCAACACCAAACACTGACTCATGTACGTTTTGCACAGTAAATGATTCTCTTCCTACTCTAAATCTCTTAAGTTCTGTGATTTGCTCGGATTTGTTATGCTTCTTTGCTCTGCTTCTGCCTTTCTTGCAAGTTATAGAGGAAATCAAATGCTTTGTACTCAGTACCCTGATCCACGGGACTGACCCTTGATTTGTACTACTTGTTATGCACATTGTATTTTCTGCCATTGGTTATTGCTTCTTGGAAGGGTTGAATTCATTGTACTAGATCTCAGTTCATGAGATTGATTTTCCTTGTCATGTGTAAATTTGTAATACATTTCTCATGTGTTATTAACATTACATTACAATTGTTGAATGTTCTGGTGGAAGTAGAGTTTAAGATCATCAGTTTGTCTTGATCTGCGGTACCAATTCCCTTAGTCCACCGTAACCCCTGTGTGACATTGTATCCCGGTGGATCAGAGAGTGTTAGAGGGAAATGCACCATTAGCCTCTAAGTGATCTACCACACTTGGAGTCGAGTTTTGGGATCAACATCCCCCACACACATTAATCCGGCCCGTATCCAACCTTCTCGTGGATTGGTACGCGGCCCATCGGTGCAAGAGATTTTGTGCATCCACATTTTGGCGACTCCACTGGGGAGTTGAGTTGCAATCTTCCCTCACTTCATCACTTTGAAGCTGATCCACGGTACCTGGGGCTACGGTCATGCCGCCCAAGAGGTCCACCAGACAGAACTCAGTAGCCAACTTCCCATGCTCAAGGGGAATCTCAAGGCCAGAGCCACGCCATGGGAGAGACACACGCCCAAGGTGGTGGACAGACGCACACCCAGGGTGGTGGACAGACCCACGGAGGAGAAAATCCCTTCGGTGGTGGACAAGCTCACGGTGGTGGACAAGTGGTGGTGGAGAAATCCCTGTTGGTGGACCACAGCAAATGGCATTGATGTTCGAAATGATCAAGGGGATGCAGCAGAACCAAGTTGAACTTGCTGAATCCTTAAGACAGCTGAGAGAAGCCAATGGCAACAAGGAAGACCACCAAAACAAGAATGACAACCGCAACCATGAAGAGAGGGAGTCTCACAACAAGAACGACACACCGTTTGTCACCATGTCCGATGTGGCAGACTTACTTAAACAAGAAAGAGAAAGGCCCCCGAAGGAGCCTAGGCACTTTGTGAGGAGACCCCCTTACCCCATTGAGCTCTTGAAGGAGCCATACCCGGAGAAGTATGATACACCCGTCTTTGCATTATTTGACGGAAGAAAAGGGAGTGCCATGGAACACATCAGCAAGTTTCTGGATTCCATGGGACCCTTTGCTGCAAATGGCGACCTTTGTCTGCGGGAGTTCTCGAAATCTCTGGTGGACAGAGCATACACTTGGTACACAGTGTTGCCTGCTGGGTCCATCAGAACATGGGAAGACATGGTGGAGAGCTTCTGCAGCAAATACTTCCATGTTGAAGAAAAGATTACCCTGGTCAATCTGCATAGTACTAAGCAGCAGATTGGAGAAGACCTGGTGAAGTACATCCACCGCTTCCGGGACGTGTCCTTGGATTGTCATGTGAAGTATCAAGAGGGAGAACTAGTAGAGGTATGCATTGACAATATGCTACCCGAATTTCGTGCCCACTTGGAAAACCTAGACATCACACAGTTCGCCCCTCTACTACAAAAGGCTAGAAAGACCGCCATTTCAGTCAAGCCTCAAGTTGAAAAGAGCAGGGACAAGAAGAGTCTACCGCAGACTCTCACTGTGTCCACCGCAACTGCACCTAGCGGTACCAAACGAAAGAATCCAACAGACAAGGCCTATGAGGAGGCACCTCCACTACCTTTCACAACCGAAGAGATGATTGCAATCCTTGATAAATGGGTTCAAGATCAAGTGATCAAGCTTCCAAGGATCAGCAAGCAACCCACTGCAGAAGAACAGAAAAATCCTAAGTATTGCCACTACCATAGATACGTAAGTCACCCCAAGGTGGACTGTCGAACCCTCAGATGGGAGGTTCACCGTAGAATCCAAGATGGTACCTTACAACTCTCAGAAGCACAGCAGAAGGTCCACCAGACCCATTTCCCTAACTACAACAAGGATAAGGGCAAGGCTGTAGTGTCAGTGGTAATCCACGGTAACGTGAGCGACATAGAGGCAGAAGAGTCTGCCGCAGCAAGCTCCTCTCTGATGCCAGCAGCTGTTAGGACTCTACAAAAGAGTCCAAAGTTCAAGTCTTTATTCAACCAGCTGGGATTTGGACTCGAGGCGAGAAACGCAGCAACAGAAGCACTCATCACAATAGCGGCAGAATCGGGAGCCACTTGTTTTACGGCAGAAGCTCATGCTAGCCGTGCTTTCTTGGAAACTACAAATGCCATAACCTTCACGGATGAAGATATGGAGGTTCAATACCCCGACCATAGACGCCCACTCTACCTGTCCGCGGTAGTGAAAGATGTTCAGGTCAGACGCGCTTTGGTGGACACTGGTTCATGTCTAAACCTCATTCCTCTAAGCACTCTCTAAGCCGCAAGTGTGCCACAGCAGAAGATCCAAGGCTCTCCCATGGAAGTGACTGGATTTGGAGGGATGACTGAACATACAATGGGGCATGTGCAACTTGTCTTGAAAGTGGGGCCAATTGTGGCGCTCACCCGATTCCACGTGGTGAATGCGGAAACTCCTTATCATGTGCTCCTTGGCAGACCTTGGCTGCATAAACACAAATTGGTGTCATCCACCTACCACCAATGTGTCAAGGGGAGACTTAATGGCAAACCGATCCGCATAGCTGCAAATTCTTGCCCCTTCGATCAGACTGAAGCTCACTTCGTTGAAGCGGCTCTTTATGATGATTTAGCATCCACGGGAGAACCATCCATCGTGAGGCCATGTGGAACACCACTCCCTGCATGGGAAGATATTAAAGATGATCCTGAAATTGATCTACGGGAGCTGCTTGAACGAAAGAAGAAAAGGAAGGAACGGGAGGTTGAACACGGTAGTCCACCGCAATGCGTGCGTGTCCAACTCCCTGATGGACGCATCGTCTACCGCTTATGAAGGTGCGTGGGGCCTGATTGCCCACAGCAAGAGGGTCCCACACCTAAAGAGGGTGGTCTGCAGCCCTCATGCCACTTGACATAGCAGACAGAAAATTCTGGAAAAGTTGTGGTGGATCAACTACAGTCTACAGCAATGAGCTCTGAAAAAGTTACGGTGGATCATGCACAGTCCACGGTAATGAATCACCAAAAAGTTGCGGTGGACCAGACAGAGTCCATGGCAATTAATTCAGAAAGACGTGTGGTGGACCAGACAGAGTCCATGGCAATTAATTCAGAAAGACTTGTGGTGGACCAGACGGAGTCCATGGCAATTAACTCTGAAGAACCTGTGGTGGATCAAACAGAGTCCGCCGCGATGGACCCTGGAGGGTCTACGGTGGACCATGCACCATCCACGGTGAGGAATTCTGAAGCAGAAGCTATGGTGGACCAGACAGAGTCTACGACAATGAGCAAGGAAAAGTCCACCACAGCCGAACCAAACATAACTTTCAAAGAAGAGCTTGAGGTAATTAATTTAAGTGATGGTCCTCATATTACTAAGCCTATATCGATTAGAAAGTCTTTATCTGCCAAAGAAAGAAAATGCTTGATTGATCTGCTGCATGAGTATAAAGATGTGTTTGCTTGGGATTATCATGAGATGCCGGGGATAGACCCGGGGTTAGTGGCTCATTCTTTGAATGTGGAACCCGGTACCAGACCTGTGGTGCAGCCTATGAGAACCTTCCATACGGAAGTAGAGGCACAAATTACACAAGAAGTGAAAAAGCTACTTGCTGCTGGCTTCATTAAACCAATTCAGCATCCACGGTGGCTGTCAAATATTGTTCCGGTCAAGAAAAAGAACGGGCAGATCAGATGTTGTGTTGACTTTCGGAACCTCAATAAAGCATGTCCCAAGGATGAGTTTCCTCTTCCAAACATGGACTTGTTGATAGACTCAGCCGCTGGCCACGACATGTTTTCCTTCATGGACGGATTTAGTGGTTACAATCAAATTCGCATGTCCACCAGAGATGCTGAAAAGACTGCCTTCCGCACACCAATCGGCAATTTTTATTATACCGTCATGCCCTTCGGTCTCAAAAATGCCGGTGCCACCTACCAAAGGACTATGACAGCCATGTTCCACGATATGATGCACAAAGAAATCGAAGATTACGTGGACGACATAGTGGTGAAGTCCAAGAAAAGGGAGGATCATCTTAGAATCTTAAGAAAGGTGTTTGACAGATGCCGACTCTACAAACTCAAGATGAATCCCCTTAAATGTGCCTTTGGGGTGTCTGCTGGAAAGTTTCTGGGCTTCTTGGTCCACAACCGTGGAATTGATGTTGATCCAGCCAAGGCATCTGCCATAGCGACCATGAAGGCACCAACCTCTCACAAGGAGTTGAAGAGTTTTATAGGGAGATTGTCCTACATCAGGAGGTTCATTCCTGGTCTGGCAGCAGCGACAGCCATATTCATGCCTTTGATGAAGAAAGGAGTTCCCTTTGTTTGGTCCACGGCATGCTAGCAAGCCTTTGAGAAAATCCAACTGATCATGACTAAGCTCCCCACCGTATGTGCTCCAGTCCCTGGCAGACCACTCCGTTTGTACTTAGCTTCCAATAATGAAGCAATTGGGGGCTTGGTGGCCCAAGAAGATGAAGATGGGACCGAAAAGCCAATCTACTATGTCAGCTGCGCGCTTAGAGATGCCGAGACGAGATATTCGGGGGCTAAATGTGCATGTTTAGCCTTAATATATGCATCGCAGCGGCTATGGCACTATTTCTTGGCTCACAAAGTCTAGCTGATAACTAAATCCCACCCAATTAGGAGTCTACTGCACAGACCGATCCTTTCTGGCAGACTGGCCCAGTGGCTCTTGCAATTGTCTCAATATGAGATAACCACTGAAACACCCACAGCGATCAAGAGTCAAGCCATAGCAGATCTCCTAGCACAATTCCCAGGAGAAGATAGCTCATCAATCTCGCATGAAATGCCTGGGGAAATAGGAGAGGCTCTGTTGGCAGATCTGGCGGACTCAACATGGACGCTGAAATTTGATGGCTCTTCGACATCTAGCTCAAGTGGGGCTGGGATTGTGTTAACAAGAGAAGATGGGGAAACTATAGCCAAGTCCTTCAAACTTGACTTCCCATGCTCTAACAACGCCTCAGAATATGAAGCTTATATCACTGGACTGGTCATTGCCCACGAAATGGGGATAAAGCATCTGCGGGTGATTGGAGACTCCAACCTTATCATCTGCCAGACCAAGGGTGAGTTCTCCCTCAAGGAACCATCATTAGCACTGTACCGGGCCTTAGCTCAGAAACTAGAAGAAAAGTTTGACACTTTTGAAATCTCTCATGCCATGAGATGTGAGAACCGGTACGCCGATGCTCTTGCAACCTTGGGTTCCCAAGTTTCATTTGAGGGATCAAAGGTAGATGTCACAATTGATAAGAGAAGCATGCCTATCACTGATCTGCTGAGAGAGAAATTCAAGGAACAAAACCTTGATACGGAAGACTGGCGGACGCCTATAAAAGCCAAGCTTATGGCACCCGAGGGTGTGGCAGACCTGAAAGTGCTCAAAGACTATGTGCTGATTGCTGGTGACCTCTACCGTAGACTGCCTGGAGGAGTCTTGGCAAGATGTGTGAGCCTTCAAGAAGCAGCAAGGAAGTTGACAGAAGTCCACGAGAGGTGCTGTGAACTCAGAGATGGTGTAAGCCTCTACCGCAGACTCCAGCGCCTGGGTTACTTCTGGCCCAGCATGAGCAAAGAGGCAGCGAGTCTGCAGGAACAGTGCTCATTCTGTCAACACCAGCATGAATCCGATCAAGTCTTATGCAACATTCGTTTCGAGCGATTTGCGCACCCCTTTTCTTGAATATTTCATTGAGAATGTCTTACCACAGACCAGCCAAGCAGCAAACAGACTTAAGAAGCTAGCCACAAGGTACTTTGTAGAAGGAGGCATATTGTTCCGAAAGGGGTTCCACGGTGACCCCTTAAGATGCCTCAGTCTGGCAGAATCTCAGACCGTGATGAAAGAAGCCCATTCCGGAGAGTGTGGAGAACATCAAGGCAAGAAAAGATTGTACCAGCTGTTGTTGACTCTCGGCTACTATTGGCCAACCATGAAGAAAGACACGGCAGACTTTGTGAAATCTTGTCACACTTGCCAACTTCAAGCTAATCTCATCCACACGCATCCAACTAGTCTGCAGAACATGGCAACGCCATGGCCCTTTCACACTTGGGGGCTAGATCTCATTGGACCAATCAATCCATCTTCTGGTGGATACATCTGGATCTTAGTACCACCGAGTACTTCTCAAAGTGGGTTAAGGCCATCCCCCTTCGGAAGGCCACTGGTGCAGCCGTGGCAAATTTCATCCGCGAACACATTATCACAAGGTTTGGCATCCCTCACAAAATTATTAGTGATAATGGTACACCTTTTGTTAATAAAAATGTTAGGGAAGTCTTGGAGCACTATCAAATCAAGCACCGCAGATCTACGCCCTATTACCCTCAAGGCAATGGGCAAGCAGAGGCAACTAATCGCATGTTGTTGCGTATTTTGAGCAAGATGGTTTTTGACTATGGCAAAGGCTGGAACTCTCATCTGGCAGACACATTATGGGCCTACCGTGGATCAACCAAAACAGCAACAGGCTTTACCCCATTCTCCTTGGTCTACGGCACTGATGCTATCTCCCCCACGGAATTATTAGTGCCTAGCCCAAGAATTTTGCATGGAATGGACTTAGAAGCTGATGCTGATATTTGTGCTGAAGCAAGAGCGGCAGACCTGGAAGGTCTGGAAGAAGCAAGAGAGCTGGCCCAAGCCCGTAGTCTACGGTACCACCAGAAGCTTGCTGATGCTTATGAAAAAACGCTCCAGACCAGAATTTTTGCTAAGGGTCAGATGGTGCTGAGAGCGGTGGATCACGTGAGAAGAGGTCTCCCCTCGCCATCTAAATTTGCACCAAATTGGGAGGGGCCATACTTAATCCGCGAAGCATATGATAGTGGCTACTATAAACTGTCCACCGCAGACGGCACGACCCTGGTGGATCCCATCAACGGGAAATGGTTGAAACGTTATTATTCGTAAGACTACCACCCTCATTAGCTAAGCATTTTGAATCATTTGTCTTCTTCTTTTTGGAACAATTTGAATCATGTTGTATTATTAATGAATCATGACATGCAAAGTCTATATTTTGCCAAGAAATCAAAGAATTATCACATGCTCAAGATTTTTCTTACAAAAAAGGCAATAAGTAGATATATCACGATTGAGGAAAATATGAACATAAGCATTCAAAGGGACCAAAATCTGGTCATTTGTCCAAAAAAGAAAGAGAGGAGACCAAAACTTGGTCATTTGTCCAAAAGAAAAGCCAAGACTTGGCTGCCACAAAGCATACATACAAATGTTTCAAAATAAAACTAGAAGATACTCATAACAAAAGAATGAGCATAAGGGCTACAAAAGTCAATCAAGGAGGCTGTCAAGGAACGATCCACCGCGTTCAGATCTGGGAATCACCCCTCCCGTGGACGTCATCGCAGCCTGATAGGCAGTCAACTCGGCTAAGGAATCCTGTAGAAGGGCAATCTGCTGTTGAAGCGCTTTTATCTCATCCGCAAGTCTTTTGCCAAATAAACATTGAGCCATCTGCCGTAGACGCTCCATCATGAAGCCCAAATCAAAGCCAACATCCATAAGGTCCTGGAGCACACTTCTCCATGCAAGGATTTGGGTCTTGGTCACGTCTTCAAGGTTGGACTCATCCATGGCAGCCAACACGCTCCTAAGCAAGGACATCATGGGTCCACCAAGCCCAATGCTGAGCTTGAAGCCCTTGGTGAAATCACTGTGTCCCGCAGACAGCCGCGACAAATAAGGCGAACAGTCATTGGGAACCCAAAAATCACCAAAGGGCACCAGAGGCCCATTGAAGGACCAAAAGAACTGCTCGGGATGAGGATTGGGTGCCCTTGCATCAAACTCTCTAAAAAAGGCAGCAACTTCACTAGACAAGCCGCCAACACTAACACTTGGACCGGCTTCAACAGTAGGTCCTCGTGGTGGACTAATGGCAGTAACCTCACCAGTGATCCCTACTTCATCAATCTCTTCCGACACATGCATGGCATCATCCACGCCTACAAAAAGGAAGAAACAAAGAGCAATCAAGCAAATCAGCAATGAAATTGCAACAAGCAAACTCACAATGAAATCGAGTCTACGGGACAACTCCCACGGCTTAATCAAATTCAAGATCTTTCATGAGACGATACCCAAGTCCATGGAAGCGAACATTCCATAAGATGATACCCAAGTCTATGGAATCAAACATTTCATGAGACGATACCCAAGTCCATGGAAGCGAACATTTCATAAGACGATACCCAAGTCTATGGAATCAAACATTTCATGAGACGATACCCAAGTCCATGGAAGCGAACATTTCATAAGACGATACCCAAGTCTATGGAATCAAACATTTCGTGAGACGATACCCAAGTCCACGGAAGCAAACATTTCATAAGACGATACCCAAGTCCACGGAATCAAACATTTCATGAGACGATACCCAAGTCCATGGAAACAAACATTTCATAAGACGATACCCAAGTCTATGGAATCAAATATTTCATGAGACGATACCCAAGTCCATGGAAACAAACATTTCATAAGACGATACCCAAGTCTATGGAATCAAACATTTCATGAGACGATACCCAAGTCCATGGAAACATCATAAGACGATACCCAAGTCTATGGAATCAAACATTTCATGAGACGATACCCAAGTCCATGGAAACAAACATTTCATAAAACGATACCCAAGTCTATGGAAGCAAACATTTCATAAGACGATACCCAAGTCTATGAAATCAAATATTTCATAAGACGACACCCAAGTCTATGAATCAAACATTTCATAAGACGACACCCAAGTCTATGGAATCAAAATATCTCATGAGACAACAACCAAGTCCATGGCAAAAAAAAAGTTTTCATAAGACGACAACCAAGTCTATGAAAAATATAGTTGATCAAAGAAAACGATGATCAAGTCTATGGGAAAGAGACTCCCATATGAAATGGAACTCCTTCCATAAACAACATTCAACTACCAAAGGAAAACAAAGGAGGTTGGAATTCAAACTTACCTATATTTTCCAAATGATCACTGCCAGCAAGTGTGTCCACCACGGAAATACCAGCATCCTCAATTGGAGCATCATGACCTGCAGCATCAACCCCTAGGTCCACCACGGACCCACTTTCTACAAGGTCTTGTGCATGGGTCTCCTTAGGCATAACAGCGCCACCAACAACAGGGGAATCCTCACTGGAAATACGACTAGCCGGTATAACAAAGCCACCAGCCGGGACGGCCCTAAGACTAGGGGTAACACCAAAAAGAGAGACCCCTTCCATGACATGAGCCATGGAAACATCAAAACCTGTGGCAGACCAACACACAACACATGCAATATACATGAATACACTGCTCATTTGTACAATTCGAAGAAATAAGTACGAGTCAAGGCATACCTGCTCTACTCAGAACTGTCTGCGACAGTGAAAAAGAGATGGGGTCAACATCAGCGTCCACGGCAACATCATCATCATGGCCAGCATGAGGAACAATGGCTAACTCTCCCTCTGCGGAACCAGCTGCCCTCATGCTCAAATCATCGGCTTCAGACATGTCGTCATCATCTGCGGTGGATCCCGCAGACACTATCTGGTCTTCAGGCAAGGAACCCGGAGTACTATCAAAGAATGAGTCACTGGAAGAAAAATGCCCCTCTCCCATAGACTCATCACCAGCTTCAGAGCTGCCTGCCGTGCTCTTCCCCATATCTTCATCCTGGTCCACGGCAGCAGCCTGTGGAACATCTTTCCTCACGGGACTTGCAACAATATCCTCCTCAGCTACATCTGAATCCTGGGGGAGAAACAAGTAATAATGTCAGAGAACAGGAATACAACTTCAGGGAAATACAAAGAAAAGAATGGGAGATAACCTCTACAACAACCATATCACCCCCAGATCCACCGGAACCATGTGCCACCTGCCACAGACTGAAATATGAGACAACACAAGGGAAGGATGAAATGAAACTTAAAGAAAAGACCGAAGAGCAACAAAAGACTCACCTTAGGGCCACTCTTGCTCCTCGTACGACCCGCTGCACCGAGAGGAAACGAAGGAGCAGTGAACTTCTTCTTCTTGGGAGGTGAGGGAGTTGCCACCGCAGACGGTTCTTCCTCATCCGTAGATGAAGAAACACTGGCCTTCTATTGACCCCCTGGTGGACCAGAGGCAGCATTCTTCTTGACCGTCTGCCTAGCAGGACTTGATCTCTTGGGCTTTGAGCGAGCAACAGTAGGCTCAACAGATTCTTCCACGGGAGCCGCCAAGGACTCCTTTGCAGCAAATGGTACCGAGGTGGTGGACTTACTCTCCTTCCCAACTTTTGTCTTTTTAGCAGGACTCACGGTGGACTCAACGGGTTCTTCCGAGGGAGCCCCGGTAGACTCCTCTACAGTAGACGGCACCAAGGGGGTGGATTTACTTCCCTTCCCAGCCCTTGTCTTTCTTTTAGAGGGAACCGCGGCAAACTTGGTTGATCCTTGCACAAGAGCTGTGGTGGACTCCCCAGCAGCAGACGGGATCAAGAGTGGAGACTTACCTTGCTTCACAGCCTTTGCCTTTTTGGAAGGAGCTTTCTTGGAAGAAGAAGCAGTAGGAGCTGACTTCTTGGGTGTTCTCTCAAAAACTGGATCTGCGGGGGCATCCCTCTTGCTCCCCTTACCACGCTTTGAGGGCATTATAAGCCGATCCTCCACGACGCTAACAGAATTCCTCCAGCCGTCTGGCAGATGAATGGTATAGGCAATCCAGCCTCCTCTGACACTATCCTACTCCGCAAACCCAAGTTTCTGGCTATTGGCATAGGATATGGCAGATTGGAAGGGCGGAGTGAGATAGGGATTTGAAACCAAGGGCTTGCGGTGGACTGACATAGGAGTTTTGTTGCTCCTGCCAGTAATCACATAGTCCACCATAGACCGAGTGAGACGTTGCCAATAAGCTCCCATGGACGGGGTGTTGAAGCCAAGCTTGTGTCCACCAGGAATCAATACACGGGTAGTCTCGCCTCCCCAACGAGCAAAAGCACCACTCTTCAGGAAGGCTGTTAAGTCATCAACACAACTTGTGGTCTCCTGTGGACCAATGGGTATGCCTTGATCAAGCCTGAACTGCCTCTGTACCCGCTGTGGACAGTAGGGAATGAAAGAAACACCCGCGGTAGACAAGGTTGGGAGGAAGCCCGGGTTCACAGTAGATAAGAAAGAAAAACTCCGATAATCATCATCTTTTAAATCACGAATCAAAGGAGACGGCCCATAGAACTTTCTGAAAATAGAGGCGCAAGTAAAACCGGGGTGGTCATCCCCATATGGCCTGAACAACACGTTCTCTTCATAATCCAGGGCGTCCACTAGATCGTGATCACGGGGTTTTAGGCCCACCCAGCGATAGACCAAGGGTAAGTTATCTCTGAAGCTTGGGAATTGGTTCAAGAACTTCTGTGGCAGATCAAAAAATCTACCCCAAGCGGCAGACCTATCTCTTGCAGCATAAATATAGCTAACAGAATGTTCCCAAAAGAACGTTTGCAATGCTGAAGTGTTGAAAACAGTAGACAAGATAAAACAAGAATCACCCGCAATTTCGCAATCATGGAGCAGATTCAATTGCGAGTACAAGTGACCCAAAAATAAAGGTGCAAGAGGAAAACAGTGTCCAACAGATATCCTAATAGCCAACGGAATAAAAGCAGTATTCACTGAGTAGCAAGGGAAATTGCCAAAGGTGCACTTACACAGCCAATATAAGATGAAGGCAGCACGGCGGATTGGAGCCTTCTTGTAGTTGATGAAAGTTGAAGGCCAACCACTTAGTCTGGTGGATGAATATTTCTTCAGAACAGCTGCAATCTCCTCCTCCGCCGCAGATAGCTTGATGTTTGACAACGAATACTCACCGAGGATGGGGAGCATCCAATGGTTAGCCACATCCTCCAGAGTGGGTGTGAGCTCCCCCCAAGAGAAGAAGAAGGTGTGCTTTGAAGGGCACCATCTCCTCAGCAGCTCGCGAAGGGCCTCAGTATCTCTGAACATATTGCAGCTTCTAGAGATCAATATGGACCAATGAACTTCGGCGTCCACCAGATTGTCCCAAAAATCGGAGTCAAGGATTTCACGGTCCACCCAGTGAGACCAATCCTTGGAAGCAACGCAGAGGAAATCGAAATTGATGGGAGTTGCCTGGAGGTCTCCCTTTTGAATGGAAAGCTCAGAAATTTCATCAAGACCTGGGACCTAAGCTTGATCCACCGTGGGTTCCACCCCTGACACCGTCCAATCCCAATCCTCCACGGGGTGAGAAAAATCCACGGACTTGAGAGGAAACAGAGGGGAACTCGAGTACCACGGGTCAATCAAAGGGGCAGCAAACCCTTCCTGTGGATCCTCGGCCTCGCCGGAGACAGAGGAGGGAGCTACCGGCACGGATTCGCCTGAAATGGGCGGAGGAGCCATTGAAGCGTCCACCATTGCCTCGGTGGACGCCGCTGGTGCTGATGGGGGAACCTCCAACTCCTCGCCTAAACCGGGTTGAGGAGGAGGACCCACCGATGCTGTAGAGGAGGAAGCCATTGATCACGGCAAGAAAGAAAAAAAAGGGAGAGATTTTCTTTTCGGCAACACAGAGAACGGGGAGAATAGGGAGATTGGGAGAAAAAGTCTTTTCCTTTCCTGAAACCCTTTTCTTTTCCCTCTCTTGAAAACATAAGTTGGCTTATAATGAGGCCACAATAAATACTCAGGCGGCTGGTGGTTGGGGGCTGCCATTCCCGAAATCCTAAGGGGATTTAATGATGATAATGATGAGAAATATCAGGGAGAGGGGAAGTTGAGGGGAATATCAGTTCTAGTAACTGACACACCCCATCTGCCACAACCCCCACAAAATGAGGAACCCACGTACAAAGGAAAAAGAGTGAGAAAAGAAATACTACGACGTGCATGGGTGCATATATGTTCCACGGACTACTCACCCGAACCACACATCATGTGTGATTCAGGCTCGGGGGGCTAAATGTAAAGGCCCGTTTTTCCTCAGTCCACCGTGGATCAAACCCAACACTTCAGTGGTCCACCGGGGACCTATAGCCCAACAACATCAGTGATCCACGGTAGACAGCACATGAGGAGAAATGGCCCAAAAAGCCATCCACCAAGTCCAAACACCAAGTCAATTAACAAAAGCCCAGCCCATTCACTATTCAAGTTCAAGTCCAGCCCATGACTCTCCAAGTTTCAGTCTGCCGCACAAAGGAGAAGTCTGGAACAATTTGAAAAAGAGAGGGAAAAATGGCTCTCAAGCATCATTTTCCCTCCCCTCTTGGCACGGTGCTCAAGGCACTGAAGGGGAAACATTTCCAAGGCAAAAATCAAGTTTCCAAAGCTACAATAATCATGACAAAAGCTGGTTATCACCATTAACCAACAGATGAGCATTATGGTCCCAGAAAATGTGGTCTACGGCAGCCCAGAAAATGTGGAAGAGAGCTGGTCCTCCACACCACCCAGTGGTCCACGGCGAGTTATCTAGCGGTCCACAGCAAATTCAGTCACTGAAAAACGATCTGTGGCGGCACCAGCTGCGGCCAATGACGAAGAGAGTGACGAAGAGGATGAGACAAGGCTGAAAAGACCAAGAAATCTCCCATGGCCGCCCAAATCAGTATCAACTGAAGCCAGTAATGATGAAACACCTGCTGGTCATTTTCTTTACCCACTGGTCGCGGTGGACTTCGTCCAGAATGATCCACGGCAGCACCAACTGAAACAGAAATCACAACCAAGGCTGAAAAGACTCAAGGAGTCTGCCATGGCCACCACCACTCGAGAGCAGTGACCACCACAGCCCAGCACTCCGGTGGTCCTTGCTCCTCCACATCACAAAACTTAGGAAGCACAGTTTGGAGGTAGGGGAATCAATTTACTCAAATTTAATTTGGTCTGCTGCAACAGAAATGGTATCAATTTGCTGGGAAATGATACCAAAAATGGTAAGACCAAATCTAATTAATGCAAAACACATATGAGTCAAGTCACCTTAATCATTTCAGATCATGACCGAGCATTAAATGCTCGTCACTTCCTCCCTCATAAATGACCTGAAAATCGCCGCCCACCGCAGATCAAATCAGATCTGCGGCGGATGAAAACCATCAGCTCAGCCCCAAACATTAAATTTTGTCCAATCCCAGCCCCTTTATCCCTTGGTTAAGCAGTGATTCTCATGATGACGAAGATAACAAATCAAACCATTAGATATAAGCACCATTATAAATAGGGCTGGGAAGGAAGAACAGGGGGTTGGCTGGTCTGAGAATCCACATACTGAAATTTCTCCATTAGAGCTGCCTTCAAAAGCTCCAGAAATATACTTAGCCAACAGCAGTCCACGGGACACTTCCCGTAGGTCCACGGTGGACTAAAAGCACTCTTCTAGTCTGCCACAACAGCAAACTCCCATCAAACACTTAACCCAACACCAAACACTGACTCATGTACGTTTTGCACAGTAAATGATTCTCTTCCTACTCTAAATCTCTTAAGTTCTGTGATTTGCTCGGATTTGTTATACTTCTTTGCTCTGCTTCTGCCTTTCTTGCAAGTTGTAGAGGAAATCAAATGATTTGTACTCAGTACCCTGATCCACGGGACTGACCCTTGATTTGTACTACTTGTTATGCACATTGTATTTTCTGCCATTGGTTATTGCTTCTTGGAAGGGTTGAATTCATTGTACTAGATCTCAGTTCATGAGATTGATTTTCCTTGTCATGTGTAAATTTGTGATACATTTCTCATGTGTTATTAACATTACATTACAATTGTTGAATGTTCTGGTGGAAGTAGAGTTTAAGATCATCAGTTTGTCTTGATCTGCGGTACCAATTCCCTTAGTCCACCGTAACCCCTGTGTGACATCGTATCCCGGTGGATCAGAGAGTGTTAGAGGGAAATGCACCATTAGCCTCTAAGTGATCTACCACACTTGGAGTCGAGTTTTGGGCTCAACATCCCCCACACACATTAATCCGGCCCGTATCCAACCTTCTCGCGGATTAATACGCGGCCCATCGGTACAAGAGATTTTGTGCATCCACAGAGTTATGTGAAAGCTCAAGGTAAATGAGATTTGTGAGATTACCGATTGAATAGGGAATGGACCCTGAGAAGTTGCAACCCCGCATACTGAAAGCAATCAAGGAGCCGAGGTTTCCCATTGAAGCTGGTGGCTCACCAGAGAAATTGGTGACTTCGAGGTCCATTTCCTCAAGGGGACTCCTCCAATATTGAAAGTCAGGCAAATAACCAGTGAGATTTTTGTTGTACTTCACGTCAAGAAACCGCAAATTTGGTAGCTTAAATATGCCTATTGGAAATTCCCCGTACATTCCACAGTCATGGAGATAGAGGGACCTTAAAGTAGACAAATTTGCAAATATATTAGGCACCGTGGAGATTATAGTCACCCCACCCAGGTCAAGATTTTCTAGGTGGGTTAAATTTCCGACTAGGCTTGTTAGGCTCAACTTTTTTAATTGCAACAAGTTAATATTCCATGAAGACAAATCATAATTGCAACACAAATACAGAGATGACAATTGGGACAGCTTTGAAACTTCAAATGGAATTTGACCAGAAAACATAGAAGAGGAGAGATTGAGATATTCGAGTCTTGAAAGATTGCCCACCTGGGATGGGATTTGAGAGTAGTTGAAGTCATTATCAGCAAGGTTAAGTCTTTGTAGGTGAACAAGACGGAAGAGACTGGAGTTGGAATTGATTGAACCATAGAGACAACTGCTACTGAGATCAAGGCCAATTACATCACCTGTGTGCTCATCGCAGTTAACACCATCCCATGAGCAGCAATCTCTGTTTTCTCCTTCTAGTTTCCAAGATTCAACCCTATGATTTGCAAAAGGATTTTCTGAATGCAGCAGACTTGTTTATGATAAAGCTTTCCTTGAATTGCAACAAGGCTAAGCTCTCGTCATCATGGCATAGTGGTTGCATGGAAGGAGATGAATGAGTGAGAAGTATAAGATGAAACAGAGGGAGAAGTAAAGCAAGCGCTTCAACGACATGTAGCAACAAAACGAAGACCCCATGATGATGTACTAATTATGTTTAGCACTCTTAGCTGCGTAGGGGAATGCGAGTTTCCATGCAAGTATTTATAGACAAAGCAACTACTTCGGGTCGTTGGCACGTTGCAAATCACTTTAGAGCCAAGCCGTTGCATAATGTTTGTGGTGTTGTCTAAAATAGTTTTTTATTCCATGACTCAAAAGCGTTAGCATTAAAAACGTGAAGTGGCAAGCATAATGCTCGTCTTTATCTTTGAGTATTTGATCAAGTCTTTTTTTATTATATGTTTTGTTTTCTTGTAAATGTAGCATTTCTCATGTTTGGAGGGTTGATATGAATTAATCCTATATAAATCCTAGCTCAATTATGGAATGAGAATAGTGAGTGGGTTTTTTCTTTTTTCTTTTTTGAATTAGTCAGCTTTTGAATTTTTTTAAGAAATATTTTTTATTGTTTAACTATTATCTTTAGATAGAATTTGATAGATTGTGAGTTTCTTACTTTGTATCTCATAGGTATATTCCTTAGAGTGATGAGATTTCTATCCTTCACTCTGTATCCCTTGGATGAATTCCTTTAGATGTGACTTATGTCGTTTGCTGATAACCCTAACAAGGACGTAGGTCTTAAATGTTTGTAAACGCAAAGAAGATATGACCAAATACTTTAACTAAGATAGGAGATAATTAATGGAAGGATTTGTTGTTGTAAGTTTGTGAACGCAAAGAAAGATACCACCAACTTTTGAGCATAAAAATTATTATAAAGTTCTTACTTTGCAGAGAAAAGGTTTGAGCATTCACACTCCATTCTTCATACCATTTTTAAGTCAAACGATAGAGTCACTCACAAAATTCCTTTTACATCCCACTAGTTTCCCATTTCTATAATTTTTTTTGGCTAAAATATTTTTTTGTCCCTAAATTTTGAATGAAGTTCATATATTTCGTCTTAAACTTTAAAAAAATCATTTTTTGTTCCAAACTATTGAAAGTGTTACACTTTATGTCCTTAAACTTTAATAACAGCTCTTAACAGACTTTTATGCTAATCCAAAATACTACAAATTCAAATCTTCACCAGTTTTGTCATTTGAATTAGCCAACAGTAGTATTTCTCATCTAACAGACTTTTATGCTAATCCACTAACAGGGTAAAACAGAGTATTCATGTCTCTTTAAAAAACAAAAAAATAATTATATATCCTTACTATGTTGTCCACTGACTTACTAGCCAAGTCCACATGATATTTCTCATCTTTAGTCATATTCTAATGCTTGCTCTCTGTATACGCTCTGGATTTCAATTTCATTTCTCTTTTTGTTGAGTGTTAGCCTTTTTAATATTACTTCCACACAAAAGTTTTATTGTCCATATTGAGAGATTCTGCCCGATTCCATATCTGGGTCGTAATAGATTGAAGTATGTTCATTGTTCCCTCATTAGCAAAGCTTACAGCGTTAAGAAAGCTAGACTTGAGTCATAGTGGAATCAAGGAGATATCCCATGGTATGGAAATGTTGGTCAGTCTGAAGTATCTAGAAATTCTACCTGCAGGGATATTTCCAAAACTCACTTCTCTCCAATTCCTCATGATTTATGGGGCATCAAAAATCTTGAAAGTCAAAGGAGAGGAAGTGGCATGGCTGAGAAAGTTGGAAACTTTTGCAGGCCAGTTGTATGACTAGAATGATTTTAATGCATAACTTTGAAGTCTGCAAGAACAAGGACCAAACAATTATTTCATCCGAGTTCATTTTATCAGGTGATATCATCATATTGTATGATAGAAAATGTTATGCTACTATATTGTAGCAAAATTGACACCGAAAAAACAAAAAAAAAAGATGGTAATACTTTAATATACTTTAATAGTGTGGTGAGGATTCTTTATTAATTAGGATAAAAAGACCTAAATGTGTATAAAATAAACTGGAAAAAGAATTGCTCATGTAGAATAAGAGAACAAAGGCATAGAAAAAAAAAGAGAAAGGAATGCATTTGGCACAATCATAACGTGTAGAACACAATTTTATTCTATAATAAATACATAGAATACATAAAGAACAATAAGAAAAAGAGGGAGAAACAAATTAAACACCAAACCATAGAGAAACAAAAGAAGAAGATTACAAAGGTCTCAATAAGCAGTACGTGCATATTTATATCTTTGCAAGGTGCAAGCTCAGTTTCTCTGTTCCCTTCTCACATTTCTTCGTGCCCGTTGCTTCATTCCAAAGGTCTTCATCAACCAATCATGTTCTTTTGTAGCCACAATGTTGCCAATTATAACTCCAACAAGTAATCCAAATCCATACCCAACCAAAACTATTTTCCAACCAAATTCAAAGAGAGACCTGGTAGAGTCCTGACTTTGATTAGAAATCAAAGGTGAAGTTGGTGAAGAATCAGAAACCCAACATTTCTTTGATAATGGATTCCCACACAAGCCTAGGTTTTCCACAAACGAACTATTTTCAAATGTGTCGAATTGCTTCCCTTGTGGTATAGAGCCAGTGAGATTGTTATGAGAAACATTAAACCATTCGAGGAAAGTAAGTTGTACTAGCTGTGGTGGAATCTCCCCTGAGAGCCTATTTTGAGAAAGGTCCAATGATTCTAGTGTCATAAGACTCCCTAAAAATGGTGGGATGTGTCCACTGAGAATGTTATTAGAAAGATTAAGCATATGAAGCCCCTTTAAATCTCCAATGGATTCAGGAATCTCTCCAACAAACATATTGCTTGACACATCAATGGCCCTAAAGAATTCTTGGACCTTGCTGTATACCATATCCAGACCTTTGTTTGTTATTTGAATTGGATACATCATATATATAGCCATAGTTTGTGTCCCAACTCTCAAAGTTACTTCTAGTTCAATATATGTCAACTGGTGTTCTTCGTCCATTTTTGAGGCATTAATCCTGAGGGAATTTAATGGAAAATTTCCTGTAAAACTATTGTAGGAGAGATCAACGACTTGTAAGTTGGGGAATGTGTAATTGGTTTCAGAACTCTCTAATATTTGACCATAGAATTTGTTGGATCGCAAGAGGAGAATCTTTAAATTTGGAAGATTTCCTAACCTAGAGGGAAAAGTGTCATTGAATTGGTTGTTACTAACATCAATAACCTCTAGCCTCGTACAATTGGAAAATGATCTTGGTAACAATCCTTGAAATTGGTTTCCTTCCAGACTAATCATCCTCAATTCCAACATATTGTGCAAGCATTGAGGAAGTGAACCACTAAAGTAGTTATCAGCCACATCAAGGAGTTGAAGGGAAGTTGTGTTGCAAATCAACAGAGTACCACTAAAGTTATTATTAGCAATATAAAGAATAATAAGAATGTTCAGGTTAGAGATGGAGATTGGAAACTGGCCTTGAAACTCGTTGTCTGAAAGACCTAACGAATATAATTTTGTGAGGTTACCAATTGAAGATGGTATTGAACCAGTTAATCGATTGAAGCTCAAGTCAAGGAAAAACAGTTGCGTCAGGTTCGCAAGCCCAAAAGAGATTGGACCAGTCAAATGATTATAATCAAGGTCTAAGTAAACAAGTTGGATGAGATTTCCAATGGAAGATGGGATGTTACCGGCCAAAGTGTTACTTTCGAGTTTAAGCATCAAGAGATTTGTGAGGTTACCGATTGAAGATGGAATGTTCCCTGAGAAGTTACAATTATACAAATCCAAATAAATTAGGGAGCGGAGGTTTCCCATTGAAGCGGGTAGCTTACCAGAGAAACCGGTGACTGCAAGGCTTAGATCCTCAAGTGGACTGCTCCAAGATTGAAAGTTAGGCAAAGAACCTGTGAGATCTTCGTTGTAATTCACATCAAGAGCACGCAAATTTGGTAGCGTAAAGATGCCTATTGGGAATTCCCCACGCATTTCGCAGGCTTGGAGATGAAGGGACCTTAAAGTAGAGAAGTTTGCAACAATATTAGGCACCGTGGAGGATATGTTCACCCCAGTCAGATCAAGATATTTTAGGCCAGTTAAATTTCCAACTAGGCTTGTTAGGCTCAACTCTTTCAATTGCAACAAGTATCTCTCTGAAGATAGATGAAAGCTGCAACGTAGAACAAGGGTTGACAATTGGGACAACTTTGAAACTTCAAATGGGATTTGACCATAAAACCTAGAAGAGAGATTGAGATATTTGAGTCTTGAAAGATTACCTACCTGGGATGGGATTTGAGAGTAGTTAAAGTGATTGTGAGCAAGGTTAAGTCTTTGTAGGTGAACAAGACGGAAGAGACTGGTGTTGGAGTTAATTGAACCATAGAGACAACTGCTACTGAGGTCAAGGCCAATCACATGACCTGTGATCTCATCGCAGTCAACACCATCCCATGAGCAGCAATCACTGCTTTCTCCTTCTAGAGTCCAAGATTTGACCTTAGGATATGCAAAAGGATCATGGGAAGAAGCAGACTTGTTTATGATAAAGCTTTCCTTGAATTGCAACAAGGCTAATTTCTCATCATGATGGCATAGTGGCTGCATGGAAGGAGATGAATGAGTGAGTAGTATAAGATGAAACAAAGAGAGTATGTAAACAAAGCGCATCAACATGATGGAACAAAACGAAAGACCCATGATGATGTCCAAATAATTGTTTATAGGGGAATGCTAATTGCAATGCAACTATTTCTAGATAGAAAAACTACTTCGTGTCATTACAAATCACTTGAGTCAAGACGTTATTTACGGTGCAGACCAAGACTTGTGTACCTTGTCTGATGCACCTAACTGTTTAAATAATTCTAAATTAGTTTAATTACACATATAATCCCAACCTTTACCCCATGTTTCAAAATGGCTAATTAATATTCTTTGAAAAGTCTTATTCTAATCTTCAATCTGTACTCTACATTTCAAAATGATCCATTTTATTTGGAAATACTTCAATTTGAGCCTTATACTTTGTAGATCTAAGTTTGATATCTCAAACTTTTTCATATTCTGTTGGTTGTTTTTATTTTTCTTTATCCGATGGGACCATGTTGGAGGTTATATTGGAGCATTTGAATTGAACGCAATCTTACTTACTCTTACTAGTGAAAAACCATTAAACTCTTCTCGGTAACGAAAACTTGGGAGATCTTTTTAATTTTCGCATTTTCAGATGTTGCAAATTTCCTCTAATTTGACTCAAAATCATTTTTTCATTTAAGTTCTTTAATTTTCATTTGTTGTCAATTCGGTCATTCCATCTAGTATTGTCACATTGTGTCCTTAACTATCTTAAAAATGACACGGTTTTGCTGTTTTTGAACTTTTTAAATTATTAAAAAAAAAAAAAAGAAAAAGTGAAATACAATTTATCCATGTGAAGTTTATCCATTTGTCATTTCAGTACATTAAGTTTAAAAATTATCATTTCAATCCACTAACTTTCATAATACTCTATCATTTTAGTACTCTATACTCCCGTCTATTTCATTAAAGGGTTGTCATTAAACCTCTATAAAATAAATAAATAATACGTAATTGAAGAAAATCCCAACAAGTGCAAATCAAGAAGAAAAATGAAAGAAAAGAAAGAAGACAAAAATCTTTATTCCACAATAATAGTACACCATTTCACACGTCTCACTAGGTCTCCACTCTCCCGTCATTCACTCAAGTTTCCAAGTCAACCGGCAATATTGGGCAAGAGAATTGACAAGAAAACAAAAGAAAGTTGGATTTTAGGACATATTGGTACAAAGGAAGGATCTTTTGTGTGAGGAGTGGGGGGAGGAGTGTGGGTCAACCAAAATCCAAACAGAGATGTTAAACTATGATTTCCAAAATTCCAACTAGGAGCAAGTGAGCAACAAGCATCCTCCTTTATATTCCCAAAAAAAATAGGCCCAAGAACTGAAGTTAAGCCCACAGTTACTTATCAAGCTTGGCCCAACCTTCTCTACTCCCCTTTCTTGGATGTTTAAACCCAACCCAAGTCATGTTTCGATGGATTTGGTGCTATAATGGAACAATTGGATTAGTATTGGATTGGGCTAGGTGGTGGGCTTCAACTTGCAAAAGGCCTAAACACCATATGCAAATTGCAAAACGAAAGGCATAATTAAGCTCATCACATACATAGATTAACTTGCACCAGATCTTGTTTACAGTTCATTGTTGAAGATACCAAATAATGAACAACCTTAAGTGAAATAAGACAGAATGATTTATATATGCTAATGAAATTCTTATATTATCCACACCTTTAATTGTTGGTAACATGGTTCCCCATGACAGTATCATAATTGATCATATCCTAATTATATGTGCTAAACTTGTCAACTTAAAGCTCTTTATTCTCTTGTGAACTATGCTTTGACAGAGAGTCACAGAAGCGACTGGGGCTAATGCAAAAAAGCAGGATGAAATACTCAGCTTGAAGCAGGTTGTAGAGATGTTTTTATGCCATGATGAGTAATATCATTGTAAAGTAGAGTTACCACTTACCACTTAAAAATTTAACATATGATAAATTTCCTTTTTCCAATGAAGAATAGATAATCTGAAGCCATAATAAAGCAATTATCGATTCATCAATACTCTTGGAAATTTTCATACCAAATTTTTTAGCTGCTGATCTCCATAACTCTCTCATCATATTCTACACAACTTTAACACCCACCTGAGAGGCAAATTTTCATAACTTTTTATTACAGCAAGCACTTGACAACAATATCAAGGATGTTAATAAGAACACCACCTATCTAGGAGGTATGTTTGCGACATTTTATATAGGGAAAAAGGCAATGGTGTGGATTTTTTTTTTTTTTAAAAAAGCATTTTTCAAAGTTTTGATATCTTCTGAGAAATTTTAGCATCTTTAACACTTGTTTATTTTTTAATTATTGGTATACACCCTCGTTATTTTGTAGCTTATGTTCCACATTGATGATGCCAAGCAAAGAAAGTACTGAAGTGGCATGGGAAGGATCATTGTGTAGCCACATTGCTAATTGCCAATATGCAAATTTTATGGGGTTAATATTCAGATTTTGTGTTAGAAATTCTGAATGACAAACATCGCAAATGTTATTGGTTCAAGCCTTGGAAGGTATTTGCATTCACTTTGAGGACCTCAAATCATTTGGATGATTTTTCCATGCATTAATGCTATGTTGGATGAAGGGGAATGAGGGGGGAGGTTTGAAAGTTTTTTAAGTGGGAGGGAGAAGGATTTGAGGGGATTAGAAGGGGTAAGATACCCTTCCAAACCCCTCATTTTTAATTCCCCATAATTGGGGTCATTTGGACGAAGAAGAAAGGGAAGTGGTTCCACTTATTTTAAAAATATTTAATTTGTCATGTTTACCCTTATGATGTCAATTTATACCTATTTCTTTAAAATAAGTAAATGATAACCATAATTGTCAATTTATATAATCATTTCACTCTTCTCTCCTCCTACTATAACATCCAAACAAAGGGGAGATATATCCATTCCCCTCTCCCCTAAATAATTTTTAAAATATCCAAATGAGGGGATGGGATAACCATTCTCCTTCCATGTCCTCCTCTCTCCTCTCCTTTCCCCCTTACCCTCTACTCTCCTACCCTTCCAAACTTCCAAACACACCATAAGACATTCTAATCGACAGTAATTAGCCATTCAGAATTCCTTGCAGAAGTAAACACCATTAGTGGGTTGAACCACATGAACTTAAAAGAGATGTGGGGATACTGTATAGAAGAGAAGCATAGGCTTCTGGTGCGTGAGTACATGAAGCATGAGAATCTTCTTTCTAATGCACTTGATTGGAAAAAGAGGTTTGAAATTGCAGTTGGTACTGCAAAAAGCCTAGCTTATTTGCATGAAGAGTGCTTGGAGTGGGTTTTACATTGTGATGTAAAGCCTCAAAACATACTTCTAGAATCCAATCATCAACCAAAACGAGGTAAAGCTTAAAAATTCAGATTTCTCAAGGACGAGAGGAACTACAGTCTACATGGCTCCCGAGTGAATTTCCAGTCTTCCTAGCACTTCTAAAGTGGATAGCTATAGCTATGGGATCATTGTGTTGAAAATGGTGACCAGAAATAGCCCAACTAGCAACTTTGATAAAGGAGGGGTGAGGGAGAATGAGAGGTTGGTTGCATGAGTGAGGGAGAAGGTTAATAGTCGCTTCAAGGGAGTCATGGATTGAAGAAATTATAGACCCTGGGATGGATGACAAATATGACATGGCTAAGATGGAACTGCTAGCTAGAGTGGCTTTGCAATGTGTGGCAGAAGACTAGGATGAAAGACCCAACATGAAGCAGGTTGTAGAGATGTTTCTATGCTATGCTGTAATTTAAATTATAATAAATTTCTTCTTGTGTTCCTTTTCCAATGAAGCATAGATAGTCTGAAGCCATAATAAAGCGATTGTTGATTTATCAATACTCTCGGAAATTTTGAGTTGCTATCTCCATAATTCTCTCGTCATCTTCTACACAACCTTAACACCCACCTGATGCAAATTGTCATAACTTCAATTTACAACAAACACTTGACAAAAATATCAAGGTTGTCGTCAAGAACACCACCCATCAAAGTTATACAGGCCCCTATCTAAAATGGATACCTTGTCTTTTTCTTTTTTCATGTTCAAAGTAGATACCACCCTTAATGCTTAGCAAACCATATTTGCTCTATACTTCATCACATGGGAAGAAAATAATTTAGAACATGTCTGCTAAACCCACCTATCATTCTCACAAAAATAGAAATAACGGATTGAAATACATTCCAGTAAACTTATAGTCATATAAATATTAAAATATTATGGATGGGCCAAAATAACCAAAATACTTGATCTTGGCAAGGTGACTCCAACTTTGTATAAACCTTTCAAACAAAGGGTAAGCCAATCTTTCATATTATTATGTGACACGGTCGCTAAATGTCACTTGTACTAGCAAAAACTAAGTTAGCAAGGCAGAAAGAATAACAAGAGAAACTACCATTACATACATCAGGTCCCATGGCTTAGTTATTTTAAACTAAACTACAAATGTATCTTTCATCCCCTCCAAAAGAGTTGTTAGATGTACAAGATTGTGATGCTCAATGTCCTTTGGTGCAATCCTATTAGCAGAAAACAAAACAGGTTCAATTAGTTAAATGTCAACTAAATATATTAAAACAGGGGGGAGGGGATGGGGGGAAGAGAAGAAAAAATAATCCTGCAGGCTCATTGGCTCCTAGGGAACCCTGTTGGGTCATCTAAAAGTTCAGTACTACAGCAACACATAACCATGATCAACAGCAATCAACATTGTCCATCAATATTAGGTATGCATCAGCACATGCATATAAATAAAGTCACCAACCGGACTGGCAGTGAAGAAGTTGACATGATCAGCCTGTTGACAAATTGGGATGTCAAAAGGTAATTTACATACATATGTTTAAATGGATAACAAAGTAAAGCAATGGAGGCCATACCAATAATGCACATTAATATTACAACAAATACACATCCATAAGATATGCTCATCAGCAAAACCACTGAATTTTTTTTTTTTTTTTTTTGATAAATAAAAAATTTTAATGATCAAAAAGGGGTCCCAAAAGAATACTGGACGTATACTCGAGGAACCAAAGAATTAAAACACCACTGAAGATTATATAGATGTGACAGAACATAAGCAGAAATATGCTCATATGGACAACAAAGTAATGCAATGAGAACCATATCTACAGATGCAAATGAATGAATACGTATGAACTGAGCTTGCACTTTCTTTTTTCTTTGATTAGTAAGTTAAATACGCACTCAGTGGATCGTGAACCCATGACATCACCCTCCATTCCATTATTATGGAAGGGGGCAGGGGGGAAGTGTCATTATGCTCGTCAGCAAAACCAGTGGAGATAGACAATCCATGGAACAATTAATAAAAACAAGCATCATACCATGACATGAAACAGGTATAAAGATGCATTATATTTATATACAAGAAGCTGATGCTTACAATGACTAACACTCTATATGAACTCTTTGCAAGTGGACTTGTTGTGTCCATGACCCTTGCACCTGCTGCACTGGAGTTGGCGTTTCACTACCTCTTGTGATCCATACCGCTTAGTAGTGGGCCGACCTGGTGGACGACGGGTGGGAGGAGGGGTCACAGTTACTGTGAGCTGAGAAGAATCTTTTGGCACAGGCACATCCACACTTGGAATAGGATTTACAGACTCTGAATAAGTTAATCTGTAGCTATCCGTTGTGAAGTATCTGGAACAATAATCATATGGGCTCCGACCCATGCAACCAATAACAGCAATTGCATGGCAGCACGGTAAACCGGTTAACTGCCACCCTTTGCAACTACAATCCCAATGATCAATATCAACCATCTCAATTGTGTCACCACGAACCTCAAATGTGCTACCAGCTGACAGTAGCACTTGAAGGGAATGGACTTTATGGGTTTCCTTTTTGAGTTTTTCCTCCATGGACGGAGCTAGTCTTGTCAACCACTGGATGGAATCTGTTCGCCGTGTGTAGATCAACTCCATAATCTTGCCCCTTATCACATCGACCATCTGTGTTATTGGTAATTCATGTGCATCTGATGCCCAACTATAGAATAGCTCCCCAAAGTTTGATGTCATATGGTTATATCTGGCACCATGAAAATATGAATTTGCCCAGTTCAGGGGTTCACTTTGTATGATCCAATTGTAAGCTTCTAGAGAAATACTTTTAATGCTTTCAATGCATCTTTGGAAGCTTTCGGGCGTAGGTGCATAAGCAGCAGCAAAAAAATCCTCAACCATGAGTCGCTTCACCTCATGAGAAAACTGCCCTTTCAAGTCTCTAATAAATTGCTCGGTCAAGTAACGTAGGCAGTAGGCATGGTACGAGCCTGTAAATATATCAGCAATGGACTCCCTTAACCCCTTTTGTCTGTCTGCCACAAATGTTATTGGACAGGATGTTGTGAGGGCAGATTTTAATTGTAACAAGAACCAATGCCAATTATCGTCAGATTCTGCATCAACTACAGCAAAAGCAACAGGAAAAACACCATCATCTCCATCTGCAGCTGTTGCAGCTAACAATGTGCCTTGATATTTTGACTTTAAAGGTATGCTATCAAGGAAAATGAGAGGCCGGCAACCTTGTTGGAAACCATATAATGAGGCATGGAACGAGACAAAGAGACGATGGAAACTTGAGTCTTCCTTAGTGGTGAATGTAGCAAGACTTCCTGGATTCGTATCCATTATCTTCTCACAGAAAAAAGGTAACTGATTATAAGCTTCTTTGTATGAACCCTGAAGCTGCTCCTTTGCAATTTCTTTCCCACGCCATGCCTGAAAGTAGTTCAGTTGTATTCCATATTCCTGTTTGATGTCATTGACAATATCCTTGGGCTTATAATTAGGGAAAACTTTCAACTTCTCCTTAATAATACTAGCCACCCAACTCCTAGTTGCCTGATGCCCTGTTGTTGCAACAGCCCCTTCACATGTATGTGTTGGATTCATCTTTTTAATACATATTAATTGAGTGGTTGACAACCTTGATGCATGTATTCTCCAAGGGCAGCCTTCTGCTTTGCATTTGACAGTCACACGATGACTATCATTCTTCTTGTACCTGAATGCAAACTGATGTGCAATGGCATATTTACGCAAAGATTCACGAAATTCATGAACACTGCTGAACCTTTGCCCCACACCTGTAATAGTATTCTGCCACTGCTGTGCACCTTTAGCATGCTTCTCATCATTGGAACCAGCTATAGAGAAAATGGGAGAAACTTCAACAGGCATAACCATATGGGTGTCAACATGATTGGTATCAACTACAACATCAAGAGGGGCATCAAGTGCAACTTCAGGCTGGGTGGTATCATCCACAATATCATCTACAACATCAAGAGGGGCATCAACTGGAAGAACAGTTTCTGACAAGGTTGTTCTGCTTGACCTACAAAATCCAAGACTTTCCAAATTTAAACCAAAAAATCCAAAAGTAACAATTAAACTTTAGCTTAGACATCAAGAAGACTACCTACTGGCAGGCAAATTTGACACATCGAGAGCAGCGATTTCTTCCATAATGACATAAACATCGGTGGTGACAGAGTCCCCATGGAACTTTATCATGCGCTTTAAATCCTTGTCATTGGAGATCGTAATGAGAGTCTTTTTATTTCCAGGAAGGAAGTATTTGATAGACATGGTATCAACGCTACAATTAAACATTTCTGCCACTTCCATCTTAAACTCGTTAAACTTCATTTGGTCATCAATGTCTATAGCATGAGCATCACCGCCTCTATACAACAATGAACCATCTCTATCTGTCTCAAATTCTCCCCCTGACTGACATATCGCTATAATTTTCTTCCCCGCCATGACCTGCCTTAGTCAAAAAGAACTTGCACTCTTATTTCAAATCATTCAAAAGGATAATGAACAAAACCTATCCATTTCAGACATTAAAAACTTTTAAAAAGAAAACAAATCAAGCCATTGATTTCTGACATATTGCATACAAAATCACTATTACCATAAACTCTCTCCACTCAAGGCAGCCATGAAATTAAATAAAATAAATAAATAAAAATAAAATAAAATAAAATAAACCCAAAACCTTTTAATTGTTGTGAAAATGTTGGAAACAAGTTGAAAGTACAACTTAAAACAATTTAATTATCACCATCCACGGCCTCAACTAAGCTAATTCAACATGAAGAATTAAAGTAAGTGAACTTCTTATACAACTAATCACAATAACAACATCAACTAAGCCTTTCCCAAAATTTAGGAGTCAGCTATGAATCCTCAACCGACTGATCAGGGTCAGCCACATGTATTCTTTTTTTACTATTTCTAGTATTTTAGGTCTTCCTCTACCTTTTCTCATTCCCTATACTTGAATCAACTCACACTTTCTCACTTATGCATGCTTATATAACCAATTAACATGTAAAATAGGATTTAACATTTAATCATCCTCCATTTTCTAGTAAAAAAACGCTGCTTATACTGCTATAGCTCATTCTGTTTCAAATGCACCAACCAAAAAAAAAAAACAGTTGCACCAGATGCAGCTATTTGGCAACTGATGTGAACTCTAATAATATTAAAACCTTGTTATGTTTATTCATAATTTGGTGATTTTCTCAGCAACCAAACACAGAATACACAGGCAATCAAAAGAAACCTCAGAAACAAAGGCTCATCCAAAAAGTCAAGAAAAAGGAACACCCAGAAGCAAACATTGCACAGAAACCTCACCAATAGCCCCAAATAACAAAAAGTTCCAATCTTTACCCTCACAATTCAAGCACAAAAGATTGAAATACATAATCCCAAAAAAAAAAAAAAACACCCAATGAGACCTAGATACCAAAAAATTCCAAATTTTCAAAACCCATTAAGCAGAAACACTAAATTGCATTAAAGGGTCATTGAAAAACCCTAAGATTATTATTATAAAAATAAAAACTTTCAAAAAAAAAAAAAAGATGGGAATTTGTTTGTTACCTGAGAGGAGTTAAGGAAAGCAAAAGAGAGGTGTTGGGTGTAATACCCAAATAGAAATTGGGTTCTCTCTCGCCCACAAATTGGCTGCAATTTGCTTACATCTACGTAAAATACGTCCAAAACACAAAAACAGAGAGAGAGAGAGAGAGAGAGAGAAGGGGTTAAATTGGGGGTTATGTTATGTTTATCAGTTAATGTTATGTCGGTATGACAACAACAAAAAGGCTTTAAAAACAAACGTTACTACTACTAGGATTCTACTATTATGCATAATTCACTACCTCTCTCTTATTTCTTGATTTTCTTCTCCTTCTTCCACGTTTCTATATTTTCTTTATTTCTTTTTATTTTTTCTAAAATACTATTTACAATCTTTTAAAATTTGGGATAGTTTTAAAATTGGTTTATTCGCTATGAAAAATTACAATTTATACTTTCTAAAACGATGTTGTTTTAAATAAAATATATTAAAAAAATACTTTGTTTTTAGTTGGATTAATGACTTAATAGTGATAGATCATGTAAATTGTACATTTAAAAATTTGAGAAACTGATTTATAAACTATCCGAAACTTAAAAATAAAAAAAAAAAAAAAAAATTGTAAAATATAATTTAGTTATTTGGATAGGATTTGTTAGTGAAGTTGTAAGCACAAAAGAATCCATTTGTTACTTTTATGAAAATATATGATTTTCAATAGCTAGAAATTAGAAAGGCACTAATTAAAGTAAATTACCAAAAAGGTTTATATGATTACTATGTCGCAGGTTTCATTTTTTCGGTCACCAACGGTTTCTTCTTCTTTTCATGCCCCTATCTCCTTTCATATTTCCATGATATTGACAACTTCCACCTCCCAACCTTCCTCTTGGCTCCTTGCTTTCATGTTGAATATAAATCCATTAGTACGCAACCAATTGGAAGGGATTCTTGCAAATCAGTGTAGAAAAAATAAAACAGTTTTTCAAATATAATGTTGATTAGATAAGTGAGGATGACAAAGGTTGCTTATGGACTCTTCTTATCTTTTGTGTGTGTGTGGAAGTGGAGTTTGTGAGGACTGAAGGGGATAAACTCTACCTTCACAATCCCAAAAATATAATTAGTCTAAGTGATGAGTTTAACTAGGTTCATATAAATCACTTTAGAAGAAAACTTTGCTAAATATAATTTTGATTAAACACGTTAAGATCACAAAAGTTGCTAATAGTCTCTTCTTCTTTTTTCAAGAATAAGTAAATAACGATGAGTATCTTATGCATCATATATATACATCATCTCTCTCACAAAATTATAGTTTATCTCACAATGAATACATGAGATACCTTCTCAGAAGGTGAAGATGATGTATTAAGATTGTGTGAGGACTTTGGAGGAGAATAAAGTTTGTCTTTGACGCCATAACCAAGATTGGGTAAAGTAAGTTCGAATAGATGAAATCTTTTCTTCTTCTTCTACTTTTTTTTTTTTTTTTTTTTTTTTAAGAAAAAAAGGTTATTAAAAAGTTAAAAAGCTACAAGTAACTTGGTAATGATTTTAAACACCTTTCCATGATACATGTTTGAACAATCAAATTAACTTGTGTGTTCTAATCTTAGTCGTGATGCTGGACATGGTGCAATTGTATTTGTTACAACTCACTACTAAAATTAAAATGGTACCTTCTTTTCTTTTTCTTTTTTACGTTAATTTATGAATCAAAAGTTGGTACCACTTGCAATTGCATACAACCCTTCTTCTCCACATATCTCATTCCCAATAGGCTAAACTCAAGACTTTCTCCTTTATTCCTGTAGATTAGGCTAATTAACCCACAGATACCATATGTAATTGGCTGTAGATTAGGCTATTAGCACACAGATACCATATGTAATTGGCTGTAGATTAGGCTATTAGCCCACAGCCATATGTAATTGGCATACTATTAGGCATATGTAATTGGAGTGTACAATTACAACTCCATAGGTTGCCTCGCAAGCCTACCAGTCCTACCTTCTTTATTAACTACAAGTCTACACCTCATAAATGACTGTTCAATGTAATGAATAATTACCATCCATCTTTGTGGTTATTTAGTGTCTCTCATATTTTAGAAGGAAGTCAGAAGATTAGCTCTCTATATTTGAAAGGAGTGAGATGGACTAGAGGATAAGGACCAAACATACAGTGTTTTGTAACTTTTGGGACACTTGTCGATTTTATCTATGATGTAAATAGAACTGCCCTGATAAACATCAAGTGTACTATAAGGTGGAGAATAAATGCGAAAGGTAACTAATGCATAAAAGTCACCATCTCAAATCCCAAGTGATGTTAGCAAGGTTTTATTCGTATCCTTACTATTTTTGGTGAAAAGTGCTTGGGAATTCAAACATTCACGAGTGGCATGGAAAGGACCAAACAGTACTGTGCCATGTTGAGTTTTATGCATACATTCCAATGTTTCAGCGGTTCAAGTTATTGGCATAAAGTCAAATCTCTGAGATCATCAGCTATATATACTATCTCCTTACACATAGCAAACAATTCAAAGGATTTGGGTGAGAACATGCCCTCCTCCATTAGCCTTTGTTGAAAAGTATAATCAACAAAGAAATTTACATCATAACATAGAGAGGATTGCACAAGAAACTAATATAAACTCAGAGTTCACTTCGCAGCTAAAAGGTTAAAAGCATACAAATGTCAAATAGTCAGGAGAGTAGCTCTCATAGAGCCAACAGATAGATAAACATCTCTTCTCAAATCACAAAAGCTTAACTGTTCTGCCCTGCTACTTGAACCTCTGGAGTTTGTTTCACCTCTAATTTTGGGACTTCATGGTACCGAAACCATGAAAAGCAGCCGAGCACACAAGCCACACATCTGTTATTTATCAAAAAAAGGTATTTAGTGCCCATTGAAGTAAAGACAAATAGAAAACAACACGACAAAAACAACTGAGAAGTAATGACTTTCAGACTCTCGAGTTATTGCACAAATTTGCGATAGCTATACGGAATTCACCAAGAGTCTAGTAAACATATTGCTCTCACCTATTTGCGTTTACAAGAGGGATTGAAGAACCAAAAGAAGGCTTCCTCCTTCCATCTCATTAGTAGCTCCATGCCAACACAAGGCATTTCTAGGGAAAACCACTTACCTCATAGAGGCATTAATTAATCACCTCGAGTTTGATGTGGCTAACAAGAGTTCTATGTTTCATTGGTTTCATACCCATGAATAATAACAGGTGCTAATAGAACTACTTCTTTTTAAAGATACAAAACACATGAAATATTCCACGTCATATTATCAGCCACCAAAAATATCATACAAACACTTTGACTATTAAAGCAAGAAATACAAATGCTCTTAGTTGAACTGTTGACAACAATATTGAGCTTTTATTTGTTTTCATCACAACAGTGAAAAGAAGTTTTAATTTCAGATGATAGGAATGAGAAAACACGATTATTGAAACTGAACCAAGAAACTGATGTCAACTCTTTAAAAAATTAAGAACAACAAAACAGATACTAAGGATAAATTTAAATAAGAAATAAACAGCACCGACCAAAATAAGATAATAAAAAAGGAATGGTGTCAAGAGTTTTCAGGCTTACAAAATTTGCTGACACCAAAATCTAACAGCAAGTTGGAAAGATATTAGTAGGGCTAAGTGACAAAAGGAGAGGAAGAATGGGGTGAAGGGAGACAATCAGAGTAAGGTGCTTGAAAAGATTGTCAAATTATACATGTGATAGAATTAACTGTGTGCTACCCAACTGTGCAGGGGCAGGGAAAGGAATCCTGCTCAACCATTCTGGCCTGTAAATAGTCATTTGTTCTGATGACGTCTTCCTTCTTTGTTGGGCAGCAACTAATCCATAGAGTTTTTAAGAAAATTATAGGTTGGGATTATATTTGAGATAGACACCTGAAAACAGAACAAGTAATACCACTCCATGCAATCTGAAAACACACACAGACCTTACCACTATTTTTTTTTTTTTTTTTTTGATAAGTAAGAATTTTATTCAAAAAAGCTTTATGTGCATAAAGCATGCACTCAAAGCTGAGATACAAATGTTAATCAGAACTATCAAAAGCTAAAGAAGCTAAAAACTCTCCTACAGACGGAGAAGTAGTAAGACCCCAAGCCCGAGACCAATCATACAAAGAAATAAAGAAAAGTTCAATGATTTTAGCCACCGGAGTCTCTTGGTTCTCAAATGTTCGCTTGTTCCTCTCTCTCCAGATAGTCCACATAAGGCAAGAAGGAATCAAATTCCAGACACTCGAGGACCTCTTCCCAAACCAATTCCACCAGCCAAATAGCACTTCAGAAACTTGAGACAGAAGCACCC
>OU015761.1:2560807-2594823 GCA_907173295.1 Fagus sylvatica
TGTGAGTTCAATTCCCGAGATCCACAAATCGTTTAGAATATAATTTTACGACGTATGTATATTTTACATTCAAAATATTTTTGCTTGGTTAAGTTGTAATCCTTTATTTTATGCAACCAAAAATGCCTTTTTTTTTTTTTTACAATTTCTGATACTATCTAATTGCATATAAAATTTAGTTTGACTTGATCTTTTTATTTTTATACAATTGGATATGCTAAATTGCGTGGTAAGTATATGTTTAATATATATTTTGGGGGGAAGTGTTAAGCATAAATTATATTTCATCACTCATATTGGAATTGATGAGGCAACATTCAAATTATCTTAGATTTAGGACATCAATGAACTATCATTTAGAGATAACCAAAAAAGGCAATTGTAAATTTGTTTTAGGGGCAGAGGAATAACATCTTAACATTTTTGTTCTCTGTGTTAAATTTTCCTAAGATACGTATTAGACTTAAGATGACATTGTCATTTTTATCTTCGTCGACCAATTTGTTATAGGATAGACTTCTAAGGTCACAAATATTGTTTCTAGATCTGTGATTATTAATAAGCAAGAAATTACCCAAAAAAAAAAAAAAGAGAAACAAAAAAAGTCAAAAAATGTATAGATGGGATAAATATGTGACAAATTGAAATAAGGAACCTCTGAATATTTGGAATCCCTGTATGTAACAATTAAGGTTCACCAAAGTGATTAAAATTCATAAAAGATGTGAAGTGAGTTTTTTTTTTTTCTTTTTCTAAGTGAATGTAACCCCGAGATATAAACCTCCATTGAAAGGAATTGATGCAACTAGGCTAAAAAGTTATTGGTAGTTATCTTTATAGCCTTAGTTTAATACATTTGATGAAATATAAGAAAAATCATTTCTATTTTTAAGCGCAAAAAAAAAAATTATTTACATTTTCTATTATACGCTTTTCTTTTCTTTCTTATTTTTTTTCCTTTTCATTATTGTTATTATTTCTTTCCTCTTCTTGGTTAAGTTGCTTTGTTAGGAATATATTTATAGAAAAACAATAAAAAAGAGCCGCGCATTGCGCGGGTTATAGTCTAGTATATAATAATCTTGGAGCCTTTTGCTGAATCATTTCTTGGCTAGTTGCTGAATAATGTAAGAACTGCTTATGCAAATTCTCTTGGTTTTGGAATGATTTAAAATTAAGGGTAAACTATTGTTTTGGTTCTTAAATTTTGTATAAAGTTCGGTTTTCTTTCTTAAACTTTAAAAAAGTTCGTTTTTGTCCCTAAACTTTGAAAAAAATTATTTTTTACACTTGAATGTCGTCCTTAAAAGAAGAGTCCAAGGAGAAAATTCCTGTGTAAAAACAAACTTTTTTAAAGTTCAAGACGAAAACAATAGTTTAACCTAAAATTAAATCTATACTTTAAAAGTTTTAATTAAATGTTGTATATATAATGTTCTAACCCTCGTTATATATAATCTATATATCTCTATAATCTATAATCTCTATATATATATATATATAAATTAAAGTAGAAGACATTGCCATATTTCTGCAATGTATGGCATGTATGACAAATGTCTAAACTCTTACATTTATTTAGAATGATTTGGATAAATAACTACGTGACGGAATATGATTTGTACATATAACTTTCTTGGACCACCTGTATGTCATGTGTAAACAATAAATATGTCTTTAACTGCCCACTATTGTCTATTCAAATGGTCCATTAAATTTTGATTAACTATGCCCCTGAATCATTAAACGAATTATTTTTTTTGAAAAAAAAAAAAATGCAAAAAATGTTTAATAGGCATTTCACAATACACGGGTTTAAACTTTAGACACTAATGAAAAAAAAAAAAAAAAAAGCCTCCAAAACTATTTCCGGTATTTTGTGTTTAAATTAGGATATGTGAATTTGTGTTTCATTTGTCAATAAGAAATATAAATAGAAAGAAACTCTCTTAAATAGTTATATGTGCACTATTAATTCCTTTAGATACCCCACTAAAGAAATTATTTGATAAATAAATGTCTCATTAAATGACTCCTAAAAAACCTCCTATTCTTATGTTACTACACCAAACATTTCAAATCTGATCCGGTTGAAAATGCAACAGTAAATTAATGAAATTTAAAACATTTAATACTGATATTTGCCACTTTAAATTACTCCTAAAAATACTCCACTTTTTACGATTATTAGGTTTGCCTCATTAAGTTTTTTACCTCAAAACACGGTAATTTGTTTGCCATATTAATTTCATTAGATTGACTCGTTTCAAAATAATACAATTTGATATAGGAAAAAAAAAAAATCGTCACCTATATAGAAGAAAAAAAAAAAAAAGCCTTCCATTTGTTTTTTGGTTTAAATTAATATACATGTTGATTATCAAAAAAAAAAATTAATATACATGTACAGCCTCCCAAAACGACGTCATTTTGGAGGTTGCACATTAGGGAAAAAAAAACAATCACAATTTCTTTTTCATTATTTGTTAACGTTTATCCTCCTCTAAAAAAAAAATACTCTTCTCCTCCGTCTCTCTCTCTCTCCCTCCTCATCGTGTACATTTCAGTTGCCACCCTAAAGTCTTCATTTTGATTTTATAGTAAATAGATTTTTTATTTCAAGCTCTCCTCTCACCATTCATTGACAATTTTGCCTGTAGCAACCTAAGGTGAGTTTCTTTCCTCTCTCTCTCTTTTTCTTTTTTTTTTATTTTTTTTTTTTACAATGGATGTTACTATAATTATTTGTTAATGATCACTATGTAAACTTTGCTAAAGATTCATCATGATTTTTTTTAATAGATTTCCAATCTCTTTCTCTCCTCTCACATTGTTTTGCCGAAAGCAACCTAATGTGAGTTTTTTTCTCTCCCTTTTGTCCCCTCAGATTTTCTTTGTTTTTTTTTTTAATGGATTTGTGATTATTTGTGGCTAATCTATTTTCGATGGAATGCGTTTAGGTGTGCATTTGATTTGAGCTGGACGTGTGTTCATGTGTGTTTGGGTTTATTTTGTTATGCTTTGTTTCACAATATTATTTATTTTCCTTATTTACTATTGGGTTTATTTTTTTAATGTTGGTATGCATCACCAAAATATATATCACTATTAACTATTGAGGAATTCAATATATGGAACAGTAGAGAAAATTTGTGTCCTGTTTTGATTGTTCTTATTTCTTATGTGGCAACAAGTAAGACCTTGGGGTGCATATTGATAAGGGAATTGGCAGTGGAAGGTGGATGTGTAGAGTGCACTTTTGAATTAAAGAATTGTGTATATATTTTTGAGAATAAAGTGGTTGCTAAGTAGGCTTAATTTTTTGCAATGAACTTATTGACATTGTTGTTTGATCTTGCATGTGATCTTCATTTGAGGCGATAGGATGTAAACAATACTATCATGTGTTTGTTAGAAAAGAAAAATGTCTTGCGGTTTATGTATTTACGTCAATGGGGAGATGTACAGTTATTGAGAAAGGGAAAGAATTTAGGAGCTTCTCTTGATATTGGGTAGCAGGTTGAATTTAAAATTTGTAACAACCATTACATTTGGATTTGGATGAATAGATAGGGAACCTCATATGTCACCTACAAAATTAAGAAACATTTTCGAATTGAGTTAAAAGCACTAATATTGATATTCCATTAGATCAATCATGCTTCCAAATATTTGGAATTCAATTCAAGATTGATAAAATAAAAATTAGAGTTGACTTATGAATCAAGTTTATAATCAGCTCAATTAGTTCCATTGCAACTGAACAAGCCCACCAGGATTACATCCACGCAAATCTTTCCTGATACATAACAGTTTGTTCCATTGCAACATATGGTAATACTGTTGAGCAATTAATAGTTCATTGAACCAATGATAATTTGTAAATCCTGTTGGTTATTTCTGAAAATAAGTAAAGAAAGTTAGACCTTTTCAAAACTCCTTCCAGTGATAATATATTGTTAAATCATGCCTAAAGGAATTGTTAACTGCACTAATGTAAATAAAGGAAAAATAAGAGTAATTTGTGGGTTTATTACAATATTTCAACAAAGAAGTGTAATGTCAAAGCTGCATAACTAGACACAATCAACATAATGTGGTTAACATATAATCGTGGAATGTAACAAATCATAAAACAGACAAGGATTGAATGACTAGGAAATTGATCAAGAAGTTTCCCATATAGGACTTTTGCCCTCTAGACTTTTCCATGTGTATATGAACCACATGATATTACCCTTATGAAGCTAAATGGTTTGCAAGAGAGGATAAGACAGGACGTTTGCCCTTTAGACTTTTCCATGTATATATGAGCCACATAATATATATTCTCCTTGTGAAGCTGGATGGTTTGCTAGAGAGGATAAGACATGACTTTTCTCCTCTAGACTTTTCCATGTGTATATGAGCCACATAATATTTATCCTTGTGAAGCTGGATGGAAATTAACTACCATCTACTCTTTTAGTCTCTTGTGTTATCAATCAAAATTTCGATCTCCAAGTATGGCTCGGGCTCTAGCTAGTTAATTTCTACTATAATGGAGCAGCTTGGTTTAATCATTTTTTTTTTTTTTTCACTTAAATCGTTAATATATAACTAAAAATTCATCGGTCTGAACAATTTAACAATTTGATTATAGTTATGATAATTATGGTTTGCCCATGAGATATGATTGGAACAAGTAACCTATATAAAATATGTTGTGAGTTATAACTTATAAGTTACAAGTAACTAATCAGATCTTTGATTTTACAATTTGCATCCTTATGTTATCCTATACTTGGATTTATGCTAATGATCTCTATCAAATGAGGATATAATAGACTTAAAGTCAATCTCTATTAGTCATTTATATACAGATTTAGGGCAAAAAGAGAGAGTCGATTTCCAATTAATAATGGAATAATTGGAGGAAATTTGTAACATCCCAAAATGTGAAAAATAAAAAATCTCCCTAGTTTTCCTTACTGATAAGATGGGTTCAATTGTGTTTTTGTCAGGGTCCCATGCATCATGCATGCATGGAGGAGAACAAGAAAAAGAACTACAATACAAAATAAAAAAGTTCATGACTTTGTAACAAGTGGACGTCAGTGTGAACTGATTGATCAACATATATGTACCGCGTGCGTGGACAATTCATTGAGCAGAGCTGGCCCTCAAGCTTTTTGAGATGGTTGATTCCAGTGGATGTATGTGGGGCTGCCTTTGAAATTTCAAAATGTTTATTGGACTACAATCATGGTCCTTTTGTGTTTTTTTTCTTTTTCAGAAATTGGTTTGATGGATTTTGCTTGAGTAATGTACTCATGTTAGAGATATAAAGTTTTTAATAACTTATTTCAATTGTAATAAGAGTACTTATATCATTTTCATAAGTTTTATCATTAATACTACTTTTATTATTCATTAATCACAATAGATTATGTCAATAAATTGTGAAATTTTTGTAAACTAAGGTTATTGTTTTGGTTTTATTGTCCATTGTTTTCTTTAGCTACTTAAGGTTGTGGATCATGTTTTTTTCCGTCAGCGTTATTAACTTATGTGCTTGTTACAACCTTTCAAAGCTTTCCTTTTTTAAGTATTACTATAGTTTTGTTAATTTTCAGCCAAAAAAAAAACAAAACAACTAATCCGAATGGACACCGGAAAATATATAGCAAAGACATGCTGTCACTACATAATATGGGGCTCCGATTACATTGCTTTCAATTATAAAAAAGAAAAAAAAAATCATGGGTTTTAAAGGAAGAATTTAGATCTAATGGTGAAAAAATGGAAGAGATGCATCTTGGCAAGGCAATGCTGGTTCATTGACAACTTCTTGTTTAACAATCCTTCTTATCTTCAAATACTGTACAGATATAATATGTGTTTAACTTGATTGCAACAAATCTTATGTGTTTAACTTGATCAATTACAATAGATCTTATTAAACACAACAATTTTTTCATATAATCATTGATTACTACATACAAACATATGACTTATTGTCTGTCTACAAAATTGGCATCCCCTAGAGAGTAGGAGAGAGCCAGAGAGATTATTGCCGCTGGAAGTTCAACCGTCCTATGCAATATGCAAACAGGGCAGAAATAACTAATGGGTATACCGTATCCTATGAGAACAACTGCCACAGGCAGAGACATGTCATGGTGATACCCAAAGCAATCTTGAATAAACTAGGCAGCAACTGATGTGGTTTGTCCAAATGCAATAATTTCCTTGTCATTATCTCCATATTGTGAAGTGAATAGACTGTTTAGTGGCCAAGATGTAGGAGCTAGATAACACAACCATATGCACCACTTTCGTATCCGCTGTAACAGTAACAACCAACCGGGTCAATCCACTGATTTAAACTTCTCGGGTTCATTCATCAACATATAGTTTCATACTGAAAATGATACTCAATGGGGAGATGTACAGTTATTGAGAAAGGGAAAGAATTTAGGAGCTTCTCCATATTGGGTAGTAGGCTGAATTTAAAATTTGTAACAACCATTACATTTGGATTTGGATGAATAGATAGGGAACCTCATATGTCACCTACAAAATTAAGAAACATTTTTTAATTGAGTTAAAAGCACTAATATTGATATTCCATTAGATCAATCATGCTTCCAAATATTTGGAATTCAATTCAAGATTGATAAGATAAAAATTAGAGTTGACTTATGAATCAAGTTTATAATCAGCTCAATTAGTTCCATTGCAACTGAACAAGCCCACCAGGATTACATCCAAGCAAATCTTTCCTGATACATAACAGTTTGTTCTATTGCAACATATGGTAATACTGTTGAGCATTTAATGGTTCATTGAACCAATGATAATTTGTAAATCCTGTTGGTTATTTCTGAAAATAAGTAAAGAAAGTCAGACCTTTTCAAAACTCCTTCCAGTGATAATATATTGTTAAATCATGCCTAAAGGAATTGTTAACTACACTAATGTAAATAAAGGAAAAATAAGAGTAATTTGTGGGTTTATTACAATATTTCAACAAAGAAGTGTAATGTCAAAGGTGCATAACTAGAGACAATCAACATAATGTGTTTAACATATACTCGTGGAATGTAACAAATCATAAAACAGACAAGGATTGAACGACTAGGAAATTGATCAAGAAGTTTCCCATATAGGACTTTTGCCCTCTAGACTTTTCCATGTGTATATGAACCACATAATATTTATCCTTGTAAAGCTAAATGGTTTGCAAGCGAGGATAAGACAGGACTTTTTCCCTCTAGACTTTTCCATATGTATATGAGCCACATAATATTCTCCTTGTGAAGCTGGATGGTTTGCTAGAGAGGATAAGACATGACTTTTCTTCTCTAGACTTTTCCATGTGTATATGAGCCACATAATATTTATCCTTGTGAAGCTGGATGGAAATTAACTACCATCTACTCTTTTAGTCTCTTGTGTTATCAATCAAAATTTCGATCTCCAAGTATGGCTCGGGCTCTAGCTAGTGATTTTAATTTTCTAAGATCAATGCAATAACTAATGTATCGATAACCTTTCTTAGATATTCACTGCTTTTAGATCTTTCTCGTGATAAAAAGGAATGTGGTTCGATGTTTCCTCAATCAAGAGGACTTTTTCTTTCTATCGATGCTAAAGGTTGCTACGTTATACTACTTCGATTGTTGATGAGAAGTAACAGTTATCAATGGAATTAGTACAATTTAAGAGGCTTCTTAAACTACAAATATGCATGAAAGCAAAAATAACTTATTGTCAAACTATAATGCTAAATTAATAAAGCTAATCTATGGGAAACAATAACTTGCAAAAATAAACTTAGAATTTTAAAGATTCAACAAAATAGCACTACAAATATAAAATAAAGACATTCATTATGCTTGCCAATTCAAGTTTTTCACGCTTACAATTTTGAGTCAAGCTCAAAGTTTGCTGAGTTATTTACTTAGTCACGAGACACTTAAATGTCATTGTTTTGCTCATCCAGTATAAAGACATTCATTATGCTTGCCAATTCAAGTCTTTCAGGCTTACGATTTTGAGTCAAGATCAAATTTTGCTAAGTAATTTACTTGGTCACGAGACACTCCAATGTCAATGTTTTGCTTATCAAGGATAAAGACATTCATTATGCTTGCGAATTCAAGTCTTCACGCTTACAATTTTGAGTCAAGCTCAAATTTTGCTAAGTTATTTACTTGGTCACAAGACACTCCAATGTCATTGTTTTGCTCATCAAGGATAAAGACATTCATTATTTCATTATGCTTGTCAATTTCTTTCTTAATTCTCTTGCCCACTATTGCCGGATGACTCAGAAACTTGAGTGAACGACCAGAGATTGGAGACCCAGTGAGACGTGTGACATTGTGGAATAAGGATTTTTTTTTTTTTTTTTCTTCTTGATTTTGCATTTGTTGGGATTTTCTTCAATTATGTATTTTTTATTTATTTTGTTTTATTTTATAGAGATTTAACGGCAACCCTTTAATGAAATAGACGGGAGTACTAAAATGATAGTATTATGAAAGTTAGAGGATCTAAATGATAATTTTTAAAATTAATGTACTGAATGTCAAATGAATAAACTTGGCATGTATAAATTGTATTTCATCTTTTTATTTATTTAATAATTTAAAAAGTTCAAAAATAGCAAAACCACGTCATTTTTAAGATAGTTAAGGACACAATGTGATAATACTAGATGGAATGATCAAATTGACAACAATTGAAAATTGAAAGGATCTCCCAAAGTTTCGTTACTAAGAAGAGTTTAATGGTTTTCCACTAGTAAGATTGGGTTCAATTCAATAGCTCCAATATATTCTCCAGGATGGGTCCAATCGGATAAAGAAATATAAAAACAACCAACAGAATATGAAAAAGTTTGAGATATCAAACTTAGATCTACAAAGTATAAGGCTCAAATTGAAGTATTTCAAATAATATGTATCATTTTGAAATATAGAAGATTAAAATAAAAAATTTCAAAGAATATTAATTAGCCATTCTGAAACATGGGGTAAAGCTTGGGATTATATGTGTAATTAAACAAATTTAGAATTATTTAAACAGTTAGGTGCATCAAACAAGGTTGGGACAAGAACACATTTACGCTTTTGGTCTGCACCATAAACAGAAGTAGTTTTTCTGTCTATAAATAGTTGCATTGCAATTTGCATTCCCCTACACTACACAGCTAATTATTTGGACATCATCATGGGGCCATCATTTTGTTGCTTCATGTTGATGCGCTTACTTTACTTACTTTCTCTGTTAGATCTTATACTCATCACTCATTCATCTCCTTCCATGCAGCCACTATGCAATGATGATGAGAGCTCAGCCTTGTTACAATTCAAGGAAAGCTTTATCATAAACAGGTCTGCTTCTTCAGATGATCCTTTTGCATATCCTAAGCTCAAATCTTGGACACTAGAAGGAGAAAGCAGCGATTGCTGCTCATGGGATGGTGTTAGCTGCGATGAGCACACAGGTCATGTTATTGGCCTTGACCTCAGTAGCAGTTGTCTCTATGGTTCAATCAACTCTAACAGCAGTCTCTTCCGTCTTGTTCACCTACAAAGCCTTAACCTTGCTCACAATCACTTTAACTACTCTCAAATCCCATCCCAGGTAGGCAATCTTTCAAGACTCACATATCTCAATCTCTCTTCTTCTATGTTTTATGGTCAAATCCCATTTGAAGTTTCATTGTTATCCCAATTGTCATCCCTAGATATGGGTCAGAACTTTGATTTGTCTTCAAAGAAAGGCTTGTTGCAATTGACAGAGTTGAGCCTAACAAGGCTAGTTAGAAATTTAACCAGCCTAGAAAATCTTGATCTGACGCGGGTGAACATATCATCCACAGTGCCTAATATCTTTGCAAACTTGTCTACTTTAAGGTCCCTTAATCTCAAACGCTGTAGAATGCATGGGGAATTTCCAATAGGCATCTTTATGCTACCGAATTTACAGGTTCTTAACATGGATTACAACGTACATCTCATAGGTTCTTTGCCTGACTTTCACTATTGGAGCAGTCCCCTTGAGGATCTAAGCCTCGCAGTCACCAGTTTCTTCGGTGAGCTACCCGCTTCAATAGGAAACCTCCACTCCCTAATTTATTTGGATTTGTTGGAATGCAACTTCTCAGGGAACATTCCATCTTCAATCAATAACCTCACAAATCTCATGATGCTTGACCTCGCAAATAACTATTTGGTAGGTAACATCCCATCTTCCATGGGAAATCTCATCAACCTTGTTTTTGTAGACCTTAATGTCAATCAATTGACTGGTCCAATCTCTTTTGGGCTTGTGAACCTAACACAACTGTTTCATCTTGACTTGAGCTTCAATCGGTTAACTGGTTCAATACCATCTTCAATCGGTAACCTCACAAAATTATATTTGTTAGATCTTTCACACAACGAGTTTCAAGGCCAGTTTCCAATCCCCATCTCTAACCTGAACAATCTTAATATTATTTATATTGCTAGTAATAGCCTTAGTGGTACTCTATTGATTTGCAACACGACTTCCCTTCAACTCCTTGATGTGGCTGATAACTACTTTAGTGGTTCACTTCCTCAATGCTTTCACAATATGTTGGAATTGAGGATGATTAGTCTGGAAGGAAACCAATTTCAAGGATTGTTACCAAGATCATTTGCCAATTGTACAAGGCTAGAGGCTATTGATGTTAGTAATAACCAATTCAATGACACTTTTCCCTCTGGGTTAGGAAATCTTCCAAATTTAAAGATTCTCCTCTTGCGGTCCAACAAATTCTATGGTCAAATATTAGAGAGTTCTGAAACCAATACACATTCCCCAACTTACAAGTCGTTGATCTCTCCTACAATAGTTTTACAGGAAATTTTCCATTAAATTCCTTCAGGATTAAGGCCTCGAAATTGGACGAAGAACACCGGTTGACATATATTGAACTAGATGCAACTTTGAGAGTTGGGACACAAACTATGTCTTTATATGCGATGTATCCAATTCAAATAACAAACAAAGGTTTGGATATGGTATACAGCAAGGTCCAAGAATTCTTTAGAGCCATTGATATTTCAAGCAATATGTTTGTTGGAGAGATTCCTGAATCCGTTGGAAATTTATTGAAGGGGCTTCATATGCTTAATGTTTCTAATAACATTCTCAGTGGACACATCCCACCATCTTTAGGGAATCTTACGACCCTAGAATCATTGGACCTTTCTCAAAATAGGCTCTCAGGGGAGATTCCACCACAGCTAGCACAACTTACTTTCCTCGAATGGTTCAATGTTTCTCATAACAATCTCACTGGCTCTATACCACAAGGGAAGCAATTCAACACATTTGAAAATAGTTCGTTTGTGGGAAACCTAGGCTTGTGTGGGAATCCATTATCAAAGAAATGTTGGGTTTCTGATTCTTCACCAACTTCACCTTCAATTTCTAATCAAAGTCGGGATTTGGCAGGGTCTCTCTTCGAATTTGGTTGGAAAATAGTTTTGGTTGGGTATGGATTTGGACTACTTGTTGGAGTTATAATTGGCAACATTGTGGCTACAAGAAAACATGATTGGTTGATGAAGACCTTTGGAATGAAGCAACGGGCACGCAGAAATGTGAGAAGGGAACAGAGAAACTGAGCTTGCACCTTGCAAAGATATAAATATGCATGTACCGCTTACTGAGACCTTTTTAATCTTCTTCTTTTGTTGCACTATGGTTTGGTGTTTAATTTGTTTCTCCCTCTTTTTCTTATTGTTCTTTATGTATTTTATGTATTTATTATAGAATAAAATTGTGTTCTACACATTATGATTGTGCCAAATGCATTCCTTTCTTCTTCTTCTTTTTTTCTATTCATTTGTTCTCTTATACTACGTGAGCAATTCTTTTTCCAGTTTATTTTATACAGATTTAGGTCTTTTTATCCTAATTAATAAAGAATCGTCACCACACTACGTGAGACAAATTTCCCCTCTTCAACTTCTTGGTCTATGTTTCCACTTCACCATTCATCTTCTGTACATTTTCCAACCAAAGTTTAACTTCTTTCTTCACCTGTTTCCCTGAACGAAGCTCTACATCCATTCTTGATTCAATGTCCTCCTTCCGGCTATTCACTACTTCCAATTTTTTATTTAGAATCATCATCTTTTCTTCAAGGCTTCTATGATATTTCACACATTTACCAATTGGAGCCCATATTATCTTTACAATTTCTAAGATTGTCCCTGACAGCTCCTTCATTGCGTTCCTGTATAGTTACAATAATAGGCATTGGGACATAATCATCACATTCAATCAAATCATATATAAAAAGAAGCATACAAAAAATTCTTGGCCAAGTTTAGAAACAAAAAACCAAAATTTGCTTCATGTCCCCTTAACTCTCTCTTAAGATAGATTTCTTTTTTTTAGCTTGGCATCCTGTTTGTTCAATTGGAAAGATATTGATTATCCTTACGTTTTGCAATTTGAAACTCTCTTTTGATGATACTTCTTCAATTAGAAATACAAATGTTTCTAGTATTTTAGTTTAGTTTACATATATGACAGGAAAAGAGAATTGTTACAGTTCATCAAGCTGCTTAAAAGGAATAAATTTTTCAAGACCTTAAGTCTATAAATACTATTGAAGTTGTTGAGTGATTGAGTGAAAGAAAATAGAAAAGTGAGAACGGAAGCAAAAGATACGTAGTTCGGTCACTAAGACCTACGTCTATAGTGGAAAGCCCTTGATAATTACATCTTTACTCTATTTAAGTCCACTTCTATTTAAGTCCTATTCATGTTCTGTTCTGTTCTGTGAGCTGTATTTGTTTTGTTTTTTGTAGCTTTCTGTTTTCTATATCTCTGTGTTTGTCTCTTCTTTTGCTTTTTAGTTTGTTTGTCCCATAAAATTCTTGTTTTTCCAAACAAAAAGAAAATAGAAAAAATAGAATCCAACCCAAATTTTAGGACCAATTGTATATGTTCATAAAGATATTATATCATTAATTTCTCCCAAAAAAGGATTAAGTTGTGTGGAGACAATCATGACCATTTTGTCTGAAGTCATTATTTTAACAATTATCAATAAGCAAACATTCAATTTAAGCATAGAAAGCTGTGGATCTAATAGTGAGTGATCTTGGTCTGAATCTATAATATAAATTAAAACTTGAAGCAAAGAGAAAGTTTTTACACTCTTCCAAACACTGCCATGTCAGTTTTGTTTCTCCCTAATTGATTCTTTCTCATGTTAAAGCCTCTCTCACACATGTATTCACATTAAACTCTCTCTTTAATTCAATCCTATTTTCTCACTCTACTTTTGCCCATCTAACTCCTACGTTTCAATCCTATGTTCTCTGTTTTTTGCCCATCTGACGGCTGCCCTTCCTCCTTCTTTAACGCTTTCTCTCATGTCCCTTTTGCTTCCCATTGTTCCCTTAAATTTTCCACCGTTTCTGCCTTCCTCTAACGCTCTCTCTCACGCCCCTTCTGCTTCCCATTTTTTGCCTTCAATTTTCTGCCCTTTGAAATTAAAACCCATTGATTCAATTTTTTTTTATAAATTTCCAGCTTCTCTCTGGCTCTCTCAACCTCGCAGGACTCACCAACGTACAAGCAAAAAACAAAAAGGTCCGTTTCAGGTAGATAAGCCTCTGACTGCGAAATCTCTCTGGCTCTATCAACCTCGCAAGACTCACCAACGTACAAGCAAAACACAAAAAAGTCCGTTTCAGATTGATATGCCTCTGACTGCGAAATTGATGCTGTAAGTACATTGATTGTTTCTTTTTTTTTTTAATCAGCATGATGCTTTCCTGAGTGCTATTTGATGTTCAGTTGTAATGTGCTTAGGTGTGGAGTTTTTTTTTTTTGGTGGATTCATGTAGCAATGCGTTCTTTTCATTCTCATTTTGGAATATGCACACCGTGTGTTTGACAAAATGTCTCGCTCATTGTTGCATTATTTTTAAGTAAACTTCATGGTCTATTTGATAATTCATGGATTGTTTTTTGAAGTGAGTTGAAAGATCTTGCTATTTTTTTAACTCCCTTAGAAGTGTCAGCATATCGATGAGGTTCTCTTAACACATTGTTGATCATCTTCTTGATTGCAACGTGCTAATTGGTTTCCCATTGAGCAGTAATGTTTCCTTATGAAAAAGGTTTCTTGGATTTAATTATGTATACACTTTTTGTGTCTCTTATAGACATTATTTTGAAGGAGAGAAATAGGGTTGGTGAATTGGAATTAAGAATACTCTTTTCATTTTTTACAGCATGGGCACGTACTTCTGGAGATAATTTTTGGCAGTCTAGAATCCGACATGGGCACTTTTTGTCTGCCTTACTCAAATCAGGATGCTCCTGTTTGTCAATTGAGACACATGGCGAATGTGTAAGAAATAAATTAGTGAATTAAAGTTATCATGAACTTGCTTCTTACTAATATTACATTGAGAATGTGCAAGAATATGTTTGGCCCTGCATCTAATAGCATTAAGCCTTGAAACTTTTGAAAGTATGTGGCAAATTGGTTCTTATCAATCCTTCACTTTGCTTTAGTTCCATGTATGGTATTTAGTAGGATACCTTAAGATAAGTGTTGATTGCCTTGTAAAGGCCATCATGTTCTGGCCGAGCAATGTCTGGCAATGCTTCAGAAAGAGATACAATCTTTGATACTGGCATGTTGACATCCTTTGCAGCCACTAGAAGATAAGAATCAACGAGCTTTCCAACCTTCCTAATAGATGCCAGAAACTGGCTGGTAGCTGCAGGAGATATTCTTCTCCAAAGCACCACTAAACTTTCTAATACTGACACAACTAAGTCAATGTCATAAGAGTGCCCCTCAGAGGTCGAGTGTAAGGGAAAGAAGCAAGTCATTCACTGTTGCCTCCTCAAATTGCAGACTAGATCTCCTTATAAGTTCTGCCTTAGTCATTGGAGAAGCTCTTAGATAATTTGCTATGCTTAGCAGCCTCAGCAGAAAGCCAACTGAAACTGATCCTCTGTCTCCAGGAATCATACTCACTATAGTTTCAAGAATTCATCTATTCTTTTCCATAAGTTCTTCAGTTTGAGAAACTGAAGTCTCTGGAGGTCTATTCTTTGTCAACATTCAGTAAGAAACATTAAAAAAAAAAATTAGATTTATCAACAAAGGAGATCTATAATTTGCAAATAATGAAGCAATGCTGTTGTGGAAACTATTTTGTCATCTTTCACATTTCAAGTCATGCTCCCCTTACCACTCACTAGCTTCACCAAAATCCATTAGAATTAAGTGAGCATCTACTTTTATTTAAAGAATGTCAAGCACATTGCACCCTGCATTTTGAAAGAAAGGCGCAAAGCCAACTCATTATGCTATAGGAGTTGACATCTTGCTCTCTTCAAATAAATAAATAATATTAACACTATTTTTTTTATGCAGTGTGAAGAAGGCGATATATTAAACAGAGGGAGGAAATTGATGTTCATAGATTGGTCCAAGATGTTACACTAGGTAATGTCCCAGTTCAGATGGTAATGACTAAACAATAAGTGTTAATTTCTCTAGAAATAATCAAGAAAAGTACGTTGTGTTTAATAACCATACTATAGAAACAGATATCCTATGAGATTGGCATACAGTCAATTGTGTTTTTGTGCATGAAATACAAGTTTCTTGCATTAGTTCTTCCATGTAAAGGATCAACTTAATCAGGCACATGGCTTATATATGTTGAACATCTTCTAGGTCATGGTATCTAATATACATTATTTTCTTTGCTTTTTTGTCTTTGATCTTTGCGTGTTAACTTTTAAGCTTTTATGCAGTTGTCAAAGGAATTTTTTTTGTGCATCATTTGTGTCTAAATGTAAATGAATAAGAAAAATTTTCTTATTGTCTCTGTTGCTCAAGTAAAAGAAATTCCCAAACATAATTTCCCCTAATAATAATGATTAAAGTTAAAAAAAATACAAGCTTTATTATTTTTTCATTCAATTACATAGCCCATGTCCGTGAAGATTTTAAGACTCACTATTCATATCATCTACAAACTTATCAAACATTGCCTTCGCAAATTAACTGTTGAGATATTTGGAAACCGGTTCCATGAAATTCATATTGCAGGCTACGCACTAAAAAAACACAAGAGGCAATTATCATGCAGTTACAAATTCTAGGAAGCTGGAATAAGTTCAAGTATATTGAAATACAAAATACCAAGAAGCAGCCCACCAACAATAAGTGGATGAAAAGTTTACAAAGTTGCAGCACGTACCAAACAAAAAAAAAAAGTGTGAAATCAAGAACAGAATCATTTCATACAGCTTACAATTTACAAGATCATTTTATAGAACAAGGAACTTGATTTCAATAGAATATAGAGCTTGAATAAGCAATAATGACATTGTTCCCTACAAACTGTACCCGTAACATCAGCCCAACTCCAACCTTAAACATTTTAATTGGAATAATAACATCAAACATACTAAAATAAAAATGTTCAATTTGTTAGTATTCTTCTCATTGATTGATCTTTGTTGAATTTTGAAAGAGTTATATATTATGGGATTTGTTAGTTTTTTCAAATGAAGTGTTTAGTGGTTCCCCAATTTGCAAAGCCCTCCTTGAAACAATTTACAACATTATTGAATTAATGACTATATACTTCCACACATACAACTAAATTTTGTGCAGATAACAATAAATATATATATATAACCTTTTAGAAATTTAGAATCCATTATGAAAATAAACAAAGAGATGAACCTACACTACCTAAAAGTAATTATGAAAAATATAAAATTGAGATAGCAATTGCAATTGTTTTAAATTGGAACAAACAAATATGCTTGCACACTCTTAATTTATTTCTTTTAATAGTTCCAACTTTGTAAAATAAAAAAAAAAAAAATAGCCTTTACTAAATGTCCAAAAAATACTGCAAAAAGGCAAAATAAAGTTCTCTTATATATGATATATGAATAGAAAAATAACAAATTTATTCCTTCTTTCCTTTCAAAAGATTCTGAGAAATGAATGGTTACAAATAACATTTCAAGAATAAAGACACATCTGGGCTCTAAAAGGTGAAAATTCAGAACCCCATCTCCTCACATCTTTACTGTATTAATACAAAGCAAACCAAATTCACAATTAAATCTAGACCATTATTAAACCAACGATTGTTTTCATATCCAAAGGCGTATCTTGCAATTTGATGGACTACAACTTTCAGAAACACAATTGAAAAATCATGCACTATATGAAATAAAAAAAATACTTCAACGGTTTGGGAAATCCCTAGGAGACTACGCACAAATGCCACAACCTGAGTTTTCTATGATATATGAATAGAAAATACATTATGTTACGCTACAATTTTAATTTAAAATACTATTTCAAATAAAACTGGCTTTTCTAAATTACAAATTCTATAATATATCATTTCAATTATGCTACATTTAAAATAAAAACATCAAATTATCCGCGCAGCGCGCGGGTCTACGACTAGTGTTTTATAAAGGGACAACCCCAAGATATCAGATTTTCTCCTTCCACTCATTGGAGATCAGGGAACTTAGAATATTACACGAGAATTTAAACACAAAGAAAAGTTGAAGCAATGGTCCAAATAGCATACCCCAATAAAGAAAGGAAAAGAAATAGCTGAACCAACAAGAATTATAAGAATAACATAACGTACCTGGCCTGGCTTGATCACTAATTGCTACTACTTTGGAAGAGGTCTAACTCAATTCAAAGGATGTGTGGAAGTAATATTTTACTCAATGAGAAGAGAAAGCATTAGAGCCTGAGTAAAGATGAGAAATATCATGTGGAGTTGGCTAGTAAGTCAATGGATAGTCTGTAGTGCCATCTGTGTGGTGGAAATGGTCCTATTATTTTATTTTACTTTAAGAAGCATAACTCTAATATTCATTTCTCAACCACAAATATTTATTGGTGGGCTATTGGTTGTGTGCAAATTGTATATGTTAAATTCAAAATATTTGAATTTGTTGTATTTTAGATTAACATAAAAGTCTGTCTAGAGCTGTTATTAAAAAACCAAATAATTGATCTTTTTGCCTGCACGGAACTAAGATTCGCTCAAACCAAACATTAAAGCAGATATAAAGTTTACAAGTATTTCGCTAGAGAAAAATTGTCGCGTTTTGGGATTCAAATTTTGCTAGAAAACTAATTTGTGCCAAACCTAAACCTACTTATATAAGACATCTCTTAAGCACAACTTTTGAGAGAGAGAGAGAGAGAGAAAAACCAAACAAAGCAGATCTTAAAGCGTTTCTCCTTGAGCGTAAATAGACATTACTCATCATTGTGCTCAGATCCAAAAACAAGAAAAACAAGTTGTTGTGTAAACATCCCATTTTGTACCGGTTAATAAACTTATTTAAGTTCTCGGTCTCGATGAGGAACAATCCCAACACTCACGAATGAGAAGACTCGACCACTTGATAAACCAAAAAAAAAAAAAAAAAATTTTTTTTTTTCAAATATTTAAAGATCTAATTCATTATGCTTGCGAATTCAAGTCTTAACGCTTACAATTTTGAGTCAAGCTCAAATTTTGCTAAGTTATTTACTTGGTCACGAGACACTCCAATGTCATTGTTTTGCTCATCAAGGCTGGATAAAGACATTCATTATGCTTGCGAATTCAAGTCTTCACGCTTACAATTTTGAGTCAAGTTCAAATTGTGCTAAGTTATTTACTTGGTCACGAGACACTGCAATGTCAATGTTTTGCTCATCAAGGCTGGATAAAGACATTCATTATGCTTACGAATTCAAGTCTTCACGCTTAAAGTTTTGAGTCAAGCTCAAATTTTGCTAAGTTATTTACTTGGTCACGAGACACTCCAATGTCATTGTTTTGCTCATCAAGGCCAGATAAAGACATTCATTATGCTTGCAAATTCAAGTCTTCACGCTTACAATTTTGAGTCCAGCTCAAATTTTGCTAAGTTATTTACTTGGTCACGAGACACTCCAATGTCATTGTTTTGCTCATCAAGGCCGGATAAAGACATTTATTAGTGCCATCTGTGGTGGTGGAAATGGTCCTATTATTTTATTTTACTTTAAGAAGCATAACTCTAATATTCATTTTGAGAGAGAGAGAGAGAGAAACCAAACAAAGCAGATCTTAAATCCTTTCTCCTTGAGCATAAATAGACATTACTCATCCTTGTACTCTTGATCCAAAAACAAGAAAAACAAGTTGTGTGTAGAGATCCTATTTTGTACTCATTAATAAACTTAAGTTCTCGGTCTCGATGAGAAACAATCCCAACACCCACGAATGAGAAGACTCGACCACTTGATAAACAAAAAAAAAGAAAAAAATTTACAAATATTTAAAGATCTAATTTCCCAAATATATATATTTTTCTTTTCTTTCATTAGTAGGGAGAAATCCTAGCCATTTTAAGTCTCTTTTTTTTTTTTTTTTACTGTTTGTCTACAAAATTTGTTTTGAAACTTTTGTTTTTCTAAACAAAACTCTCCTCTAGAAGACCATTTCATTTTTTATGTTTTCAAATTAATTTCTTCAATATTACTAATCCACTTTTCTAATGTTCTTTTTTTTTGTGAAGCAGAAACTCTCCTTTTCAAATTCAAGAAACAGAGAAGCAGTTCAAAGCACAAAATGAAGGGTTTCCGCATAAAATTATAGTTTATCTGCATAAAAATTCACAAAAAAAAAAAAAAGATTTGTTTTTAAAAGCTTGTTTCTCCTACATTGTAACACGATGATCATGCACTCATGTATTATAATATTGTTCATGCATTCTCATGCATTGTAATCTTTTCATGCATTTTGTGCATTCATGCAATATATGATGAGAGAGTTATGGAGATCAGCAGCTAAAAAATTTGGTATGAAAATTTCCAAGAGTATTGATGAACCGATAATTGCTTTATTATGGCTTCGGATTATATATTCTTCATTGGAAAAAGGAAATTTATCATATGTTAAATTTTTAAGTGGTAACTCTACTATCCAATGATATTAGTCATCATGGCATAAAAACATCTCTACAACCTGCTTCAAGCTGAGTATTTCATCCTGCTTTTTTGCATTAGCCCCAGTCGCTTATGTGACTCTCTGTCAAAGCACAATTCACAAGAGAATAAAGAGCTTTAAGTTGACAAGTTTAGCACATATAATTAGGATATGATCAATTATGATACTGTCATGGGTAACCATGTTACCAACAATTAAAGGTGTGGATATTATAAGAATTTCATTAGCATATATAAATCATTCTGTCTTATTTCACTTAAGGTTGTTCATTATTTGGTATCTTCAACAATGATTCATTATTTGGTATCTTCAACAATGAACTGTAAACAAGATCTGGTGCAAGTTTATCTATGTATGTGATGAGCTTAATTATGCCTTTCGTTTTGCATTTTGCATATGGTGTTTAGGCCTTTTGCAAGTTGAAGCCCACCACCAAGCCCAACCCAATACTAGTCCAATTGTTCCATTATAGCACCAAATCCATTGAAGCAAGATTTGGGTTGGGTTTAAACATTCAAGAGATGAGAATAGAGAAAGTTGGTCCAAGCTTGATTAGTAACTGTGGGTTTAACTTCAGGTCTTGGGCATATTTTTGTTGGGAATATAAAAGAGGATGATTGTTGGTCCTAGTCAGAATATTGGAAATCATAGTTTAACATCTTTGTTTGGATTTGCTCATGTAATTTGTAATACTTACTCTTACTAGTGGGAAACCATTAAACTCTTCTTGGTAACGAAAAACTTAGTCAAATTAGAGGAAATTTGCAACATCTCAAAATGTGAAAATTAAAAAGATCTCCCATGTTTTCGTTACCAAGAAGAGTTTAATGGTTTTCCACTATTAAGAGTAAGTAAGATTGGGTTCAATTCAAATGCTCCAATATATATAACCTCCAGGATGGGTCCCATCGGATAAAGAAAAAATAAATAAAAAGACCAACAGAATATGAAAAAGTTTGAGATATCAAACTTAGATCTACAAAGTATACGGCTCAAATTGAAGTATTTGAAATAATATGGATCATTTTGAAACTTAGAGTACAGATTGAATATTAATTAGCCATTCAGAAACATGGGGTAAAGGTTAGGATTATATGTGTAATTAAACTAATTTAGAATTATTCAATGTTGTCCCAATTGTCATCCCTAGATATGGGTTGGAACTTTGATTTGTCTTCTGAGAAAGTCTTGTTGCAATTGACAAGAGTTGAGCCTAACAAGCCTAGTTAGAAATTTAACCAACCTAGAACATCTTGATCTAACTCTGGTGAACATATATCATCCACAGTGCCTAATATCCTTGCAAACTTGTCTACTTTAAGGTCCCTTCATCTTAATATAGTATTACAAATTACACAGGAAAATATAGAATTAATCTTAGTTTTTGGCTGCCGAAAATAGACAACCACAACACAACCAAGTAAAAATAGTTCAAGTATAAGCTATAGTGTCCAAACAACACAAAAATAAAGACATTCATTATACTTGCCAATTCAAATCTTTCACGCTTACAATTTTGAGTCATGCTCAAAGTTTGTTGAGTTATTTACTTGGTCACGAGACACACCAATGCCATTTTTTTGCTCATCAAGGATAAATTAGACATTCATTTTGCTTGCCAATTCAAGTCTTTCACGCTTACGATTTTGAGTCAATATCAAATTTTGCTAAGTAATTTACATGGTCACGAGACACTCCAATGTCAATGTTTTTCTCGTCAAGGATAAAGACATGCTTGCCAATTTCTTCTCAATTCTCTTGAGCGCTATTGCCAGATGACTCAAAAACTTGAGTGAATGACGGGAGAGTGGAGACCCAATGAGACGTGACATTGTGGAATAAGGATATTTTCTCTTTTTTTTTTTCTTTTTTTCTTCTTGATTTTGCATTTGTTGGGATTTTCTTCAGTTATGTATTTTTTATTTTTTTTATTTTATTTTAGAGGTTTAACAACAACCCTTTAATGAAATAGACGGGAGTACTAAAATGATAGTATTATGAAAGTTAGTGGACCAAAATGATAATTAAGATAAAATATATGCCTAATTTGATAATTAAGAAAGTATTTTATCTAAAATGATAGTATTATGAAAGTACTTGTGTACACACCTGTAGATATTTGTTATACATAAACTTGATCAACCAATAAAGTTTAGAAACAGCAGAGACCTATAAGATATGAAGAAGTTTTGACAACTTGATGACTTATTCATGTCTTTCCCAGTTAATTTAAATATATGCCTAATTTTTTTTTATGCTATTATTTTTTTTGCAGTTGTTTTATTATTATTATTATTGTCTAGTTTGCTTATATTTTCATGTTGGCAACAGATTAATAGAAGCATAGCATATTGATAGAAGCAATGCTTACTTTCAAGAGAAAATTAACTACTACTAATGCTAACTGAATGATGCCTAATGCCTTATTAACTAATGTTACCCTTTTAAATTACATTTACTTCTTTTTAACATACTGGGTTAGTAAATTTTCCAATGATTTATAATGATAATCTTGTCGCTTTGTGATTATGATAGGGATGTCAGTTTTAACAAATTGGTTGGGGAACTTCCACCTAGTGTAAAATTAAAGCGCCTGAGTTTCCTGTAAGTACATTGAAATATGGATGTATTTGCTTGCATATTATAACTAGCAAGAATTTCATTTTCAAAGTCTGGAAAAGTGCATGCACGTGGTTCACAATTTTTTATGATTTAACATGCTTTCTGGTACAGAACCATGTCTCACTATGCTGCCAAATGCAAGCATAAATTTTCCGATCGGATTTGTTCAATTGCTTTCACACTCTAGTATTGGTATAGCATACTAAACTTTTGATGTTGCTTTTGTTAGCTTTTTAACTGGCAACTTGCTAAGTGGAAACGTACCAGACTCAATTCTGAAGAAAGGAAGTAATATGTATGTTTCTTATTGGAAACTGGGATTTAATATTGCCAAGTGAAGGTTACAACTTTTTACAATAAGCAGTCCATCTTGGCAAAGCTTTGAATGCAAATGGACTCACATTGAAATTCTCTCTCAACTTGTTCTGTTCTTTTTGTATTCTGTGGGGTTACAGAGTCAATAGAGCTGATACATTGATTGGATTTAATCATATTGTACTATCTTATTATTTAAAATGGGGCCTCGCTAACTGTGATGGTTTAGATGTTTACCCAAGTGATAGATTTTAAAATATATTAGGTGTGTGCAACTAATTGCACAGCATCGCAAGTACAAGATGGAATTTTCATGTCTCAACTATAATCTGCTATCAGATATGATAACTATTTCAAACAAATTATGGCTACAAGATGAGCATAAGTTTTGAAAAAGATGGTTAAGTGCCATCATTGTGCATTTTGTCTTTGTGTTCACCTGTCCATAACCTTATAAATATTGCATGTAACATCATATAGTTTATGGATGAGCTGCAGAGGTTGCTGTAGATGTATAATTACTTAAGAGAGAGAGGTTGGTGTAGATGTGTGCTCGTTTCTCTTTGCCTTTTTTTTTTCTTCCCAAATTTCAATTAATTATTTTTTGTTTTGCATTGTTATGGTCATTTGAATAAATTAATAACTTTTATCTAGAGTAATTTGTTTATCATTGCAGATCGCTTGCGGTGCAAAATTCTTTGCTTGCTTGCAGATTTGTTTCCAACAAGTGGTTTGGTGCTATTATTTTCAGTGGGATCTTATTTGGAAGACTTTCATCATAGTGGTATATAAACTTCAAATCTAAGTATTCCTTGCTCATGTCACCTTGATTGATTAGTTATCACTGTTTTATAGCTCGCATGCTTGTTGTATCATAAATATATATATATATATATATCTTTTTTTATAAAACACACTCAACTCTCATTTTGTTGAATAATGTATCTTTTAACAAGTTTGCATGTTAAATTAATGTACTAAATCATATTGATCAGTGTGCTTTGCCTTATTTTTGCAGGGGATTTCTTATGAACTGGGGCTCTCAGATCATAAGGTAGTTTTTCTTGTGCTACTCTATCACTTTGAACTGTTTTTAATAGATTTAAATATAGCAATTTCACATAAATTTAGAATCATTCTCTTTTATTTGAGATCTGTGACATACTCAAATTGAGTTTCTAACTTAACATTTTTCTTGGATAATTTATTTTTTGATTACGGATTTTATTCCATTCCATTAGTGTTAAGTATTAAGCTGCTAGTTATTTATGTTGTCCTTGTACTGGTTCAAGACACCACTGAAATTCTGAGTGGTTTATATAGCACTTCTTTAATCCTGATGGCAAAGCTGTTAACATTTGTCTCTTCTTGTTATAGGTGAGTCTTCTTAAAAGGCTGGCAAAGCTTTACTCGTTTGATCGTTTTATCTTGAATGCATCTTCTGTAGATGATGCTAAAAATGAGATTATGCTAGCTTGGGGGGACACTGGAGGCAGTATTTTGTACCTAGTTTCTGATGAGAAGAAGGAATTCTTTCCTAAACTAAGTAATTGCGGTTGGCTGATCGTTGTTCTAAGTGAGTACCACAACCTATTTTTTGCCAATGATGAGAGTCTCAGAGTTTTGTTTGGCTTGGGATATATAATACTGGGTTTTCTGGGAATTAGTAGCTTTTTTTTTTTGATAAGTAATAAGAAATTTATTAAAAAATCAGGCAAGAATTATGTACAAAAAGGATGCTACAAGAAGTGCATCCCCCCATTACACCTGAAACGAACATAGGTCAATAAAATCTATAAGATTCTCACAAGAGAAGCAGCCCAAACCAGAAATCCACTCAAACAAGGTTTTTAGAAAGACATTAGTAGCTTTATATTACTTTAGGTGTCTCAAATGAATATTGAGCTTACATCGAGTTTTAGTGTATCTCATTGGAATATGTCTTGGGTTGTCTGACATAAAAGAATCTATAACCATCTAGTTAATTCTGATTATCTTGGTGTGGGATATTTTGGATCTTATTTACAAAAAGATGGGATTTAGGAGTAGTTTTTGGTGTTATGATGGATGCATCAATTGGGTCAGAGACTGCAGTGGCCTTGTTAGCTACAAATGACAATGGTACAAGGAGTGTCCTATTGTGGAAACCGGTTATCTTGATGGGGATGGTAGTGACCCCTTAGTTTTTTTGGACCTTGTAATCTGGTTTTCTTGTCTCTACCAGAAAGAAAACTGTAACCATCTAATTGGATTGATGTTCTATTGCAGGATCTCTTGGGAAAGAATCAGCAGATGGTGCGCACTTGCCTCTTCTGTGTTCATACTGCATAGGATGCTATTTTTAGGCATACTTAGATTTTAAATCTAAGTCATTTTCTGTATTTCATATTCATATCTTGTTATTTATATGTGCTTTTTACTTAGTCAGAATTTGATAGGCTTTCTTGACTACATAACCAATTAAAGTTAAACTTCTAGTTGCTAAGTCTATTTGCTCGTTTGGTTACAGTTACTGAAGGTGGTACTGCATGTGAGAATTCAAGCATGATTTATATCAACAAGCTAGAAGAGTTGCCTTCGACCATATGCCACATAAATAGAAAGGTTGCAAGAGTTGCCTTCGACCATTGGTCCCTGCTCAATGAATCTTTTTAGAAAAAAAAAAAATTTATTGAGGGTTATGACCCTCGATAAAAACAAAATTACTTATTTCGAGGGTTGTGACCCTCGATACAAGTAATATTTATAAAGTATCCAACACTCTTTATCGAGGGTTATAACCCTTTTTATCGAGGGTTATGACCGTCGATAAAGATAAAATACTTTCTTCAACCATTGTGTAGGCCGTCGAAACATCTTTTTCGACGGTGTTTCTATTGACGCCTTTCGACAGTCATCTTGACAGTCGAAATAACCTTTTTCGAAGGTTTTTAATACTTATTTCGAGGGTTTTGACCCTCGTAAAAAGTCATTTTTTTTGTAGTGATTTTTAAACTATTTATTTTATTTTTTTTGGAGCTATTCCTATGTCTCTGTAATGCAAAGATAACAAATTTGAGTTATAATAATATTGAGACGCTTTCAAATGAGGTGGAAAATTTGATACATTTGAAGTTTCTCAACTTATCTTTAATTGCTTGAAAGGATGTGTAATCTATATAACTTACAAACTTTGGAGGTTAGCTTTTGTGAAACCTTGAGAGTGATGGGTAAACTAATTAAAGATATTATTATATGTCGTTATTTTAGTTCTATTTATCATTTTGATGTTGTGTTTTATTATTAAGAGTTAGTTAAATAGATAAGAATGAGATAAATTATTTAGTTTATTAGGTTATCATTGAATAAATTTTATCTAGTTGTAGTAAATAAGGATGGGTTTATTTTTTAATTTGATTGTTACGCTTATCTTGTGAAACCATATATTTATATAAGTTGATGTTGAATAAGAAGGAACTCTAAAAAATCGTACTATTAAATGAAATTTAATTTTGGAGGTTGGTTTCCCTCAGAGAAAATCTATTGCTTCTCTTTTATACTCTGATTTGGTCCATTTGTGAGATGTCATATACATAATGGTTGGTATCAGAACCATGTTATCAACAATTCAAGTGTTGAGCAATGGAGTAAATTATTTTATATTCAATTAATTTTTCTATGCTTCAATTAACAATAGAATCGATTCTCAAAAAAAAAAAAATCCAATAATCAAAGACATATTCAACACATAACTTGATGAATTAATACTAACCAAATTAAGATTAGTTTCATATAGAAAATCAAATATCATGGTTCAAGTCTTAACAAAAAGAGAAGAATTTGTAATTTAAAAAAAAAAATAGTTTTAATTTACCTTAGCAGAAGTTTTAATTTACCACAATGTCTCCTAATTGGAAAATATCCTTGACCAAATTGAACATGCTTTTTCTTGGAGCCTACTCAAAGTTGAAGCATAGGGAAGTTGTTGTTCCTCAAATCATTAAGGATATATTAGGTTGCGGATGGTCTAAAAAGGGTGGGTGTTGAATTTTTGGGAATAGAATCCAAAAACAAGGAAGACGACCTAATGTTCCCAAATTTGAAATGTCTCATACTTAAGGGTAAATTACACTTTTCCACCCTATTCTTTCACCTATTTTTCAATGTCCCTCCCAAACTTTTAATTGTAACAATTTACCCCCCAATTAGACAGAATTACATATCCCCCTCCATCTAAATTAGGGTTAAATTGGATAGAAAACTCAGCCATGTGGAAGGGCTGTGAGCGCATTTTTAGGGATTTACTTTTTTCAATGTGTAATTATACTAATTTAGAATTATTCAATGTTGTCCCAATTGTCATCCCTAGATATGGGTTGGAACTTTGATTTGTCTTCTGAAAGTCTTGTTGCAATTGACAGAGTTGAGCCTAACAAGCCTAGTTAGAAATTTAACTAGCCTAGAACATCTTGATCTAACTTTGGTGAACATATCATCCACAGTGCCTAATATCTTTGCAAACTTGTCTACTATAAGGCCCCTTCATCTTAATATAGTATTACAAATTACACAAGAAAATATAGAATTAATCTTAGTTTTTGGCTGCCGAAAATAGACAACCACAGCACAACCAAGTAAAATTAGTTCAAGTATAAGCTATAGTGTCCAAAACAGCACAAAAATAAAGACATTCGTTATGCTTGCCAATTCAAATTTTTCACTCTTACAATTTTGAGTCAAGCTCAAAGTTTGTTGAGTTATTTACTTGGTCACGAGACACACCAATGCCATTTTTTTTGCTCATCAAGGATAAATTAGACATTCATTATGCTTGCCAATTCAAGTCTTTCACACTTACGATTTTGAGTCAATATCAAATTTTTCTATGTAATTTACATGGTCATGAGACACTCCAATGTCAATGTTTTGCTTGTCAAGGATAAAGACATTCATTATGCTTGCCAATTTCTTCTCAATTCTCTTGCCCACTATTGCCGGATGACTCATAAACTTGAGTGAATGACGAGAGAGTGGAGACCCAATGAGACGTGACATTGTGGAATAAGGATATTTTCTCTTTCCTTTTTTTCTTCTTGATTTTGCATTTGTTGGGATTTTCTTCAATTATGTATTTTTTATTTTTTTATTTTATTTTATAAAGGTTTAACGATAACCCTTTAATGAAATAGACGAGAGTACTAAAATGATACTATTATGAAAGTTAGCAGACCAAAATGATAATTTTTAAACTTAATGTAATGAAATGAAAATTGGGTAAACTCAACACATGTATAAATTGTATTTCACTTTTTTTATTTTTTTATTTTTTTATTTAAAAAGTTCAAATATATCAAATCTACGTCATTTTTTAAGATAGTTAAGGACACAATGTGACAATACTAGAAGGAATGACCAAATAGACAACAAATGAAAATTAAAGAACTTAAATAATGTTGTGAAATAAAAGGAAATAGCAAGAGAAAATAAATCTGAAGATAAGAAAATATTATGAGAACTTTCTTTCATTTAATGATCATCCACATATTGTAAACTTTATTAAGATCTATATATCTCTGCATCTCTCTTATCTCAAAATTGAAACCTTACTCTCATATATATACACATAGAAAAACTAGTATGCAACTTGTAAGAGATAGCGTGTTGAAGGTGAGCCTATTACATAGGCATAGGTAGGCCGGTCACCAACTAATGGTGTAGTTTTTATGTCTATAAATAGTTGCATTGCAATTTGCATTCCCCTACACTACGCAGCTAATTATTCAGACATCATCATGGGGCCATCATTTTTTTGCTTCTTGTTGATGCGATTACTTTACTTACTCTTGCTGTTGGATCTTATACTCACTCATTCGTCTCCTACCATGCAGCCACTATGCCATGATGATGAGAGCTCAGCCTTGTTGCAATTCAAGGAAAGCTTTATCATAAACATGTCTGCTTCTTCCAATGATCCTTTTGCATATCCAAAGGTCAAATCTTGGACACTAGAAGGAGAAGGCAGTGATTGCTGCTCATGGGATGGTGTTAGCTGCGATGAGGACACAGGTCATGTTATTGGCCTTGACCTCAGTAGCAGTTGTCTCTATGGTTCAATCAACTCTAACAGCAGTCTCTTCCGTCTCGTTCACCTACAAAGCCTTAACCTTGCTCACAATCACTTTAACTACTCTCAAATCCCATCCCAGGTTGGTAATCTTTCAAGACTCACATATCTCAATCTCTCTCATTCTATTTTTTCTGGTGAAATCCCATTTGAAGTTTTAAAACTGTCCCAATTGTCATCCCTGGATCTTTGTTGCAATTATGATTTTTCTGCAGATAAAAACTTGTTGCAATTGAAAAGGTTAAGCCTAAGAAGCCTAGTTGGAAATCTAACCCGCCTAGAAATTCTTGATCTAAAGTAGGTGAACATATTCTCCACGGTGCCTAATATCTTTGCAAACTTGTCTACTTTAAGGTCCCTTCGTCTCAAATACTGTGGAATGCATGGGGAATTTCCAATAGGCATCTTTATGCTACCGAATTTACGTGTTCTTAACTTGAATTTCAACACATATCTCACAGGTTCTTGGCCCAACTTTCGATATTGGAGCAGTCCCCTTGAGGAAATAAGCCTTGCAGCCACTAGTTTCTTCCGGTGAGCTACCTGCTTCAATGGGAAACCTCCGCTCCCTAATATATTTGAATTTGTGCAGTTGCAACTTCTCAGGGAACATTCCATCTTCAATCGGTAACCTCACAAATCTCAGGTGCCTTGGCCTCGAAGATAACTCTTTGGCCAGCAACATCCCACCTTCTATTGGAAATCTCATCCAACTTGCTTTTGTAGGGGCTAGGTTCTAATCATTTGACTGGTCCAATCTCTTTTGGGCTTGCAAACATGACACAACTGGTTTACCTTAGCTTGTACAACAATCGATTAACTAGTTCAATACCATCTTCAATTGGTAACCTCACAAAATTAAATGCGTTAGATCTTTCACTCAACGAGCTTCAAGGCCAGTTTCCAATCTCCATCTTTAATCTAAACAATCTTAAAATTCTTGATATTGCTAATAATAACCTTAGTGGTTTTTTGTTGATTTGCAATATGACTTCGCTTCAAATCCTTGATGTGTCTGAGAACAACTTTAGTGGTTCACTTTCTCAATGCTTGCATAATATGTTGGAATTGAGGATGATTAATCTGGAAGGAAACCAATTCCAAGGATTGTTACCAAGATCATTTGCCAATTGTACGAGGCTAGAGGCTATTGATGTTAGTAATAACCAATTCAATGACACTTTTCCCTTTGGGTTGGGAAATCTTCCAAATTTAAGGCTTCTCCTCTTGCGGTCCAACAAATTCTATGGTCAAATATTAGAGAGTTTTGAAACCAATCACACGTTTCCCAACTTGCAAGTCCTTGATCTCTCCTACAATAGTTTTACAGGAAATTTTCCATTAAATTTCTTCAGGATTAATGCCTCGAAATTGGACAATGAACAGCAGTTGACATATATTCAACTAGAAATATCTTTCAGGTGGGGGACACAAGTTATCATTGGAACTATGGATTTTTCAATAAAAATAACAAACAAAGGTCTGGATATGGTATACGACAGGGTCCAAGATTTCTTTAGGGCCATCGATGTGTCAAGCAATATGTTTGTTGGAGAGATTCCTGAATCCATTGGAGATTTATTAAAGGGGCTTCATGTGCTAAATCTTTCTAATAACATTCTCACTGGACACATCCCACCATCTTTAGGGAATCTTACGACGCTAGAATCATTGGACCTTTCTCAAAATAGGCTCTCAGGGGAGATTCCACCACAGCTAGTACAACTTACTTTCCTCGAATGGTTCAATGTTTCTCATAACAATCTCACTGGCTCTATACCACAAGGGAAGCAATTCGACACATTTGAAAATAGTTCGTTTGTGGGAAACCTAGGCTTGTGTGGGAATCCATTATCAAAGAAATGTTGGGTTTCTGATTCTTCACCAACTTCACCTTTGATTTCTAATCAAAGTCAGGACTCTACCGGGTCTCTCTTCGAATTTGGTTGGAAAATAGTTTTGGCTGGGTATGGATTTGGACTACTTGTTGGAGTTATAATTGGCAATATTGTGGCTACAAGAAAACATGATTGGTTGATGAAGACCTTTGGAATGAAGCAACGGGCACGAAGAAATGTGAGAAGGGAATAGAGAAACTGAGCTTGCACCTTGCAAAGATATAAATATGCACGTACCACTTATTGAGACCTTTTTAATCTTCTTCTTCTGTTTCTCTATGGTTTGGTGTTTAATTTGTTTCTCCCTCTTTTTCTTATTGTTCTTTATGTATTTTATGTATTTATTATAGAATAAAATTGTGTTCTACACATTATGATTGTGCCAAATGCATTCCTTTCTTCTTCTTCTTCTTTTTTCTATTCATTTGTTCTCTTATACTACGTGAGCAATTCTTTTTCCAGTTTATTTTATACACATTTAAGTCTTTTTATCCTAATTAATAAAGAATCTTCACCACACTATTTAAGTATTAAAGTATCACCATCTTTTTTTTGTTTTTTGTTTTTTCGGTGTCAATATTTGCTACAATATAGTAGCATAACATAATCTATCATACAATATGATGATATCGCCGGATAAAATGAACTCGGACTGGATAAAATGAACTCGGATGAAATAATTGTTTGGTCCTTCTTGTTGCAAACTTCAAAGTTATGCATTAAAAGCATTCTGGTCATACAACTGGCCTGCAAAAGTTTCCAACTTTCTCAGCCATGCCACTTCCTCTCCTTTCAATTTCAAGATTTTTGATGCCGCCATAAATCATGAGGAATTGGAGAGAAGTGAGTTTTGGAAATATCCCTGCACGTAGAATTTCTAGATACTTCAGACTGACCAACATTTCCATACCTTGGGATATCTCCTTGATTCCACTATGACTCAAGTCTAGCTTTCTTAACGCTGTAAGCTTTGCTAATGAGGGAACAATGAACATACTTGGCTAAAGATGAGAAATATCATGTTTAGAGAAATGAAATTGAAATCCAGAGCGTATACAGAGAGCAAGCATTAGAATATGACTAAAGATGAGAAATATCATGTGGACTTGGCTAGTAAGTCAGTGGACAATATGGCTAAAGATGAGATATAGAATTTTTTTTTTTTTTTAAAGAGACATGAATACTCTGTTTTAACCTGTTAGTCGATTAGCATTAAAGTCTGTTAGATGAGAAATACTACTGTTGGCTAATTCAAATGACAAAACTGGTGAAGATTTGAATTTGTTGTATTTTGGATTAGCATAAAAGTCTGTTAAGAGCTGTTATTAATAAACTCATGAATAGGATTTTTGCTAGCACGAAACCAAGACTCGCTCGAGCCAAACATTAGAAGCAGACATAAAGTTCGCAAATACATCGCTTGAATCTCGCTCGAGCAAAATCGTTGTGTCTTGGAATTCAAATTCTGCAAGAAAACTAATATGTGCCAAACCTAAACCTACTTATATAAGACATTTTATGCACAACTTTTTAGAGAGAGAGAGAGTGAGAGAGAGCAGCCACACAATGTAGATCTTAAAGCCTTTCTCCATGAGCATAAATAGATATTACTCATCCTTGTGCTTTGATCCAAAAACAAGAAAAATATGTTGTGTGTAGACCCATTTTGTAGTGATTAATAAAATTAAGTTCTTGGTCTCAATGAGAAATAATCCCAACACTCACGAATGAGAAGTTCGATCACCTGATAATAATAATAAAAAAAAAGAAAAAGAAAAAAAAAGGCATGTTTTTAATAATATTTAAGGAATCCAGTTGAAAGTTTAGACGAGCTGATAATGTGGTGGATTGAACATGAGCCTCCGTGTCTAGGTCACACCCTAGACCAATGAGTCCACCACCCGGGAATCCCAATGGTATTAAAATCCCTCAAGACCTATTCCATATGATTAGGAGTTTTTCTAATGTGCTAAGTTCGATTAAAATATAATACTAGCTAATAAACAATGCATAAAGAGGATGTGTCCCCCAATCTCCCAAGAAATTATTCAATTCACCAGGTGAACCACATCATTTGTTCACCAACCCAATAGTTAAATGCCATGTGTTATAATTAACCAAGTCAGATCATGGTCACACAAGTCACCAATATTGAAAAAACCCAAATACCCTCTAACAGATTCAAGCACATTTATTTTCCCACATGACTTGTAACCCTAGTATATTCCAATTGACTGAGGAGGTAGGCCACCGCTTCGACAATTTATTAGCATGGCAATGGTAATGTGTTTCATTCCCTCAGGTCGCGGTTCTCATAGCATTCTATGTGACCCCTCTTTTATTTTAATGGTAATGTGTTTCCATGAGTTTTTTCTTTTTCTTTACAAAATGCTTAATATGCATCTTGACACAAAACTCCATTGACTTGGTAAAGCATGTGTCATTCTCTAGTATGCATCATTGCATCACACTTGTTAGGCCCAAGTTTTTGGTTGGTTTGTGCCTTTAAGGTTTAGAGTTGGTAATTATGTTCCCTTTATGCTCATTGTTTTATAACTTTGTCATTTCGTGACAAAAAAGGGAGTTGTTAGCATCAAATCTAGGCGTGTCTCATGTTATTAGCTTTTGTTTGAAACTAATGTCATATGCTTGCCTTTGTAATTTACATTCAGTGTATCTTATGCCTTTGTATCAATCAAGGAGAGTCTCATGTATCTCGTGTTATTATTTGTTTTGAACTAATGTTAGCATTAGGAAATACAAGAGTTATCCTCAAAGCAATATGTTTAGTTGTGAGTCCTACTTTCATTTCGTTGTTCATTTGATATTGTACAACTATATAAATTTGTGGGTAATTTCTCTGGTTACAGTTGGAGGGAATTCCACAAGTGCCAAAAGTGAGGGGACTAATGGTCAGGACAAGAATGATGGTTGTTATAGCCGAAAGAGATGGTTTGGAATGGAGATTTTTATTGGCGGAGCCTTAACATGGTGTTTCATCAGTTCACACTTGTTCATATAGGT
>OU015761.1:2594923-2704918 GCA_907173295.1 Fagus sylvatica
AATGAAATTTCTTTTTTCATTCCAATGGTTTAAAAAAGGCATTTGACAGTCAATAACACATGTAACAGACAAAAAAATGGGAGAAGCAAATGAAAGTTGTTATTTCAATTTGAAAGCAATGTTGTATGTTTAAGTACAAAAAAGACAATGATAAAGTACACAAGTCTCAATATAACTTCAATTCGAACCTTCAATATAGGCCAGATGATTGGGGAGAAAATAGAGGACATTAAGGCTATAAAGGACGAAATTGGAGGCCAATCTTTCCAATTATCATCACTATAAAACTCACCACTATATTGCACAACACCATTCTCCATGCTTATAACTTCAAGCCCCAAGTCGTTCTACTAACTTCATGAGCCTCGTTTATGATTTGAATCATACCAACAGATTAATGCAGCGAAAGATACAAGAAAATAAACAATTTCCTGCCAAATAGAGAGCCTAATATGGCATGAGATCGATATTTGAAGTATATATCTGAGAAAATTTGATCATTGGAAATATTAATATGTAAAATGGGAAGACTTACTTCCTTGGCAGTTCAGAATCCTTGGGCGATCTCCAAGTGCTCGTTGAACTTCCTTTTCTTACCCTTAGAGCTTCCATGTAAAGTGTGGATTGTTCCACTTATAAACTACTCTTCTATTGTGCTTTTCTAGAAAAGAGCAATGACACTTGCAATGTGTAAGCTCTTCTAAACTCAACTCAAAGATCAATGTGGGGTTTTGATTCCTCACCCACCAATTCTAGCAAAGTCTCAATAAGGAGTACAACATATTGAGAATATTGTCCTAAATTTTTCTGTGTGCTGGATTTAAGAGCGCTATTGCAATATTACATTATATGGATTTGAGCTTAAAAGCAAACAGCAATATTTGGAAAAATTTTACAAAATGAGTGAGGCTGAGACAAATCAGCAATTCGTGAAGACTAAAAAGGAAGAGGTGGATATTCTCTTAATCCCCTGTAAATTGCAACTTGTAAACTACGCTTTAAAACTTACATAACCACATGGTGGAATGATTTAGCAATTTTATAGTGGCAATGATTACACACACACAAACACACAAATATACATATATGAATATATTGTTCTACCTCTTATATATCAAGAAAAAGTTAACAGAAAAGCACCTTATGAGAAAAAAAATAAAAATGCAAACCTTCAGTGTGAGAGAAAACAGAGGACATTAAGGCCACAACGGATGAGAGAAAGGGAGCTTTGTTTTTATGCCATATAGAGCTTTGCCATTCTGCCTATGGATCTTTCTCAATCAGCTATCTTGCACCAGAAAACATATCTATTTGAGGTGCATCCTTGCTGGTTACAGCTTCTCCAATAGGTTTCTGCGTAAGTAGTTTTACAAACAAGGTGAATTCAGGACGAAGGGGAGAAAATAGAAAAACATACTTATTAGCAAAGCTTGAGAAATAAAAAATTCCGATTATAGGTTTATTTCGGCAAATCCAATGGAATGTTTTACTTTGAAGTCAAAATTATTTTATCAATTGACAATAATGGGCAGACTTCACTTCTATTGCCCTTTTCTAGAGAAGAACAATTATACTAGCAATGCGTATGCTCTTCTAAACTCCATCTCAAGCCCAATCTAGAGAGTTTTTTTGCACGCTAGGTATAAGACCACTATTTCAAGGAAACATTGTTATTAATATGAACAATATGAAAAAAGAAAGCATGGACTAGATCACTAGATCACTTCATCCCCTGTAAATTGCAACTTGTTTACTATGATTTTAAACTCAGAAAACCATGGTAATTACAGAACCTAGAGATTATTTGGTTCAGTTCATGTGCTTTGAAAATATGTTGCATATTGTGCATGAAGCCACGAACTCAGCAAATAATATGGCATCTCCAAGTGCCCGCTGAACTTCCTTTTTCTACTCCTAGAGCTCCCATGTAAAGCTGGGTTAGAGCTCCCTTGTAAATTAATCTTCTATTATGGTTTTCTAGATAAGAGCAATGACACTTGCAGTGTAAGCTCTTCTAAACTCAATTCAAAGTCAATATGAGGTTTTGATTCCACACCCACCAATTCTAGCAAATTCTCAATAAGGAGTACACCATACTGAATATTATACTAAATTTTTCTGTGTGCTGGATTTAAGACCACTGTTGCAATTTAACATTATATGGAATGGAGCCGAAAGGCAAAGCAGTAACGTTTGGCAAAATTTTACAAAATGTGCGAGGCTGAGATAAATTAGCAATTCATGATGACTAAAAAGGAAGAGGTGGATATTCTGTTGAAATTGACAAAACAATATGGAAAATGGAAGTTTTGACTAGACCCCTTAATCCCCTGTAACTTGCAACTTGTCGACTATGATTTAAAACTTAGATAACCACATGGTGGATTGATGTTGAGCAATTTTATAGTTATAATATAGAAATTCTTCATAATGATTACACACACATATATCATATACATATATGTATATATTGTTCTACATCTTAGATAACATGAAAAAACTAACAGAAAAGCATCTTATGAAAAAAGAAGAAAATTGCAAACCTTCAATGTAAGCCCAACGATGAGGTGAAAACAAAAGATGTCAAGGCTATAACAGATGAAATTGGAGATAACTCTTTCAAATCATCATCACCATTCTCCATGCTTATAACTTCAACCACGGGTTGTGCCTAGCTTAATGAACTTAATCTGTGATCTGAATCATGAGTGACAACCATACCAACAGATTAATGTACAGAAGAAATTAAATAGTTGCATGCCAGATAGAGAAACTAATAAGGAAACAGAGCAATATTTGGAGGACAAATTAGAGAAAATTTGGTCATTGGCAGTATTAGTATGGAAAAAGGGAAAACTTACTTCCTTGGCAGTTCAAAATCCTTGCTCGCATCCCCCATTGCTCGCTGAATATCCTTTCTCCATCCTCAAAGGTCCCTTGTAAAGTGGGGATTGTTTCTTGTGGCTGGGATTTAGGTGTTATTTGAGGTAACAAGTATCATTAGAAGTTAAAAGTTTTCAAAGAAGGCATAATTTTTTAAATGATTAATACTTTTCACTTTTAATCATAATGGACAGCAATGATAACAATCTAAAATAAATATCAAGTCTAGTAGTAGCCTAACCTCTAATCCAAGGAGATATAGCATGTTAAGAGGTTTCAAAGAATGAGCATCCTGAGCTATATCTGAGCAATCAAAACAGTAGTCAGAATGACATTTTTTTTTTGGGTGTCTAGTAGGAGTGCATGACAGATTACTTCCTCTACCACAATGTCAATTCCTACAGTAGACTTTACTACAATGTATTAGATAATGAAAACCCACTAACAAGCATCAAAATCAGTAGAAAAGTAGCACCTTTTTTTAACTCCTAATGGGGCTTTTTCTTTGAGATTGATCTTATCTTTCTCACATGACATAATTAATCTGTCGGTATAGTAGATGTTAATCTGTTAGTCTAATGCTATTTGTAAAAGCCAGAGGACTTTGTCTGTGATCTGAATCATGATTGACAACCAGATGAAGATTGTCTTGAGATTTAATCATAGATTGCACTAGGAGATGAGCTAGATGTGACAATATTATCAATGATTTTATGAAGTCCAGCCAAAAAAGAACTTTGAGGGTACTCCAAATTTCCTACAAAGAAGAGTACTGTTTAACACAAGTTTCAAACATATAAATTATAATTTTGCAGCAACTTCTTGATATCGCATAGTCTAGTCCTTTCAAAATTAGGGATCTTAAGAAACTGCAATTTTAACTTCACAACACAAAAAGCCAACAAAAATGGTAAATCAGATTGCATTACCTCATAAACCACAAAAGCTGTTCTTGAGCTTTGTCGACTCCCAGTAAGTAAAACTGATGAGATGCAAATAAATGATTATCAAACATATATACTGGAGCAGTAAACTTAATTCTTAGAGTTACTAAAGGCAGGGAAGATATATTTAGTAGATTCCTTGATCCTGAATGCTGTAGACAGTTTCCAAGGTGCCACTAACACCTCTTGATTCAGAAAAAACTTATTATCTTTAAAAAAAGCAAAAGAATAGAGTTATAACAATAGATACCTTTGAAGCAGTAGACAATCGAGCTGCCGTGGTAATTACATTCTCTTTTGTTGGTGTTGTAGTTTCAGAGTCTACATAAGAATCTTGAGTCTAATTACTCACAACAGAAGATACTCAAAACTGTAAATCATGAAAATTTGGTGTTGCATTGAAAAATCTGGAACTCTTGCAAGGACAAAAAAAAAACTACTTGGTATGTTAAAGACCATCAAACTGAAGCATGCTTAGCAAGAACCAACATACCTCAGAAAGTCCACTTCGAAGATACTTCAGTAAAGCAGGTGTTGGTCCAGAAACCAATGAACTGCAGGAGAAAAAAGATTTCCAGTAAGCAAACGCCTTCTAAACTGACAATTTGAGTGATTTTTTTCAGTGGGAATATCTGGTTGATATTGAGAATTTTTCATTGATATTTTGTGCAAAATAAAAGAAGCCCAAGGATAATCGAATCTAAGCAACCATATGCTACGATAAATTCATCAACCTACGTTGCTATTAATTTATGTGTATAAAATAATATATAATTCGCCTAATTCAAATTACCAGAACCTGATAAATTCAACCACCCACATGTTTATTAAAAAAAATTTCCCGTGGGAATTTTCAGCAGAAAAAGAGTAAGGCAGATTTGTTGTTCTGCCCTATAGAGCTTTGCCATTCCTGCCTATGGAGCTTTCTTAATCTGCTATCTTGCACCAGAAAACTCACCACTATATCGCATAACACCATTCTCCATGCTTATAACTTCAAGCACAAGTCGTTCTAAGAGCTTAATGAGCCTCGTTTATGATTTGAATCATACCAACAGATTAATGCAGCGAAAGATACAAGAAACTAAACAATCGCCTGCCAAATAGAGAACCTAATACGGCATCAAATCCATATTTAAAGTACATAACTGAGAAAATTTGGTCATTGGAAATATTAATATGTAAAATGAGAAGACTTACTTCCTTGGCAGTTTAGAATCCTTGCGCAATCTCCAAGTGCTTTCTGAACTTCCTTTTTCTAGCCTTAGAGCTCCCATGTAAAGTGTGGATTGTTTCCTGTGGCTGGGTTAGAGCTCCCTTGTAAACTACTCTTCTATTGTGCTTTTCTAGAAAAGAGCAATGACACTTGCAATGTGTAAGCTCTTCTAAACTCAATTCAAAGATCAATATAGGGTTTTGATTCCCCACCCACCAATTCTAGCAAATTCTCAATAAGGAGTACAACATATTGAGAATATTATACTAAATTTTTCTGTGTGCTGGATTTAAGACAGCTATTGCAATTTAACATTATATGCATTTGAACTTAAAAGCAAAACAGTCATATTTGGAAAAATTTTACAAAATGTGTGAGGCTGAGACAATTTTTTACAAAATGACTAAAAAGGAAGAGGTGGATATTATCTTGAAATTAACAAAAGAATATGGAAAAAGGAAACTTTGACTGGACCTCTTAATCCCCTGTAAATTGCAACTTGTAAACTATGCTTTAAAACTTAGATAACCACATGGTGGAATGATTTAGCAATTTTATAGTGATAATGTTTACACACACACACAAACACACAAATATACATATATGTATATATTGTTTTACCTCTTATATATCAAGAAAAAGGTAACAGAAAAGCACCTTATGAGACAAAAAAAAGAAAAAAGAAAAATGTAAACCTTTAGTGTGAGCCTGATGATGAAAAGAAAACATAGGACATTAAGGCTACAACGGATGAGAGAAAAGGAGCTTTGTTTTTATGCCTTATAGAGCTTTGCCATTCTGTCTATGGAGCCTTCTCGATCAGCTATCTTGCACCAGAAAACATATCTATTTGAGGTGCATCCTTGCTGGTTACAACTTGTCCAATAGGTTTCTGCGTAACTAGTTTTACAAACAAGGTAAATTCAGGATGAATGGGAGAAAATAGAAAAACATACTTATTAGCAAAGCTTGAGAAATAAAAAAATTCAATTATAGGTTTATTACGGAAAATCCAATGGAATGTTTTACTTTGAAATCAAAATGATTTTATCAATTGACAATAATGGGCAGACTTCTCTTCTATTGCCCTTTCTAGAGAAGAACAATAATACTCACAGTGTGTAAGCTCTTCTAAACTCCATCTCAAGATCAATCTAGTGTTTTGATTCCGCATCCATCAATTCTAGCAAGTTCTCAATAAGGAGTACATATTGAATATTCTAGAGAGTTTTTCTGCATGCTAGATATAAGACCACTATTTCAAGGAAACATTGTATGTAAGACCATTATTAATATGAACAACATGGAAAAAGAAAGCATGGACTAGCAACTTAATCCCCTGTAAATTGCAACTTGTTTACTATGATTTTAAACTCAGAAAACCATGGTAGGGTGATGTTGAGCAATTTTTATAGTAATAATATAAAAATCCATAATGATAATTACAAACTTATATTTTTCTACTTCTTAGAAAATATGAAAAAGCTAACAGAAAAGCACCTTATGAGAAAAGAGGAAGAAAAATAAATAGCTACCTGTCCTAAATGAGATATGCAGTACCAGAACCCAGAGATTATTTGGTTCAATTTCATGTACTTTGAAGCCACGAACTCAGCATATAATCTGGCATCTCCAAGTGCTCGTTGAACTTCCTTTTTCTACCCTTAGAGCTCCCTTGTAAATTAATCTTCTATTATGCTTTTCTAGATAAGAGCAATGACACTTAGGTAACATGAAAGAACTAAAAGTAAAGCGCCTTATGAAAAAAGAAGAAAAATGTAAACCTTCAATGTAAGCCCGACGATGAGGTGAAAACAAAAGACCTCAAGGCTACAACAGTTGAAATTGGAGATCACTCTTTCAAATCATCATCACTGTAAAACTCTAACAGTTTAGCTCACAACACCATTCTCCATGCTTATAACTTCAACCACAGGTTGTGCCTAGCTTAGTGAACTTTATCTGTGATCTGAATCATGACTGACAACCATATAAACAGATTAATGTACAGAATAAATTAAGTAGTTGCATGCCAGATAGAGAAACTAATAAGGAATCAGAGCAATATTTGAAGGAAAAATTCGAGAAAATTTGGTCATTGGCAGTATTAGTATGTAAAAAGGGAAAACTTACTTCCTTGGCAGTTCAAAATCCTTGCTCGCATCCCCAAGTGCTCGCTGAAAATCCTTTCTTGGTCCTCAAAGGTCCCTTGTAAAGTGGGGATTGTTTCTTGTGGCTGGGATTTAGGTGTTATTTAAGGTAACAAGCATCATTAGAAGTAAGAAGTTTTCAAAGAAGGCATACTTTTTGAAATGATTAATATTTTTCACCTTTAATCATAATGGACAGATAATGATCTAAAATAACTATCAAGTGTAGTAGCCTAACCTGTAATCCAAGGAGATATAACACGTTAAGAGGTTTCAAAGTCTAAGCATCATGTGAACCTAATATGGCATCAGATCAATATTTGAAGTACAAATCTGAGAAAATTGGTCATTGGAAATATTAAAATGTTAAATGGGAAGACTTACTTCCTTGGCAATTCAGAATCCTTGCTTGCATCTCCAAGTGCTCGCTGAACTTCCTTTTTCTACCCTTAGAGCTCCCATGTAAAGTGTGGATTGTTTCTTGTGGCAGGGTTAGAGCTCCCTTGTAGACTACCCTTCTATTGTGCTTTTCTAGAAAAGAGCAATGACACTTGCAATGTGTAAGCTTTTCTAAACTCAATTCAAAGATCAATATGGGGTTTTGATTCCCCATCCACCAATTCTAGCAAATTCTCAATAAGGAAACACCATACTGAATCTTATACTAAATTTTTTTGTATTCTGGATGTAAGACCTTTAGTGCAATTTTACATTATATGGAATGGAGCCAAAAGGAAAAACAGTAATAATTGGAAATTTTTTAAAAATCAGCAATTAAAAAGTAGATAACCACACGGTGGAATGATGTCAAACAATTTTATTGTAATAATATAGATATTCGTAATAATGATTACACATATGCGCGCACACACGTTTACATACATATATGTATATATTATATTGTTCTACCTCTTAGATAACATGAAAAAGCTAACAGAACAGCACTCAGAAGTCCCTTGCTAAGTGGAAGAGATAGCAGAGGACATTGAGGCTACAACAGATGCAATTGGAGGTCAATCTTTCAGAACATCACTATAAAACTCAACGTTATGGCACACAACAACATTCTCCAAGCTTATAACTTCAACCATGGGTTGTGCCTAGCTTAATGAGCTTGATGAGTGGCAACCATACCAATAGTTGCATTCTAGATAGAGAACTTAAAAAGGCATCAGAGCAATATTTGAAGGACAAATTCGAGAAAATTTGATCATTGCCAAAACTAGTATGTAATAGGGGAAAACTTACTTCCATGGCAGTTTAAAATCCTTTCTTGCACCCTCAAGTGCTCGCTGAACATCCTAACTCTGTCCTCAGAGGTCCCTTGTAAAGTGGGGATTGTTTCTTGTGGCTGGGATTTAGGGGATATTCAAGGTAACAAGCATCATTAGAAGTAAGAAGTTTGTAAAGAAGTATATAATTTTTGAAATGGTTAGAATTATATACTTTTAATCACAATGGACAAAATGATAATGATCTAAAATATATATCAAGTCTAGTAGCCTAACCTCTATTTCAATGAGATATAACACGTTAAGAGGAATTTCGAAGTCTAAGCATCATGACCTATATATGAGCAATCAAAACAGTAGTCAGGACCGATTATTTCCTCCACCAGAATGTCAATTCCTATAGTAGACTTTACTACTACAGTGTATTAGATGATGAAAACCCACTAACAAGCATCAAAATCAGAAGAAAAGAAGCAACTTTTTTTTACTCCGAATCAAGATGAGGAGCATAAAAAAAAAAGCCAAGAAAATATAATTCTAATTCCTAAGACAAAACAGAGCTATCAAAGACTTTACAAAAAGGAGAAGAAGCAAAAAGTATGGATTTGACAATCAAACAAACAGAACGGAAAGGTAAGCTAAGGGAAAAATGTATCATATACCATATTTTGAGAGCCATTATCTTCCTCACTTTCCTTTGTGAATGGTAGTGTCAAGCTCATATCCTCCTCAACTGAATCCTTGAACTCCCTGATGGGGTTTTCTCTTTGAAATTGATCTCATCTTCCTCACCTGTCGTAAATTATCTGTCGGTATGGCAACTTCCATAATCATTCAAGTGATATTGACCGCACCAAGATCCTAGCCACACAACTAGTAACTTGCCTTGCACAACACTGTTAAACAGGCAATTCATGAAGGCCTTTCCCAATAACTCTATACTAAATTTTATTCTTTATTAAGAAAGTATACAATGCTCCAACTCGTAATTCTTTTCTTAACAAAAGGAATCAATATAAGATTACAACCCAGTTTTAAGGAACTTTCTTTTCAATAGTTAGAAAAATATCAAGGTAAGCTAAAGTGCTTCAGAAGGCTATTTAGACAAATGCTAAGCAACTAATAATATTCAAGTCCGATTTACATTGATGTAACTAAGCATATTTCTGTTTATGCTAAATCTTCATATTAAATTTTTGCCATGGACCCAAAGAAATAAGACTTGTATTGTTATGTACAATTAGTCTGTATAGTTAAAATTCAAATTGCAAGCATATCTTCAATTTTAGTTCTAAAGATTGGTGGACAAGCAAAAGGCAATGATAGATACAATGTTGTGGTGCATTTTGATTGGAAAATCAATTACTAATTAAGAGATAAAAGTAAATGGAATTGAGTACATATATTTGTCCAATGTTCGTAATTTACCTCTGTCTTGAAGGAAATAAACTGAACTATGGAGGAAATTTCTTGAGTGAGACATGAAACACTTATGAAGCCAAGGTATTTGTACATTTTCATATCTACTGGTGGTCGCTTGCCATGCTATGCAATCTTCCATGCCATGAAAAACTTGAGACAAAGAAAAAGCACAAAATATTGACTTAGGAACTTGATAAATAGCAACTACATAACCCTATAACATTAAGACTAGATGATTAGCAAGTATAGGATCAAGCTTATTAATTTCTTTACAATTTTCACCCTGTTAATTTCTATGGTGGTAATTTTTGAGAGATAATTGATTGATATTTCAGCCTACTGACAAAAGACATGATGCAGAAGAAGAAGAAGTTACCCATGACTGGCTCAGACTTGCTAAGCCGAATCAAGCCGAGGATGAACTTTGTCCACACTCACCAAGTATCCCTGGTTTCATCCAAATGCCCAAAAGAAAACCATATGAGTTATTTAAGATTAGTCTTATTCAGAGCCTAAATCAATAAAATGCATAGTTTTTTCTTATGTTATATGGATTTTCTGCATCACTTGTAAAAGCATAATAAAATGAGATGTAGGATGGTATTAAGTTTCAACACAGGAAAAATCCTACTAAAAAAAATAAAAAGAGAATCATTAAAGAACAAGTCCATATGCAAATAATAAAAATCTACTAGTAAAATTTCAGTAACATTCATTTTGGTATATTTTTTCTTTTCAAATAGATAATCTGCCATACATTCAAACATCCCTGTATTGTTGCAAATAGTGGGTAAGGCAGATTGAACCATTGGTGTTGGTGTCTTTGTGATTGTGGCGAAAATCTGATAAATTTTGTTATTCATTTCTGTGGTAGGAGTTTTTGAGAGGCAATTAATTGAAATTTGAGCCAAATTACAGAAGAAATAAAATAGCCATGAACTTTGTAGAGAGATGTAGTAGCATGGATAAAAAAGCATCTGAGGAAGAAAAAGAAGAATATAAAGTTACCACTTTGTCAAACTCTTCTTCGTTGTCCTCCTCTCTGTCAAACTCTTCTTCATCAGCTATTCTTCATCATACTCTTCTTCATCAGACTCTTCTTCATCAGACTCCTCTTCATCAAACTCTTCTTCATCAGCTATTCTTCATCAGACTCTTCTTCATCAGACTCTTCTTCATCAAACTCCTCTTCATCAGACTCTTCTTCATCAAACTCTTCTTCATCAAACTCTTCTTCGTCATCCTTCATCATGCGCATATAATAGTGAGCAAGACCCATCAAATATGAAACCGTAAAAATGAATTAGAAAGAGTGATTTGGTTACACTTTTATTTTCAATTATTATTTATTGAACCCATCAAGCATTTTAATATACATCACAAGATAACAGAATCTAAGCAAGCACAATATAAATCGCTTAATTCAAATTACTGACAATTTGATAAATTCATCTAACCTATGTTGTTAATAGTTTTTTTCCGTGGGAATTCCGTTGATTATGTGAATTTTTTATTGATATTTTGACCTTTTGTGCAGAAAAAGAGAAAATGTAATTAATATTTTTTGCAAAATAAAAGAAGTAGTCCAAAGAGGAGAAGTAGAAGAAGTTACCTCTGACTTAACTTCTTGACCGTCTCTTTGTACATACTGCCATCTAATCTTGATATTTGGGATATGGGAAATCTTTGGCCACTCCTCCCCTGTCCCTCTTTGACAACGTTGGTGGAGAATTGGATGGCAATAGATCTCCAATTCCTTTAATGGAATTGTACGAAGGAAGTCCGGCAGCGAATTTAACTCTTCGCAAAAGAGAATCACCAACCGTTGAAGACGTGGCATAATAGTAATATTAGAGTCCTCCTCTTCTTCTCTCATCCCAATCCATTCTTCCCACTGATTCAAACTCTCAAATTCCAAAGATTTCAAATTTGGGAATATTTGCATGTTGTCTTCTTTCTTGTTTTCGGATTCTATTCCCAAAAATTCAACACCCACCTTTCTCAAAATATTAAACCAACTTATTTTTAATGATTCGAGGACCGGTAGCTTCCCCAGAGGAGGCAAATGCTCGACGTTCCAGAAGTAATCGAGACGAAGAGTTTTCAATTTGGTCAAAGACATCGTCCAATTAGCCCTGGTACTCCTCAATGGATAAATCTTTCATGTTTGGAGGTGGCTCTAAGGCATTCAGAACTGATACATCACGCTCCATTCTTCTATAATCCCCAACATCTCCGAAAAATTGTAGTTTCAAAGTATGGAGGTGTATCTTCTTCTTGAGTTGTGCATTCTCTGCCTCACACACATCGACCACATTCCCCAACCCTACTATATCAAGACTCCCTTGAAGCTGGTTCAAATCTTTTAATTCTCCGAGTTTGCAACCATCTTTAGTACCACTTACATAGAAATGACTTAATCTTTGAAGAGAAGTCAATCTCCCCAACCCTCTAGGATACTCTACCCGATGCTTTGGCCGCACTTGGTCCACCACAATAAGATGTCTTAAATTAATTAGTTTACCTATCCCATGCGGAAATTTCAAGCAGCTATCAATAAAAGAAACATTAATCTTCAAAATTTGTAAATTGCATAGATTATAGATGGTTTTAGGCAATCCTTCTGCTCGGATCTTACGTAAATCGAGATACCTTAAATGTATGAAATTTTCCAAGGTATCCGGAATATTCCTCACTAGACCATCCAACGTTAATGATCGTAAACATTTAAAATGTTGGAATAAATTATCATCCCATAAACTCTTAATAATGAGGGTGCGTAGATTTTTAGCTTTGTATATAGGCTCAGGAAATTCGCCGTATTTTGTACTTTCAAAACATAAATGGCGAGCATTTTTATAATCTAATCCGAACTTCATGTCACTATTGATTGTGAGACATTCATTTTTTGTCATTAACTGTGCAAAGTCATGTACTATGTCATGCATTTTGCACCCTTGTATCTGACCATCATCCTCATCTTTCTCAAAATCTTGGAAGAAAGAGCGTATGGCTAAATTTTCAAAGTATTCTCTTGCTATGATCTCCATATCTTCTTTTGAGTTAATATATCCTTGTGCCATCCACATTTCGACCAACTCATCACTAGAAAAGACATAATCTTTCGGATAGACAGCACAATATGAGAAACATCGTTTCAAAGGTGAGGGCAAATCATAATAACTCAAAAACAACGATGCAAAAAGATCTTTTTCAATAACATTTCCAACCCCTTCTAAATCCCACAAATTGCTATCCAAAACATTCTTCCATTGTTCACTACTTATCTTGAAACGCATGAGACTCCCTAGAGTCTTTGCAGCAAGAGGCAAGCCTTTACACTTCTTAGCTATTTGCCTACCAAGGACTTCTAGTTCATCACATTTCTCAGGAGCCTTACCAGAAAATGCTATTTTACTAAACACCAACCAACAGTCTTCCTCAGACAACACCTCTAAATTGATTATGCGTGCACTAGTATTACCCATAATCTCTGCAACTCTGATTTTACGTGTGGTGACTAGAATTCTACTGCCTTGGGCACCATATTTGAGTGCAAGTCTGAATGGCTCCCACAATGTGGAGTCTTCAGTCCACACATCATCTAAGACAAGAAAGAACTTCTTTCTCTCAATCAATTCACATATTTTTTCCAATAGACTTTGCAATTCAATGCTATTGGGGTGACCACCTCCAAAAGCTTCAAGGATTGCTTTGGCAACCCTACACTGATCAAAAGGTTCAGAAACACAAACCCATATTCTCTTCTCAAAATGGGACTTCACCTCAGGATCATTGTAGGCTAGTTGGGCAAGAGTGGTTTTTCCAATACCGCCCATGCCCACTAAGGAGTTGACATGGGGGCTTCTTTCTTCTTCACTACCCTTCCCCAATAGGATGCTCACTAGATCATCTTTAACCTTATCACGACCACATATTTCAGACACATCAACAAAGGAGGTAGTTTTTGGTCGCTCAACTACTTCAATGGCCCCAGACAATTCAAACCCGTACATCTGTCTCTCATTGATAATCTCATCTAATTTTTTATGAAGTTCTTCTATATCATGAGCACTATCACGATGCTGAAGAAATGAGAAATTAAAGCTAGAGATGTAGGACAGTACCTTCCTCTTCTTAGCAGTACTACTTTCAGCTTTTTCTTCATCTTGTTCTTTCGTAATAGCTGTTTTGATCATGGCAGTGTTCCACTCATCCAACACGTCGTCCATCTTGTAGGATACGTCTTTGAGCTTATCTAACCAGAGCTTCACAGCTTCCTCCTTCACTTGCCTTTTCTCTGCATCGTTCAGCACTGCCTGGATGGTGCGGAATTTGCTTTCAAGCTTTTGGATTTCTTCCTTAACACTTGCAGTCAACTTGAACTCTGAAGTAATGAATGAACCAAGCTGCTTCGTGATACCAGAAACAAGATTCAGAGCCATACTGGGAAATGGGAATTTGATGGATAACACAAGAAGAGACTGCAACAAGAGTAGATGGTAACTGGTTGATGAAAGGAAAGGAGAAACCAAATAGAAAGTGCAGTAATATATGCTTAGTGAGGGGTGGAGGTTACGATGAGAAGGATCTGGAACAGGCAGATTGACCAAAATATAAGACTCTGCTTTTGAGTGCTTCAATGATGGTTGCACATGCATACACATAGTTGCTAATAAAATATGGCTATTTCCCCAACTTGCGTCAATATTTAAAAGCACACGAAACACGCATGGTGATGGTCCCCTATGCATCGAAAGCAAAAACATTATTAAAGCATCCCTTAATTAATTAGCTCTGGACATTGATTCAGTAAGGGCACAACAAGGTTTAGGTCCCCATAAGGTTCAATCCTATTCCTAAGTGAGACTTCGTTATGTTGCCCATCTCGATCATCCCAACCGTTGGATAAATCAACCACCTCAGAACTCCAAACTTTCAGATCTTGAACTGCACTGAGATATCGCATGCCATTGCCTTGACTTGAGGAAGAGAACATTTTGTTACAAATAAAATACGGAGAGAAATATGACTACACCTCTGGCAAAGCTTAGTCCAATTCCTCTGTACACAGCTCACTTGATTTGGAAATCGAGAGGGGGAAAAGCTGGCTTCAAAATTCAAATTATAATACTAGCTCTCTTTGTTCCCAAAAAATTACAAATCAACCCACGAAATTGAAAAAAAAAAAAAAAAATTGTTAATCTAGCTCATCGGCTCATTGCATCTCAAAGAAAAACAGTAAAAAAGCCTTTTAACTTAAGCGAAATAAATGTCAAATACCTAACATTACAAATCCCTAACATTAATTTTGTTGTGGAGCCATAAGATATTTTTGTTATTCTCTTTTAATTAACAAAATTAATGAATTTTTTAGTAAAAAGAACGATATAGTTTTCCTCCTATCCGGTTTGGAGGAATCCTCCTTCAACCTACTACGTGGCAAGCAAATAGACCATCCCCTTTTGTATTTTAAAAAGTCACATGACTCATTAAAAATGTCATGTGACTAAAAATACACGTGGATGGTCTATTTACTTGTCACGTAGTGGGTTAGAGGTAAACTATTTCCTATTATTGAGCATATGATAAAATAATTAATATAACTTTTATTGATTGTAGATCATGGGAAAGTCAACTACAATTTTGGACTTTTTCAAAAGAAAAAAATACAAATAATTCAACAGCCAATACTAATGATACATCGTTACCAATCTCTAGTAATTTGTTAGTAATTTGTTCAAATGATCGGATATGACAAGGAAAAAAACCATTTTGGATTGAATTTTCTCGCCAACAAAATGACATTCAAGTTCAATGTGTTTTGTGCTTTCAAGGAACACCGGACTGCATCGAAAATCAAGTAGCACCATGTCACCAATTTCGTTACCATTCCTATTGACAAAGCTTTTTGTTTGATTTGGTTAGGTGGCAATAATTAAGCTTTCACAAGATAAGCACAATAGTAGCTAACAAGATTAGTCCGCTGGTTTGATTTGGTTAGGTGGAAATAATTAATCTTTTTGTTTAATTATTGAAAACTTCTTCATTGTCTTGATTAGGTCAGAGGTGGCAAATTAAGCTTTTTGTTTGTTTTTTTTAATGAATAAATTAAGCTTTTTGTTTATTGACAAAGCTTCTTCTCCTTATCATGTGACGTTTCGTATATAATTCCAAAATGGCGTCAGGTGGCCGGGTTGTTTTTTTCTTGGTTAGGTAGCAAATTAGGAAAGACAAAGTATATAATTCCAAAACTTAAATAGTAGTCTACTCATTAGGTAAACTGTGCTTTTCTGGATTATATGGCAAAGCTTCTAACAACAACACGGTCCTTCCAAATTTCCCATATACGACTTTTGCTCTCTAGACTTTTTCATGTGTATATGTGCCACATAATATTTATCCTTGTGAAGCTGGAAGGAAATTAACTACCATCTACTCTTTTAGTCTCTAGTGTTATCAATCAAAATTTCGATCTCCAAGTATGGCTCGGGCTGTAGCTAGTGATTTTAATTTTCTAAGATCAATGCAATAACTAATGAATCGATAACCTTTCTTAGATATTCACTGCTTTTAGATCTTTCTCGTGATAAAAAGGAATGTGGTTCGATGTTTCCTCAATCAAGAGGACTTTTTCTTTCCATCGATGCTAAAGGTTGCTACGTTATACTACTTCGATTGTTGATGAGAAGTAACAGTTATCAATGGAATTAGTGCAATTTAAGAGGCTTTACAAATATGCATTGTTGAAGACTGAAAGTCTGTGTATTATATTATATGAATAAATGTCGTACAAAAGAGCCTTTATATAGGCAGAGGTAAGAGTAATGTACAAGTAAGAAGAGTACTATACAAGACAATGTAATGGGCCTAAGACCCATTGGACTTATATTCTAACATGCATGAAAGCAAAAATAACTTATTGTCAAACTACAATGCTAAATTAATAAAGCTAATCTATGGGAAACAATAACTTGCAAAAATAAACTTAAAATTTTAAAGATTCAACAAAATAGCACTACAAATATAAAATAAAGACATTCATTATGCTTGCCAATTCAAGTTTTTCACGCTTACAATTTTGAGTCAAGCTCAAAGTTTGCTGAGTTATTTACCTAGTCACGAGACACTTAAATGTCATTGTTTTGCTCATCCAGGATAAAGACATTCATTATGCTTGCCAATTCAAGTCTTTCAGGAGGATTCCCAACATTAATTTCTAATTTGCTACCTCAGAATGATGGTGTATACTGCAGTGAGGGCAGCTTCACCCCAACATCCACTTATGTATTTTAAAAAGTCACATGACTCATTAAAAATGTCATGTGACTAAAAATATACGTGGATGGTCTATTTACTTGCCACGTAGTGGGTTGGAGGTAAAACTATTTCCTATTATTGAGCATATGATAAAATAATTAATATAACTTTTATTGATTGTAGATCATGGGAAAATCAACTACAATTTTGGACTTTTTCAAAAGAAAAAAATACAAATAATTCAACAGCCAATACTAATGATACATCGTTACCAATCTCTAGTAATTTGTTAGTAATTTGTTCAAATGATCGGATATGACAAGGAAAAAACCATTTTGGATTGAATTTTCTCTCCAACAAAATGACGTTCAAGTTTAATGTGTTTTGTGCTTTCAAGGAACACCGGACTGCATCGAAAATCAAGTGGCACCATGTCACCAATTTCGTTACCATTCCTATTGACAAAGCTTTTTGTTTGATTTGGTTAGGTGGCAATAATTAAGCTTTCACAAGATAAGCACAATAGTAGCTAACAAGATTAGTCCGCTGGTTTGATTTGGTTAGGTGGAAGTAATTAATCTTTTTGTTTAATTATTGAAAACTTCTTCATTGTCTTGATTAGGTCAGAGGTGGCAAATTAAGCTTTTTGTTTGTTTTTTTTAATGAATAAATTAAGCTTTTTGTTTATTGACAAAGCTTCTTCTCCTTATCATGTGACGTTTCGTATATAATTCCAAAATGGCGTCAGGTGGCCGGGTTGTTCTTTTCTTGGTTAGGTAGCAAATTAGGAAAGACAAAGTATATAATTCCAAAACTTAAATAGTAGGATGGTGTATATTGCAGTGAGGGCAGCTTCACCCCAGAATGAGACAGGAGTGGAGGCTGCATTGGTGAGAGCCCTAACAGTATCTAGGATGTGACGGAGTTTACGTTCAGCTCGTTCATTTTGTTGTGAGGTGCCAGTACACGAAGTATGAAAAATGGTTCCATAGTGTTTAAGAATAGTAGAAAAATCAGTTTGTCTATATTCTCGTGCATTGTCAGAGCGAAATACCTTAATAGCTTTAGAATACTGAGTCTGAACCATTTTAGCAAAATCACGATATATTGTAAGAACTTCAGAATGATTTTTCATTAAATAAATCCAAGTGTAACGAGAAAAATCATTGACAAAAATAACAAAATATCTTGACCCCCCCACTGTGGGAACAAGAGAGGGCCCCCATACATCTGAATGAATAAGATCAAAAGTTGCAGAAGCAATAGACTCACTATTATTAAAAGGTAAGGTAGGTTGTTTGCCAAGCTGACATGGCATACAATTAAATGGACTAGAAGAAACTGAACCTAATAGACTCCTAGATACTAAGGTTTGAATACGAGGAAGGGAAACATGACCTAAACGAGAGTGCCACAACTCGATGGAGGTAGAAGCAGTAGATACTAAGGTTTGAATACGAGGAAGGGAAACATGACCTAAACGAGAGTGCCACAACTCGATGGAGGTAGAAGCAGCAATAACAGGTGCGGAGCCTGATGAAGATGAAAAGTGAAGGGAAGTAAGCTCAAACAACCGTCCAACCTTACGCGCGGTCCCAACGATCTGCCCCGTCTGAGAATCCTGCACAAGACAACCACGAGAAGAAAAGAACAGGTTTAAACCAAGTTCGGTTAGTTGGCCAACAGATAAAAGATTAAGATGTAGTTTAGGAACACAGAAGACATCAGAGACAGATAAGTTGGGGGTAGAGATGGAGCCAACATGACTAACAGTCATGGCGGAGCCATCAGCAGTGGTAATAATAGGTAAGACAGGAGGAGTGTGGGCACTTGTGAGGTGAGGATTGTCTGTCATGTGATTGCAGCAGGCAGAATCTAAAAACCATTTAGAAGAGATACCTAGTGTCACAGAAAGAGCAGGATTGGATGCACTGGAAGACGGAACTTGAACCTAATTGAAGAGAGCTTGCAGATCTGCTATGCTGTAAGTAGGTGTAGTCAATGAGACAGGATCAAAAGGTGCAGCATCGGATGATGGTACTGACTCAAAGGCAATCAAGGCTGCAGAGCGCTGAAAAATGCAGGCACGCATGTTACATTGATCAATAGTGTGACCACGATGCTTGCAAAAGGCACAAATGAGATGAGAATTCTTCTTGTGTGATCGCCTTTTATCATGCCCTTCAGCGGAGCTGTGACTGTGGGATCAACTGATACTGGAGTGGCAAGAACTGTCGTGTGAGGCTGAGGAGAGCGATGGGATTTCAAACGAGTTTCCTCACGGACCAAATCATTAACAGCTTGATTGACAATGGGTAGAGGAGAACGATTAAGCAACTGACTGCGTACAGACTCGAAGTCATCAAGAACACCCATTAAGAACTGATGAAGACGAGTATGCTCTCAATGTGTACTGACAAGCTTAGCATCAGAGACGGACTTGATGACTGGCTCAGAAGCAGCTAGTTGATCCCAAAGAAACCTCATACAACTGTGGAAAGCAGTGATGCGCTCACCTGGATCCTAGCGCAGCTGATATAAAGTAACCATGAGGTGATGTTCTCGAGCACCATCTGATCCAGCATATCGAGAAGCAAGCATATCCTACACATCCTTAGCTATGTCATAACCCCCAAATTCCATACTAACAGAAGGAGTGGAGGTGTTGCGGAGCCAAGTGATGATCTGATGATTGACACCATTCCAATCTTCGAGTCGAAGAGTGAAGGCATCTTCAGTTTCGTCCTTTTGTTGTGTAGGAGGATGACGTTGCCCAGTCACATAAAGCCACAGCTTGCGACCTTTGAGAAAGCTACACATACCTTGAGCCCAAAGAGAGTAGTTATCCCCATCAAGAATGACGTGAATGGGTTTAGAAATTTCACTTTGAGCCATAACAAAATCTCAACTGCAAAAACAGACCACAAAAATGAAATCAGCACGAAAAACTGGGTAGGGAGCACCTGGGTTGCAAAAAGTCAACTCTGGAAAAAGTCAACACTGCTGGTCAAAGTCAACGTAAAAAGTCAACTCTAGTCAACGCAAAAAGTCAACGCCTGGTCAATGTAAAAAGTCAACGGTCAACGCTGGTCAAAGTCAACGGTCAACGCTAGGGTTGACGTGGCACTGTGTTGATGTGGCAGTAGCATGTCTTAGGCTGACGTGGATTAGGGTTGACATGGCGTCCTGGAGGCGTGACACATGGCAGAGAAGAAGTCTGGCGTGTGGGGGCGCGTGCAGGAGAGTGATGGCGCACCGGATCTTCAGGCGGCGCGTGAAGGCTCGTCCGGTGTCTAAAGCCGCCGTTTTTTGTGCCGTTGAGTCGAGAATCTCGAGAGCTTTCCAACGGTACCGGCGGTGTCTTGATCGGAGTTCGGGAATGGCAGATCCGAGGGTGGCAGTGGGTCCTTTTGGCGATGAATTAGCTTCTTGGCAGCGCGACAACCGGATTTCGGACACGAGAGGTGCCGGAGATAGCTGAGGCAGCGGAATAACGCCTGGAAGGACCTAGAACTGCATAAAATTAGAGCCTTAGCTTTGATACGATGTTGAAGACTGAAAGTCTGTGTATTATATTATACTAGTCGTGGGACCCGCGCAATGTGCGGATTTTTTTTTCATATGGGAAAAGCAATAGTCCGCCTTAATAATTCTTCCTCAAATTTAGATATCTACCAAATGTTATTTGTGTCTTTAATGTATTTGTTAAAGTGACTATTCATATATGGTTATGTTTTATTGAAATGTTTACATTTTGATTTCTCAACTGCTTAAGTGGATATCTTTAATGGATTATTTTAATATTTTAAATGAAAGAGTGGATAAACTTATATATATATATATATATATATATATATATATTTTACGTAGATATTAAAAATTACAACTCCAATAAAAAAGCAATGGGCTATAAAGAGTGAATTATTCAGACACATTATAAAGCATTCTAATTCAAGACATAACATAAGGTTACATTAAATCCTACCATAATTTATTTGCTAATTTATAAATTTCCAAGTCGATTGAACACATCTTGCATTTGACATATAATTCATCATTTCCATAAGGGTATGGAAAATCACGGTCCCAATGACCAACTCCCTCCTTATTGCATTCTTGTTTGTTGGATAGACGGAATTTTTTTGTTCCTAAAGTAGTATGACGAAGGATCCTTCGACAATTTTGTAGTAGATGCTTTCCATTTGGTTGGTTAAGTATTGATAAGAGTAGTTGTTTTCCATTGTCGTTAAATTCGCATATTAATGCAATTGCTAATCCATATTGTGCGTTTGTTTCTCCTTCTTTGTTTGCTTCATGTAGCATTTGTTTCCCCATTGTAGTTTTTTCCAGTAAGAAGTAATTGAAAGCTCCAATAACAAACTTTGCTTGTGTATTACCAGCCAAGAAACAGTCGTGAAGTAGTATGAGTTCATCATTTCTTAAGAATACTGGGTGTTGCATGAGTTCGTCCAATTTGATATTTTTAAGTACAAATTCTTTTTTTGTAAGACGATTGTAGTTTTTGCAGCTGTACATTAAAAAAAAAAAAATCCAAATGACATTACATTGATGTATAAATAATAGAGTCAAATAAAAAACTTTCTATCTAATTTTATTAAAATACCTTACAATGAAAATAGCTTGTTAAATATAATAGAACACATACACTAATGTAAATTGTATCATAAAGTAGCAAAGAATACCTGATTATTTTAGTAATAGTATGTATTTGAATTTGACCAATAAGAAACACTTAGTCTGCTGCCTTTTCACACTTAGTAATAGTATGTAGTTTAGTATTATTATTATTAGTCTGCTGCCCAATAATTTTTTTGAAACACTAAACCCATTTAGTACATTCCACAAAAAGATCACCTTGAATACCAAATTTGATTTTCGCCCCCCACACAATATGGGTGCAAGTGATTTAATTTTCTGGCTTTTGTTGACCTGTATACTACATCACAATTAAAAGCATCCATGAGAAGATTTGAGCAAAATGAAAATCTAATTAGGGGTACCCTTGCTTAGAATTCTCAAACCATATGGCTCCAAGTGAAAAGTAGCGATAGGAAGCTAAATTTATGTTGTTTGTCTCGATGTTGTGCCAATGCAATTGAAACAAATCAACTAAGATTGATAAGTCAAAAACAAATTGTCTTAAAAAGAAAGCAACTTGAGCTATCTAATGACCTATGGAAACCATTTGACTGTTATGAAACCATAAAAAAAGAGTGTTCAAGATCCAAATGTTTTTTAGTATAATAATATTTTGAAGTTTTTAATAAATGGTTTATTCTATTAAAATAGTGCAGAACTCAAATATGACTAAAGCCTGAATTGTTGGTAAATAAATTGTGTTCTTCAACTTAAAGCTACATACTGATGGCCATCAAAAGAAAATTTGATTATGGCAATGTCCCCTCTTTGACCAGACTAACATAAAATGCAATAAAAAAAATAGTATACAGTCACCTAATGCGATTCAAACCAATGTAATAAAATCAAGTAAGGGTTCAAAGAAGGTCACATGTTCTAACTTCCCTTATTAACATTTATCAAAAAAAAAAAATTCCCCTATTAACCCCCCCAAAAAAAAAATCCATCATGTTTTTAGTGTTGACTTGTCAACTTCAAAATATTCATCCTGGCAGAAACAGTAATGAGGAATATTACAAAAGCAGTATACACTTTAAGACAGTCATATTATGAGAAGAACATTACCACTTAAAGCTCCATGACCAAGGAAATTTTTTTAATTCAATTATAAGTACTAAATAGAAGGAAAGATTGACCAATGATACCTTGCCTTGATGTTGCCTAAATTTTTGGGTGATTCTCTCCCAAGATTTGCAAAAATGTGTAGCATGATTTCTTCTGGTAGCTCATTTTTACTATGCATGATGTGATGAAGTATTGTAAAAATGTGTGGATGAAAATGTGATGAAGTATTTTGTGAATTTTTTTGGGTTTGATTTATAGGATGTTTAGTAAACCTTTTAGTGGTAGATGAAAGGTTGTTATTCCATTGTTCTAATTAAATTGAGTCCTTTATTGTTTTGTAGTGATTACTTATTTGTGCTATAACATATGTAGTTAATTGACATAATTGTTGTTTTGTAATAGTAGTTTTTTTTTTTTTAAACCATTTATTAATCGATTGCAATGTGAAAGACAATTTTTGATTATCCTCTTTTCAATGGGAATTTTTTCCTTGACTTGTACTGGAGTTTCTTGAACTGGAATGTTATTTCCCAAATCCCTGACATGATAGAAGGATCACGTAAAATTAGTTTATAATGATTATATATGTATACTCTTATTATAATATTATGTATCTATTAGGAGTAAATGATTGGCTAAAATTTAAATTACCTCTCCAGCAAAGTTCCAGCATAGGTAAAAATCAGAATACCAAGAGTACCTATGGCGGTCTGTTTTCCATTCAAGAGTTATTGTGGGGATATATTTTCCATTCAAAGGATAATATATTAATTACCGTATATCCGTTAACTTATGTATGTATATCATTCATCAAAAAAGAAAAATAACATATGCATGTATTGCTGCTTTCATTAAATGGAAAGCTGGTAGGGACTATTTCATTATTTTAAATGAAACAGGTGAGAACCCTGTTTTGGTTTTGGTCATGATTGGAAATGTTGAGTTCCGTGCATCTTCATGTTATCCAAGCATACCCATCACTGAACAGTGATGAAATAAATAATGTGTTCAACTGTGCATTGGGTAATTAAATCATATTTGATTAAAGTGTAAAATTATTTTTTTTTGGTAATAGTCCTCATTGTTGTGTATTAATGATAATGAGTGCTCTAGAATGTAATGGTTACTTTTTGTTCTATAACATATGTAGTTAATGGACATAATTGCTTTTTTTAAATTGTGGTTTTTTTTTTTTTCCATCATTATCATTAATACACAATGATGAGGAGTATTACTATTTTTTTTTTTTTTTGAAAGAATACCAACAGATGGACATACAATTGTGATTGTAAGTAAATTTAACAATTGTTTTATATATGTACACCATTATAATATTTTGAAATAAATGGCTACATTTTAGGACATTTATGAAGAGACCCATGAAAGAAAACAATAAGGGAGTAAATTTTGTTGTAAGTGCTTACATTATTATTTTTTTTTTTCCCCAATAATTGGAGTTGTCTACCTCATTTTTTTGGCAACAAATTTTTTCTTGTTGATTTTTTCCAATGGAAAATGAATTAGGGTCATTTTATATTTTAAATGTGTCGTTCAAGTTTTAAACACAATAATATTGAATGCAATGTGAAGAAATTGTTGTATAGTAGTGCCATCTTTCTTCCAATTATAGTCATTAAACTTGTGATATTGACACCAAACTTCAAGTTAGCTACCATTTTGTCTACACAATATTCAACATCTTTGCTGTGTTTGGTAAAGATTAATTTACACACCTTAATGTATAAATTTTTTTTTTCTCCAATCATGGCTACCACAAAGTTTTATAGATATTAAAAAAAGAAATGCACCAGTGCTTTATTAAAACAAACAATTGTAAAATAATTGTGTCCTAAATCAGAATGTATCTCAACTTGCTTATCCTAGCTTTAGCTTCTTTCTTGAATTTTGTTTTGTAAGTTTTCCTCGGCAACGCTTCATCAAAGTTTGTATCAACATGTTGTCATCGTCTGGTTCTTCCTTTTCAACATAAGATGCTAAAGCCATTTGAGGATATTCAGTGTCCGTGAATTCTTTTGTATTCACAATTTCAGAAATGGTTGTGTCACATTTCTTATATGGCTTTTCCTTCTTCGAATCATTTTCAAATGCTTCCTGCATCCATATTAATTATTGTTAGTAATCGAAATAAAGTATATCTTTTTTTGAAAAAAATATTTAATTAACAGAGCTTACTTTTGTGATGTGATCAAGTTTTATTGTATTTTCCAATTCTGGATTGTAATTGAACACCTTTTGTATTGTATAGTATTGCGAGCCTTCCTTCCAGTTATAGTCATTAATTTTTATTTCGAACACAAATTTTTTCCCAATTAAATTTTGTATGTCAATGGACAGGTTTATATTTGCATTCCCCTGAGAAAATAGAGAAAATAATTTAGTGTATTGCGACAATTGAAACACCTGATATGTTTATTTTATAGACTTACATGTGCACTTTTGTTTGACAACTCTCTTGCTGTTGTTTGGATCAATCTTTCACCTTCTTTATCAAACAAACTAAATATCGCACATTTGGTTTCATCTTCAACATTTAGTTGAATTTTGTACCTGCAGATATCATCAGTTTTTAGTTTTTATTTTTTTTTATTTTTAATTTTTTGTTATTTAATAATTACATATATGTAAAAGTTTGGTTTTGTGATATTTTACCTAGGTATTGGAAACTCAGATTTGCTATTGCACTGTGTGCACCAAAAGTCATTTTCAGAAGTGATTTTTTTGTTGCACTTTTGGCATCCGATATAGTACCATCCATAGTTTGATTGAATATTTGTAATGGTTGCAAGGCATGTGAATTCAGTTTCTTGCAATATTAAAGTAGTAGGTCATGCTTCTTAATTTTTTTAATTAAATATATTATTTATGTGATTTTGCTTTTAGTAATGTTTACCTGGTCGTCTGATTCCCATTCCAAGGAGGTTATTTCTTTGATTGATTGCCTATTTTTTATTATCCTCTTTTCAATTGGAATTTTTTCCTTGACTTGTACTTGAATTTCTTGAATTGGAACGTTATTTCCCAAATCCCTGACATGATAGAAGGATTACGTAAAATTAGTTTATAATGATTATATATGTATACTCTTATTATAATATTATGTATCTATTAGGAGTTAATGATTGGTAAAATTTAAATTACCTCTCTAGCAAAGTTCCAGCATCAGGAATTTCTAAGTTTATGTGAACTTTTGTCGCACTTGTAGATGACAAATAATGTTCTCCTGTATTTAACAAATTTTTAGATTTTAAGCTGAATTGAACTGTATTAATATTTTGTTTGTTTACCTTTAAATGTTTTCACGATGGTAGAGGTTACTACTATGACGAATGGGCCTGTGTTGTTGTTATAAAGATCATCTTCAATTTCATCTGATGCTGGCCCCCAAAGACTAATTCTTATTTGGATTCCACTGTTAGAAAAAAACCAATAAGTTATATATTGGTTGAAGCAATTTCGATCAGACATAGCAAAATTTATATATCATGATGCTTACTCTGCATTGATGATATCTATATTTCTCATTGGGACAATAGATGCTTGAACATGAACGTTCTCTACTCTTCCAATAGCAACCAATTTTCCAATAATGTCTACAACAAATATAATTGTATGAGGTTTTTGTTAGATAAATTCTTATTCCAAAAATAAACTTTTAGTAAGAAGGGTACCTGTCAAATTGACATTGTTGTCGATCCGCTGGATGATAGTTTTGTAGTCAACAAAGTCAAATTTATGCCGAGAGATAGTAATCTCTGTCTCTTCTAGTTCCTTAATAATTGTGGTGAGTAGAAAGACTATTTTATTATTTTTTTTATTGGCCGATAATTGTCGTTCGTCTTGTATTCAGCTACTCGAAAATTTGTTAGTGAATACAATTTTCCTTCTCGTAGGTGTGGTTGAAATTTAGTTGCAAAGTTATTTCTAATTGTAGCATGTATAGCATCATCCTGCACATTAAATAATTTCATTCACAAATTTATATTAATTAAGAACTTAATAGCGATGATAGTGAATAAAATTATGTTTTATATTAAATCTAACCTTTTCATCTATAAGAACCAAATCCACATTGATCAATTCTGAATTTTTCCTGTTGATAGCATTCCACATTCTAGAGAGCCTGACTCTTAATTTCCAATTGTCTTTTTCATTAGAAAGTTGTTTGATAAGATTGTAACCCATGTTCGTAACCGCTATTATGTAGACCTGTTACATAATGGAAACAACAAATGTATTTTGTTATTCATTAATATTTGCATTGTAAAAAGATAGAGCATATATTTAACTGCAAAGCTTTAAACTCAGAATTCTAATATCCTTTTTTTGCCCAACGCACCAATAGAAAGAACCAAAAATTTTTCTTGAATTGACATTTAAATAATTAGACCTCTTATGGTGGTTATAGTTAGCTATAATGACCATTCCAAGTAGTATCAACATCAAACAGAAGGACATTACACCAACAATACCATATGAAAGCACTCAATTATACATCTAGAAAATATAAATAGTCCAATGAAGAAATTTCCTCCAAACATATCCTTGCAAATAGTTTATATCAGTCATTGTGAATGAAATAATCAAAGCTTAAAGAGCAAAATTCATTTCAACCAAGCTGAAGCATAATATAAAGTAAAATTGAGGTAATCCAAATATAATATAAACCATGGAGTCACCAAAAACAATTTGTGATATAAAGTGCCGTTACACTAATCTTAAGATTTACTAATTTAAAGAAAAACCAAAAGAAAGATATAATGCAGAGAAGAGTTTAGGAGAAAACAAAAGGTGCTGACTTTGGGTTCGCTTTTGCGGGCATCGCAGTGGTTGTTTGTTATACTAAGCAAAACAATACATATAGACAAATATCAAGTAAGCAAAGCAAATGAAACTAAGAACTATTTTTTTTATTTTGAATATTAGTAAACAAACCTGGTATATAAGGAACAAATTTCTTCAAAGCTTTAGCATGTTAACCTCCATTTTACCTTTACACACTTTTGTCATGATCTGTATGCTATATATTTTATTTTATTGTAGTAGTTATGTTAGTGTGTAATTTCATGAATTGTTTTGGGTTTAAATAAATTTAATGCTACAGTTGAAAGGTTTTTAAACTATTTTTTCCAAAGTTTGTTCAGTTTCATTTTCGTTTTTTTGGTTGTTGTTTGGTCGTTAGTTTTAAAAAACCTCCGTTATAAGTCTTCTCTAGAGAGCGCTCTGTGGTTTTCTCCCAGGGTATCTCATAGGTGAAGTTATAGTCTGCTTAAGGCAGGTAGTTTTCACCTATCTTGATTTCTTGAATTGAGAGGAGGGTTCAGGTATGGAGTCTGAGGCATTATTGGATGACTGGAGGAAGTTTTCATTAACGGAGGCAGAGGCCCCTGGTTTTGGGGTAGGAGAGGATGCCATGGGTGCAACAAAAAAGCTTGGTTCCAAGAGTCTTCTTGGAAAACTGATCACTAACAAGTTTTTCAGTAAGGATGCTATGAAGTCAATGATGCTCCGTTTATGGGGAGAGTCGCGAGGTATCTCTGTGCAAGATATTAGCGACAACCTATTTGTTTTCCAATTTCCTGATGAACATGAACGAACCCGAGTCATGAATGGATCACCATGGATGTTCGATAACTACCTATTGTCGCTTAAAGAATTTGATGGCTCTATCCCAGCGGTGCAAGTCTAGTTCACACAGGCTTGGTTTTGGGTACAACTTCATGGGGTACCATTGTATTATATGACGAGGGAGACAGGGGAACGGGTAGGTGGTACGATTGGGCCAGTCAAGGAGGTTGATGTATCTGAGAACGGGGTTGGCTGGGGAAAGGCATTAAGAATTCGTCTGAACCTGGACTTCACTAAACCGGTTCCTAGGGGACGCTTAGTTTCTTTCGCAAACATTGGCCAAATGTGGGTTTCCTTCAAGTATGAGAGATTACCATGGATTTGCTTCCATTGTGGTCTTATTGGGCATCTGGAACGGGATTGCATGAAGAAAATGGGGGGGGGGGGGGGCAGATGGAAGAGCCCGTGTTTAAACAATATGGTCCATGGCTTCGGGTGACAGAGTTTTCTACTCGTCGTCGTGGTGGCACCACTGAGTGGTCTCGACAGGGACCTACAGCTCCACAGCAGGAACAAAACACGGTGGTGGGGGAGGTGACTAGGGGGCGCGCAGCTGAGTCTAGGGCGGCGGCTTTTTCTTCCGATAATTCTGGAACTGAGGAGATTAGGCCGCAACAACCCGATAATGTAGGGCGGGATAGGCCAACCTTATCTCATCATGTGGATAATGAGATTGAATCAACGGGAGATTTTGGAATCCCAAATATCAAATTAGTTGAAGATACTGCACAAGTGATAGGTATTGAGATTAGGAGACATGGGATGGACGTAACTGATTCTGGGATGGATAATTCCAATGAGGTGGTAGGCAAGCAATTGGGTGAGATGGAAGGCATACAATTGAGGGAGGTGGTAGTAGAGAATAATCCATCTCCAAATGTGGGTCCCTCAACACAACAACCTTTACACGTGGTACCTTCTACCACACCTGTTGTTGGAGAAGCAGGACTCACGTCTATTGAAAGTGCAACTGATGAACAGGCTGTTTCTATGGGGGTGACAGCACAACCAAAGAAGGTGGGGCCTAAATCTTGGAAAAGATTAGCTAGAGGGGTCAGTAATAAAGTTCCAACAAGACGAGGAGCTTTGAAGCGCTTGTTGGAATTGGATACGGAGATACAAGCTGAGGAGGCCTTCAAACGTCTCAAAGCAGGTGTTCCTGGGAATGATATTCATGAGCTCTCATTGGCGGCGGCTGGGAACCAACCCCGCCGGTCCCAATGAGGCTACTGAGCTGGAACTGTAAGGGGCTTGGGAACCCCCAAACAGTTCGTGAACTTCTCCTCCTCATCAAGGAGAAAGGTCCCTCCATCTTGTTTCTCTCGGAGACAAGGTTGGATAGTAGACGTGTAGAATTTCTTCGGGTTTTGATTAAATATAAGTATGCTTTCTGTGTTTCTCGACTTCGCACAGGAGGGGGATTGGCATTGTTTTGGAATGATGAAGTTGAGTTGCGGGTGAATACGTATTCTAAGAACCATATTGATTCTAATGTGGTTGTTACGGATTCAGGGAAAGAGTTTCGTTTTACTGGTTTTTACGGAAATCCTGAAACACATAGAAGGAAGGAATCATGGGCTTTACTAAAACATCTGCGGCATCTTGGTTCTGCTCCATGGTTATGTGCTGGCGATTTTAATGAATTACTTGATCAGAATGAAAAATTTGGTATTGGGCAAAGACCAGATTGGCAGATTAGAGACTTCAGGGAGGCTGTGGAGGTTTGTCAGCTTCATGATTTGGGGTTTGCAGGTAATAAATTTACCTGGTTTAAAGGTAGAAGGCAAGCTGTTACTGCTGCTGAAAGACTTGATAGAATGCTGGCTTCGGTGTCTTGGATTTCAGAGTATGAGGGTGCAGTGGTGACTCATCTTCCCAACTTATCATCTGATCATTGTCCTTTGTTTTTGGAAATTCCTTCTGCCAACGCAGTGTTTAGACGAAAGAAATTATTCCGTTTTGAAGCTTTATGGGTCAAAGATGAACAATGCAAAAGTGTGATTGAAAGTGCATGGGGTTCAGAAGTCCAAGATGGGAGTTTAATGTTTCGGGTATTTGAAAAGTTAAAGTCTTGTCGTGGGGCTTTAATTGCATGGAGCTGTACGAAGCATGGTAATTTTGCTTCTCGAATCAAAGCAAAAAGGGAAATGCTCCAGCGTCTTGTGAGAGAAGATCCATCTGGTCGCTCTCAAGGTATCCTTGATTTACAAGATGAAATAATGGTGCTTCTGGAACATGAAGAGATTTTCTAGAGGCAGAGGTCTCGAGTAGCTTGGTTGAGTGAAGGAGACAAAAACACAAGATTTTTTCATGCACAGTGCAATCAACGTAGGAAAATTAATCTCATCAAGGGACTACAGGATGAGGGTGGTAATTGGCATTCGGAGCACTCCAAAATCACAGAGGTGGCAGAGGAATATTTTAAAAAATATTCACTTCTAATCAACCAGACAATGAGGTTATAAACAAGTGCTTGAATGGGATGGGTGGCGTGGTGACGGAGGCAATGAATTCGGAATTAGTGGTAGATTTCACAGTTGAGGAAGTTCATCAAGCATTGAAACAGATGTATCCCACAAAAGCTCCAGGACTAGATGGTATGTCAGCTATTTTTTACCAATCTTACTGGGAGATTGTTGGCCCTGAGGTAACCCAAGCTATTCTTTCCATTCTCCATTCAGGTTTTATGCTTCGTAAGATTAACTTCACCCATATTGTTCTTATCCCAAAAATAAAAGATCCAGTGAAGATAACAGATTATCGCCCAATTGCTTTATGCAATGTTATATACAAGATTGTACCTAAAATTCTAGCTAACAGGTTGAAGAAAGTACTGCCTCATGTTATATCCGATACATAAAGTGCCTTTGTTCCAGGGCGGCTTATCACGGATAATGTCCTTGTGGCTTTCGAGATTCTTCATTCTATGAGTATAAAAAACAGGGGGAAGAGAGGTCAAATGGCTCTCAAACTGGATATGAGCAAAGCTTATGATCGTGTGGAGTGGGGCTTTGTTGAAGCTGTTATGCGAAGATTGGGCTTTGTAGAAGAATGGATTAGATTGATTATGATGTGCCTGTCCACAGTGTCATATTCAATCCTGCTCAATGGGGTTCAAAGTGGTAACTTCACTGCTTCTAGGGGCATTCGTCAAGGGGATCCCCTATCCCCCTACATTTTCCTTTTATACGCAGAAGGGCTATCATCACTTCTCAAGGAATCTGAGAGAGAAAGGAAAATCACTGGGATAGCAGCTAGTAGGGGGGGCCCTAGACTCACCCACCTGTTCTTTGCTGATGATTCTATTTTATTTTGCCAGGCAAGTTTTGAGAATTGCAGGGCTCTATGTGAAATATTGCAGATATATGAAGAAGCCTCTGGCCAGCAATTGAATTGGTCCAAGACATCTCTTTTTTTCACAAAGAATACCTCTGCAACAATGAAGCAATATATCAAAAATCTGTTCCATGTTCCTGAGATCAAAAGTCATGAAAATATCTTGGTTTGCCCTCATTTATTGGTAGATCCAAGAAAGCGGCATTCAATGGTATCAAAGATAGGGTTTGGCAGAAAATTAATGGGTGGAAAGAGAAGCTCTTGTCCAAAGCAGGTCGTGAAATACTTATTAAGGCTGTGGCACAATCCATTCCTACCTACTCAATGAGTTGCTTCAAATTACCAGACAGTTTATGTAATGAGTTGAATAGCATGGCTAGTAATTTTTGGTGGGGTCATAAGGCTACTGGGCACAATGTTCACTGGATGAAGTGGGAGAAGCTATGCGTTTCAAAGGAAGCAGGAGGATTGGGCTTTCGTGATCTCAAAACTTTTAATTTGGCTTTGCTTGCTAAACAAGGGTGGAGGATTCTACAGCAACCACAGTCTTTAGTTGCTCGTGTTTTTAAAGCAAAATATTTTGCCACCTCAAATTTTGATGGATGCAACTGTAGGGAATCGGCCCTCTTATGCTTGGCGTAGTATTTTCATGGCTCGTAAGGTGCTGCAACTGGGGGTGAGATGGCATATTGGTGATGGGAAGTCGGTTGAAATATGGCGTGATCCTTGGTTGCCTACAAAAGGGTCCTTTATGGTCCATTCGGATCCTCAAGGTAGTCACCTTGTTGAACGTGTCTCAGACCTTATTCTGGAGGATTCACAACGATGGAATGTTGAACTTATTAAGGAGGTTTTTTCAGAATGGGAAGCTAACGTGATAGTGTCCATTCCTTTACCTCCTCGACAACGAGTGGACCGCCTGTTTTGGGATGACACCAAGCATGGATTATTCTCGGTGAAGAGTGCTTATTACCTGCATCTTCGACATTGTGCTGCAGTGTGGACTGGTGAAAGTTCAGTGGTGGGTAGGGACAAAAAATTCTGGAAGTTCCTATGGGCATTATTTATCCCACCAAAGGTGAAATCCTTCCTTTGGCGTGCATGTGTGGGAATACTTCCTACAAATGTACTGATGTGCCGCCGTCATCTTAGGGGGGATGGCAATTGCCCCAGTTGTAATCATGATTGTGAATCTGTGGAGCATGTTTTATGGTCCTGTCCAGTGGCAAATGATGTATGGGCTGTGTCGAAGCTTAAGGTGTTAAAATGGGGTCGTTTCGATCATTCTTTTTGCGATCTCCTCAACACTGCAAGGTCTAGACTTGGGATACAAGATTTGCAGCTGTTCTGTTGTGTTGTTTACTTGGTTGCAACGAAATCACATGGTGCATGATGAGAGCTGTAGCAATCCTATAGAGGTAATGCAGCAGGCGACAAAGCTGGTTACTGACTATCGCAAATCGAAGGCCTTCCCTCCTCAGATGAGGTCTGGTACAATTGCTGCACAGCAGAATATGGTTTGGGTGCCACCTACAGCAGAGACATTCAAGGTTAATTGGGAATTGATTGCGGGTCCCTCACCTCAAGCTTGGTGGGTGGGGATTCTAATCCGTGATGCTGAAGGTTTTGTACTAGCTACTACGTGCGCGAAACTGCAATTAGTACATGCTGTCCACCCATGGGCTGATGGTGCCATATATGCGTTGAATTTTGCTCTTGAGATGGGGTTTTTTGACATTATATTTGAAGGTTCTTCATCTCCTTTCCTTACTAAATTGATTCGGCAAGACTAGGGAATCACAATTCAAGATATGTGGGTGAAGGATGTTTGGGCGGTGCTTCAAGCGTTTAGATCGAGTGCGGTGTCCTCTATTCACAAGGAATGTAACAAAGGAGCTCTGTTGTTAGCCTAGTTAGGTGCAAAATGTAATAAGCTGAATGTTTGGCTTGAGGATTTTCCTATTGACATTCAAGATGCTTTGTAATTTTTAGTTGTTTGCTTTTTCATCAATAAATTTCTACTATTTTATTAAAAAAAAAACTATTTTTTCCAATTTATTTGTTTGTTTTAATATGAATTAATAGAATTATTGTTACTTATGAGGTTTGCTACCACATTATATGGCCAATTAATGAGCAATATTACCTTAACATACCACCATAGGTAAAAATCAGAATACCAAGAGTACCTATGGCGGTATGTTTTCCATTCAAGAGTTGTTGTGGGGATATATTTTCCATTCAAAGGATAATATATTAATTAATTACTATATATCAGTTAACTTATGTATGTATATCATTCATCAAAAAAGAAAAATAACATATGTATGTATTGCTGCTTTCATTAAGTGGAAAGTTAGTAGGGACTATTTCATTATTTTAAATGAAACAGGGGAGAACCCTGTTTTGGTTTTGGTCATGATTGGAAATGTTGAGTTCTGTGCATCTTCATGTTATCCAAGCATACCCACACTGAACATTTGTCAAGCACGGGATGGAAGCCAGTTTAGTGGGGTGCTAATAAAATTATTTTCAATATATTGGTGATGAAGCTATATAAACACTTAATATAAAGAATACATGCATGGATGTGTTTATAAATACAAATCTACTTTCAATAAACAAACTTTAATCAATTGTAGCAAAATTATTCATAGCCCATAATATTAGATCTACAAATACAGCAACCAAAATTTAATTATGAGTTATGAACTAAAAAATACACACACAAGTTGAAAACCAAACAACTAAAAACAATATAAGAAATTGGAAACAGTATAATTAGATACGAAGCTGTATCATTTGCAACAACATAGATTAAGCAAGTCTTCTGAATACTTCTTTATATACAATATTTGTTGTTCTTGATTCTTCATCACTTCCATTGTTTATGATGAGGAACTTGAGACCATTTCTACTTGTAACTCTAGATACTGCAACATAGAGTTGTCTGTGGCTGAATACCGGATTCGGGAGATACACACCCACATGTTTCAATGATTGTCTTTGACTCTTGTTAATTGTCATTGCGAAACATATAGAAATTGGAAATTGACGTCTCTTCAAGACAAATGGCCATTTAGAGTCACTTGGAGACAAAGGCAATTGGATATGAAGCTTAGGAAAGCACACAAAGGTGTTTAAATAGGAGATTGGGGTGCAATCAATCTGGGAGATGAGGAGGTGAGGGAGATGAGGAGGCGAGGGAGATGAATAGGTGAGGGAGTTGGAAAAGAATATAAAAAGGGAGGAGATAATTAAATAGAGGTAAATGTTAAAAGGAAAGAGAGAAAGAATTAATTAATTAGAGAATTAAAGTAAATAGAGGTAAATGTTAAAAGGTAAGAGAGAAAGAATTAGGGGGAAGGGTGTGGGAAGAGGAAATCTGATGTGGCATCTCTAGGGAGAAAGCTAAAGCTTCACCTATTAGTTTATATAATAGATGAATAAATGTAGTACAAGAGAGTCTTTATATAGGCAGAGGTAAGAGTAATGCACAAGTAAGAAGAGTGCTATACAAGACAATGTAATGGGCCTAAGACCCATTGGACTTATATTCTAACATGAATGAAAGCAAAAATAACTTATTGTCAAACTACAATGCTAAATTAATAAAGCTAATCTATGGGAAACAATAACTTGCAAAAATAAACTTAAACTTTTAAAGATTCAACAAAATAGCACTACAAATATAAAATAAAGACATTCATTATGCTTGCCAATTCAAGTTTTTCATGCTTACAATTTTGAGTCAAGCTCAAAGTTTGTTGAGTTATTTACCTAGTCACGAGACATTTAAATGTCATTGTTTTGCTCATCCAGGATAAAGACATTCATTATGCTTGCCAATTCAAGTCTTTCAGGCTTACGATTTTGAGTCAAGATCAAATTTTGCTAAGTAATTTACTTGGTCACGAGACACTCCAATGTCAATGTTTTGCTTATCAAGGATAAAGACATTCATTATGCTTGTGAATTCAAGTCTTCACGCTTACAATTTTGAGTCAAGCTCAAATTTTGCTAAGTTATTTACTTGGTCACAAGACACTCCAATGTCATTGTTTTGCTCATCAAGGATAAAGACATTCATTATTTCATTATGCTTGTCAATTTCTTTCTTAATTCTCTTGCCCACTATTGCCGGATGACTCAGAACCTTGAGTGAACGACCAGAGATTGGAGACCCAGTGAGACGTGTGACATTGTGGAATAAGGATTTTTCCTTTTTTTTTTTTCTTCTTCTTCTTCTTGATTTTGCATTTGTTGGGATTTTCTTCAATTATGTATATTTTATTTATTTTGTTTTATTTTATAGAGATTTAACGGCAGCCCTTTAATGAAATAGACGGGAGTACTAAAATGATAGTATTATGAAAGTTAGAGGATCTAAATGATAATTTTTAAAATTAATGTACTGAATGTCAAATGAATAAACTTGGCATGTATAAATTGTATTTCATCTTTTTATTTATTTAATAATTTAAAAAGTTCAAAAATAGCAAAACCACGTCATTTTTAAGATAGTTAAGGACACAATGTGATAATACTAGATGGAATGATCAAATTGACAACAATTGAAAATTAAAAGGATCTCCCAAAGTTTCGTTACTAAGAAGAGTTTAATGGTTTTCCACTAGTAAGATTGGGTTCAATTCGATAGCTCCAATATATCCTCCAGGATGGGTCCAATCGGATAAAGAAATATAAAAACAACCAACAGAATATGAAAAAGTTTGAGATATCAAACTTAGATCTACAAAGTATAAGGCTCAAATTGAAGTATTTCAAATAATATGTATCATTTTGAAATATAGAAGATTAAAAAAAAAAATTTCAAAGAATATTAATTAGCCATTTTGTAACATGGGGTAAAGCTTGGGATTATATGTGTAATTAAACTAATTTAGAATAATTTAAACAGTTAGGTGCATCAGACAAGGTTGGGACAAGAACACGTTTACGCTTTTGGTCTGCACCATAAACAGAAGTTGTTTTTCTGTCTATAAATAGTTGCATTGCAATTTGCATTCCCCTACACTACACAGCTAATTATTCGGATATCATCATGGGGCCATCATTTTGTTGCTTCATGTTGATGCGCTTACTTTACTTACTTTCTCTGTTAGATCTTATACTCATCACTCATTCGTCTCCTTCCATGCAGCCTCTATGCAATGATGACGAGAGCTCAGCCTTGTTGCAATTCAAGGAGAGCTTTATCATAAACAAGTCTGCTTCTTTAGATGATCCTTTTGCATATCCTAAGCTCAAATCTTGGACACTAGAAGGAGAAAGCAGTGATTGCTGCTCATGGGATGGTGTTAGTTGCGATGAGGACCCAGGTCATGTTATTGGCCTTGACCTCAGTAGCAGTTGTCTTTATGGTTCAATCAACTCTAACAGCAGTCTCTTCCGTCTTGTTCACCTACAAAGCCTTAACCTTGCTCACAATCACTCAACTACTCTCAAATCCCATCCCAGGTAGGCAATCTTTCAAGACTCACATATCTCAATCTCTCTTCTTCTATGTTTTATGGTCAAATCCCATTTGAAGTTTCATTGTTATCCCAATTGTCATCCTTAGATATGGGTCGGAACTTTGATTTGTCTTCAAAGAAAGGCTTGTTGCAATTGACAGAGTTGAGCCTAACAAGGCTAGTTAGAAATTTAACCAGCCTAGAAAATCTTGATTTGACGCGGGTGAACATATCATCCACAGTGCCTAATATCTTTGCAAACTTGTCTACTTTAAGGTCCCTTCATCTCCAAACCTGCGAAATGCGCGGGGAATTCCCAATAGGCATCTTTATGCTACCAAATTTGCGTGTTCTTAATGTGAATGACAACAAAGATCTCACAGGTTCTTTGCCTGACTTTCAATATTGGAGTAGTAGTCCCCTTGAGGAAATAAACCTCGCAACCACCAGTTTCTCCGGTAAGCTACCCTCTTCAATGGGAAACCTCCGCTCCCTAATTTATTTGGATTTGCATAGTTGCAACTTCTCAGGAAACATTCCATCTTCAATCGGTAACCTCACAAATCTCATGATGCTTCGGCTCAGAAATAACTCTTTGGCCGGCAACATCCCATCTTCCATTGGAAATCTCATCCAACTTGCTTTTGTAAGCTTCGGTTATAATCATTTGACTGGTCCAATCTCTTTTGGGCTTGCAAATCTGACACAGCTAGTTTTCCTTGACTTGGGCTTCAATCGATTAACTGGTTCAATACCATCTTCAATTGGCAACCTCACAAAATTATTTGCGTTAAGTCTTTCATTCAACGAGTTTCAAGGCCAGTTTCCAATGTCCATCTTTAACCTAAAGAATCTTAATATTCTTATTATTTTTGATAATAACCTTAGTGGTACTTTGTTGATTTGCAACATGACTTCCCTTCAAATCCTTGATGTGTCTGAGAACAACTTTAGTGGTTCACTTCCTCAATGCTTGCACAATATCTTGGAATTGAGGGCAATTAGTCTGGAAGGAAACGAATTCCAAGGATTGTTACCAAGATCATTTGCCAATTGTACGAAGCTAGAGTTGATTGATGTTAGTAATAACCAATTCAATGACACTTTTCCCTCTGAGTTGGGAAATCTTCCAAATTTAAAGGTTCTCCTTTTGCGGTCCAACAAATTCTATGGTCAAATATTAGAGAGTTCCGAAACCAATTACACGTTCCCTAACTTGCAAGTCCTTGATCTCTCCTACAATAGTTTCACTGGAAATTTTCCATTCAATTCCTTCAGAATTAATGCCTCGAAATTGGACAATGAACACAAGTTAACATATATTGGACTAGAAACATCTTTGAGAGTGGGGACACAAGATATTTCTCTACCTATGATGTTTGGAATTAAAATAACAAACAAAGGTCTGGATATGGTATACAACAGGGTCCAAGATTTCTTTAGGGCCATTGATATTTCAAGCAACATGTTTGTTGGAGAGATTCCTGAATCCGTTGGAGATTTATTAAAGGGGCTTCATATGCTAAATCTTTCTAATAACATTCTCACTGGACACATCCCACCATCTTTAGGGAATCTTACAATGCTAGAATCATTGGACCTTTCTCAAAATAGGCTCTCAGGGGAGATTCCACCACAGTTAGCACAACTTACTTTCCTCCAATGGTTCAATGTTTCTCATAACAATCTCATTGGCTCTATACCACAAGGGAAACAATTCAACACATTTGAAAACAGTTCGTTTGAGGGAAATCTTGGCTTGTGTGGGAATCCATTATCAAAGAAATGTTGGGTTTCTGATTCTTCACCACCTCCACCTTCGATTTCTAAACAAAGTCAGGACTCTACTGTGTCTCTCTTTGAATTTGGTTGGAAAATAGTTTTGGTTGGCTATGGATTTGGACTAATCGTTGGAGTGATAATTGGCAACATTGTGGCTACAAAAAAACATGATTGGTTGATGAAGACCTTTGGAATGAGTCAACGGATAAGAAGGAACGTGAGAATGGAACATAGGAACTGAGCATGCATCTTGCAAGTATATAAATATGTAGAAAGTTTTATGGAGCCCTTTTTAATCTTCTTGTTCCTTTTTAATCATTAGTAGTATTTCTGTCTTTAATTTGTTCCTTCCTCTTTGTCTTACTGTTTTCTTTTACGTAGTAGTAGTATTAAACTATATGATATCATGTACTTACAAATATAATAAAAATTGTGTTCTACACATTATGATTGTGCCAAGTGTATTCTTTTTTTCTTTATATATATTTTTTTCATTTTTCTCTTAGGCTACATGAACAATTGTTTTGTACGTTTATTTTATAAATAAGACTTTTTATCCAAGCTAAGAAAAGAATCCTCACCACACTATTATAAGTACATATCAAAATTGTTAAGCTATTTCTACTGTTTCAATTTTATTTAATCTCAAGAGATCCCACTTGGCATCCAAAACCTTTTTAATTTTTTTTTTTTTCCTGGTGTCGATTCGCTACAATAGAGTACAATATTTGTGTTTTGAAACGTTTAACTAGTACTAGCCCTATACCCAAGCAATGCGAATAAAGTATAATCTTCATTTACTGTTTTGGGCATATTAAAGATAACAATATATATGAATTAGCTCTTTCTATTAATGTAGCTTGTAACTAATAGAAATATAGAATGGTTAATCATCTATTTACCACAATCTGTTAACCAACTTGTACATTCCTAAAATCAATAGAAAAAATCTTGCATCTTATTTTATTTGTTTCCATTTGGGTAGTGAGCAATTTCACAGTCCCAACAGTCAACCTTTACTTTCTTGTCCATTCATTAGGGAGTGTAAATAATGAATGAATGAAATTCCAAAAGTAACCTGGAATTTCTCTTAAAATGGAATCTTAGTTTTTGGGTGCTGAAAATAGATAACCAACGCAAAAATAGTTCAAGTATAAGGAAGCTATAGTGTCCAAAACAACACAAAAATAAAGGGGCATATATCGGATATTGTATGCCAACACTCCTCCTAACCGTATATATACTTAGCAATCTCTAAGACCAACTCAACCAACTCATTTGTGTATATGATGATCATAATCAATTGAGATGGCAAATAACATGAGGGACTTTTGTACATTAACGATTAAATCATCGGCTTTCATGCCTCAACAGATTTCTTTTGAACTCACAGCTTAGCAGCAGTAGACAGGACAACATAGATTATAGAACACAAATTAAAATGACAGGAATAATAAGGAAAGCTATACAAGATATAATAAATGGGGTTCAACCGCATGGTTTGCTCAACCAGATTTATCTTCTAACATTTCCACAACTCTAATTCTAAGGACTATTAGTCTATTACACCTTCTTACTTCTTTTCTTATCAATGTAAAAATTTGATTAATGCACTTCCTTGTTATTCTTCTATAGGACATGGGACTCCAAAACCAAATAAAAGACTCTAATCTATCACAACATGGGTTGGACTTAACAAGCTGCCATTCCAGTTTTGTTTTTTTAAGGCTATAACCAAAGGGTGAAGCTAGCTAGGAAGTCTGTACTGATCGAACCAAAGGTTGAAGGACATTCTTAGCATTAGGATGTTCCCACTCTAGGGCTTCCCATGTGCTTGTTGAGATTCTTTCTAGTTTAGGTGGAGGAGATGGTTGGCCATCAATCAGGGGCAGAGAGAGAGGAATTCTCTTCAGTTTTGGACATCCAAATACTTGGATTACTTGGAGAGAATGGCAGACCATTGTGCCCCTATAAATGCTCTCCAGTTTTGGTAGAAACTCAAGGGACAGATGTCTCAGTAGTGGGAGAGATATTGTCATGAAATCATTATTTGTACAGAGGTTGCTGCTCTCACCCAGAACATATTCAGGTCTTGTTGCCTGTTCTAGTATCTCTTCCATTTGATAACAACGATAGACTCTAAGATCTTCCAGGTTTTGAAGGTGCAGCAGCAAGCTGACCTCAAACAGCTTCTTGATACTTGGACAGCCAGCAATGGATAGATTTTTTAGAGCAGAAAATATGCCAGAAGGCAGTGATGCAGCTATTCCTCCACTCAAGAGGACACTCAAGTTGCACAAACGAATAAGTTTTAGGGACACAAGGTTTTCGAATAGGATGCAGGAGGACAGTTGAAGTACGCACTCTATTCCATCGCAGTCCCAAATTTCACAAGACTTCAATTCACAAGCATTGGTCAATGAAGAAATACTGGATAAGCTGATGATATCATGACACTTGATAATTTTTAAGGTCTGAATGTCGCTTGGCAGCAGAAGTGTTGTGTCTGCTCCTCTACCAATGTTGCTTAACTTTACTTCTTTTTGAAAAAATTCCATTTCTTCGTCAATTGTCTCAGAACTGTCTTCTCCCACCCGGATGAAATAATTTTTTGGTCCTTGTTCTTTCAGACTTCTCACATATGCATTAAAATCATTCTGGTCATACAACTGGCCTGCAAAAGTTTCCAACTTTCTCAGGCATGCCACTTCCTCTCCTTTTACTTTCAAGGTTTTTGATGCCCCATAAATCATGAGGAATTGAAGAGAAGTGAGTTTTGAAAATATCCCTGCTGGTAGAATTTCTAGATTGCATGCATAGAGATTAAGATACTTCAGACTGACCAACATTTCCATACCTTGGGGTATCTCCTTGATTCCACTATGACTCAAGTCTAGCTTCCTTAATGCTGTAAGCTTTGCTAATGAGGGAACGTACTTCAATCGGTTACAACCTCTGAGCAGCAAAGCAGTGAGATTCTCCAACTCAGATATGGAATCTGGAAGAATTTCAAGGCTAGTATCAGATAAATCAAGAACCTGGAGCGCATGCATGTGCACAAAAAAGGAATTTGGAATCAGAGTCAAAGTATGATTTGATGATAGCAACAAGGTTGAGAGCCTATGACACTTTGGGGATAAGTTAGAAGGGACTTCTAGTATGTAGTTATGCATTAAGGAGACTTTCTCAAGAGTCTTTTCCCACTTATCAATGTTTGGAAAATCTCTCAAATTTACACCAGCTTCTACTAGGAATTTAGGACTTCTGCTTGTGATCTGGAGTGCCATATCTCGAATCAAATCATGCATTTTCACCCATTTCATATCATTGTTATGGTCTGCAACACTTTCTAGTAGGCAAGCATTTTCAAGCTTATTTAACATAGCATGACCCTTGTCAAATTCTGCACACCTATTCTTCATTCCTTCTATTACTCCTCCTGCAATTAAATGCTCTATCAACTCCTTCCTCCTTATCAAAAAGTCTTCCGGGTATAGTGCACAATAAAGGAGGCAATGTCTAGGTCTCTCATCTTGCAGGTGAATATAGCTAAACTTTAGCTGTTCATGTACCTTCCCCATGTCATTGATGCCTGATGTAGATACTCTCAGTTCTTCCAATGCATTCCTCCACTCACAGTGGTCAACTACACCCTTCATACTTCTAGCAATTGTGATAATTGCAAGTGGCAGACGGCCACACTCTTTAGCAATATCCTTGGCAATCGTTTCTATGTCTGGAGTAACAAGGTCACGGCCAACTTTCTCCAAGAATAAGTTCCATGTTTCTTTCTCAGAAAGGAGCTGCACTTTGATTTTTTTGCATCCCATCCTTACACATACATCAGATAATCGAGTTGTTAACACTAATTTACATTCATTATCTCTAGTAGGTTCTGGAATCCCGATGTCTTCAAGATCAAATTCTTCCCACATATCATCTAAAATTAGAACATACCTCTTCCTCATTCTCAACATTGCATGTAAATTTGCTGCCCTTATTGTTTCACTTTCGTTTTCTGAAAGGCTCAACTCAAAGGCATGTGCAATTTTACCCTGCAATTGAATTACATCGGTTGTCTTTGGCACAGTGACCCATATAACATTATCAAACTTACTGGTGTCAACCAAGAGTCGATTATAGATATGTTTCATTATGGTTGTTTTGCCAACACCCCCAATTCCATGAACTCCTACTTTTCTGACATCATCATCCATCAAACATGCCCAAATTGCTTCCATATTTCTTCCAGTTGTGTCACCTACTATTACTGTGGTTGGCAGCATCACTTTATCGCCTTCAAGTCCATCAACTACCAATCTGTCCATAAAACTACCCTTCTGATGAAGCTCATCCACTTCCAGAATTTTTTTAATAACAAGTTTTCCTAAACGTGATCTAGAGACAAATTTCCCCTCTTCAACTTCTTGGTCTATGGTTTCCACTTCACCATTCATCTTTTGTACATTTTCCAACCAAAGTTTAACTTCTTTCTTCACTTGTTTCCCTGAACGAAGCTCTACATCCATTCTAGATTCAATGTCCTCCTTCCGGCTATTCACTACTTCCAATTTTTTATGTAGAATCATCATCTTTTCTTCAAGGCTTCTATGATATTTCACACATTTACCAATTGGAGCCCATATTATCTTTACAATTTCTAAGATTGCCCCTGACAGCTCCATCATTGAGTTCCTGTATTGTTACAAAAATTAGGCATTGAGACATAATCATCACATTCAATCAAATCTTATATAAAAAGAAGCATACAAAAAATTCTTGGCCAAGTTTAGAAACAAAAAACCAAAATTTGCTTCATGTCCCCTTAACTCTCTCTTAAGATAGATTTTTTTTTTTTAGCTTGGCATCCTGTTTGTTCAATTGGAAACATATTGATTATTCTTACATTTTGCAATTTGAAACTCTCTTTTGATGATACTTCTTCAATTGGAAATACAAATGTTTCTAGTATTTCAGTTTAGTTTACATATCTGACAGGAAAAGAGAATTGTTACAGTTCATCAAGCTGCTTAAAAGGAATAAATTTTTCAAGACCTTAAGTCTATAAATACTATTGAAGTTGTTGAGTGATTGAGTGAAAGAAAATAGAAAAGTGAGAACGGAAGCAAAAAATACGTGGTTCGGTCACTAAGACCTACGTCTATAGTGGAAAGCACTTGACAATTACATCTTTACTCTAAAGTTCTTTTGTTACAATGGATCTACATATATACTAAGGAAATCTAGACTAACTCAGGTTTGGGTCTCTTGAGCCATAATATCTCTGAAGATTAGAGCATTCCCCTATCTTTTCTCAACAAAGCTCACTTAGGTTCTGTTCTGTTCTGTGAGCTGTATTTGTTTTGTTTTTGTAGCTTTCTGTTTTCTATATCTGTGTTTGTCTCTTCTTTTGCTTTGTAGTTTGTTTGTCTCATAAAATTTTTGTTTTTCCAAACAAAAAGAAAATAGAAAAAAAAAGAATCCAACCCAAATTTTAGGACCAATCGTATATCATTAATTTGTCCCAAAAAAAGATTAAGTTGTGTGGAGACAATCATGACCATTTTGTCTGAAGTCATTATTTTAACAATTATCAATAAGCAAACATTCAATTTAAGCATAGAAAACTGTGGATCTAATAGTGAGTGGTGATCTTGGTCTGAATGTTTTATAAAGGGACAACCCCAAGATATCAGATTTTCTCTTTCCACTCATTGAAGATACAGGGAACTTAGAATATTGCACGAGGATTTAAACACTAAGAATTATAAGAATAACATAACGTACCTGGCCTGGCCTGATCACTAATTGCTACTACTTTGGAAGAGGTCTAATTCAATTCAAAGGATGTGTGGAAGTAATATTACACTCAATGAGAAGACAAAGCATTAGAGCCTGAGTAAAGATGAGAAATATTAAGTGGACTTGGCTAGTAATTCAATGGATAGCCTGTAGTGCTATCTTTGGTGGAAATGGTCCTATTATTTTATTTTACTTTAAGAAGCATAACTCTAATATTCATTTCTCAACCACAAATATTTATTGGTGGGCTATTGGTTGTGTGCAAATTGTATATGTTAAATTCAAAATATTTGAATTTGTTGTATTTTAGATTAACATAAAAGTCTGTCAAGAGCTGTTATTAAAAAACCAAATAATTGATCTTTCGCCTGCACGGAACTAAGATTCGCTCAAACCAAACATTAAAGCAGATATAAAGTTTGCAAGTATTTCGCTAGAGCAAAATCGTCGCGTTTTGGGATTCAAATTTTGCTAGAAAACTAATTTGTGCCAAACCTAAACCTACTTATATAAGACATCTCTTAAGCACAACTTTTGAGAGAGAGAGAGAGAGAGAGAGAAACCAAACAAAGCAGATCTTAAAGCGTTTCTCCTTGAGCGTAAATAGACATTACTCATCATTGTGCTCAGATCCAAAAACAAGAAAAACAAGTTTTGTGTAAACATCCCATTTTGTACCGGTTAATAAACTTATTTAAGTTCTCGGTCTCGATGAGGAACAATCCCAACACTCACGAATGAGAAGACTCGACCACTTGATAAACCAAAAAAAAAAAAAAACTTTTTTTTTTTCAAATATTTAAAGATCTAATTCATTATGCTTGCGAATTCAAGTCTTCACGCTTACAATTTTGAGTCAAGCTCAAATTTTGCTAAGTTATTTACTTGGTCACGAGACACTCCAATGTCATTGTTTTGCTCATCAAGGCTGGATAAAGACATTCATTATGCTTGCGAATTCAAGTCTTCACGCTTACAATTTTGAGTCAAGTTCAAATTGTGCTAAGTTATTTACTTGGTCACGAGACACTGCAATGTCAATGTTTTGCTCATCAAGGCTGGATAAAGACATTCATTATGCTTACGAATTCAAGTCTTCACGCTTAAAGTTTTGAGTCAAGCTCAAATTTTGCTAAGTTATTTACTTGGTCACGAGACACTCCAATGTCATTGTTTTGCTCATCAAGGCCAGATAAAGACATTCATTATGCTTGCAAATTCAAGTCTTCACGCTTACAATTTTGAGTCCAGCTCAAATTTTGCTAAGTTATTTACTTGGTCACGAGACACTCCAATGTCATTGTTTTGCTCATCAAGGCCGGATAAAGACATTTATTAGTGCCATCTGTGGTGGTGGAAATGGTCCTATTATTTTATTTTACTTTAAGAAGCATAACTCTAATATTCATTTTGAGAGAGAGAGAGAGAGAAACCAAACAAAGCAGATCTTAAATCCTTTCTCCTTGAGCATAAATAGACATTACTCATCCTTGTACTCTTGATCCAAAAACAAGAAAAACAAGTTGTGTGTAGAGATCCTATTTTGTACTCATTAATAAACTTAAGTTCTCGGTCTCGATGAGAAACAATCCCAACACCCACGAATGAGAAGACTCGACCACTTGATAAACAAAAAAAAAGAAAAAAATTTACAAATATTTAAAGATCTAATTTCCCAAATATATATATTTTTCTTTTCTTTCATTAGTAGGGAGAAATCCTAGCCATTTTAAGTCTCTTTTTTTCTTTTTTTTTACTGTTTGTCTACAAAATTTGTTTTGAAACTTTTGTTTTTCTAAACAAAACTCTCGTCCAGAAGACCATTTCATTTTTTATGTTTTCAAATTAATTTCTTCAATATTACTAATCCACTTTTCTAATGTTCTTTTTTTTTTTGAAGCAGAAACTCTCCTTTTCAAATTCAAGAAACAGAGAAGCAGTTCAAAGCACAAAATGAAGGGTTTCCGCATAAAATTATAGTTTATCTGCATAAAAATTCACAAAAAAAAAAAAATAATAATAAATAAATAATAAAAAAAAAAAGATTTGTTTTTAAAAGCTTGTTTCTCCTACATTGTAACACGATGATCATGCACTCATGTATTATAATATTGTTCATGCATTCTCATGCATTGTAATCTTTTCATGCATTTTGTGCATTCATGCAATATATGATGAGAGAGTTATGGAGATCAGCAGCTAAAAAATTTGGTATGAAAATTTCCAAGAGTATTGATGAACCGATAATTGCTTTATTATGGCTTCGGATTATATATTCTTCATTGGAAAAAGGAAATTTATCATATGTTAAATTTTTAAGTGGTAACTCTACTATCCAATGATATTAGTCATCATGGCATAAAAACATCTCTACAACCTGCTTCAAGCTGAGTATTTCATCCTGCTTTTTTGCATTAGCCCCAGTCGCTTATGTGACTCTCTGTCAAAGCACAATTCACAAGAGAATAAAGAGCTTTAAGTTGACAAGTTTAGCACATATAATTAGGATATGATCAATTATGATACTGTCATGGGTAACCATGTTACCAACAATTAAAGGTGTGGATATTATAAGAATTTCATTAGCATATATAAATCATTTTGTCTTATTTCACTTAAGGTTGTTCATTATTTGGTATCTTCAACAATGATTCATTATTTGGTATCTTCAACAATGAACTGTAAACAAGATCTGGTGCAAGTTTATCTATGTATGTGATGAGCTTAATTATGCCTTTCGTTTTGCATTTTGCATATGGTGTTTAGGCCTTTTGCAAGTTGAAGCCCACCACCAAGCCCAACCCAATACTAGTCCAATTGTTCCATTATAGCACCAAATCCATTGAAGCAAGATTTGGGTTGGGTTTAAACATTCAAGAGATGAGAATAGAGAAAGTTGGTCCAAGCTTGATTAGTAACTGTGGGTTTAACTTCAGGTCTTGGGCATATTTTTGTTGGGAATATAAAAGAGGATGATTGTTGGTCCTAGTCAGAATATTGGAAATCATAGTTTAACATCTTTGTTTGGATTTGCTCATGTAATTTGTAATACTTACTCTTACTAGTGGGAAACCATTAAACTCTTCTTGGTAACAAAAACTTAGTCAAATTAGAGGAAATTTGCAACATCTCAAAATGTGAAAATTAAAAAGATCTCCCATGTTTTCGTTACCAAGAAGAGTTTAATGGTTTTCCACTATTAAGAGTAAGTAAGATTGGGTTCAATTCAAATGCTCCAATATATATAACCTCCAGGATGGGTCCCATCGGATAAAGAAAAAATAAAAAAAAACGACCAACAGAATATGAAAAAGTTTGAGATATCAAACTTAGATCTACAAAGTATACGGCTCAAATTGAAGTATTTCAAATAATATGGATCATTTTGAAACTTACAGTACAGATTGAATATTAATTAGCCATTTAGAAACATGGGGTAAAGGTTAGGATTATATGTGTAATTAAACTAATTTAGAATTATTCAATGTTGTCCCAATTGTCATCCCTAGATATGGGTTGGAACTTTGATTTGTCTTCTGAGAAAGTCTTGTTGCAATTGACAGAGTTGAGACTAACAAGCCTAGTTAGAAATTTAACCAACCTAGAACATCTTGATCTAACTCTGGTGAACATATCATCCACAGTGCCTAATATCCTTGCAAACTTGTCTACTTTAAGGTCCCTTCATCTTAATATAGTATTACAAATTACACAGGAAAATATAGAATTAATCTTAGTTTTTGGCTGCCGAAAATAGACAACCACAACACAACCAAGTAAAAATAGTTCAAGTATAAGCTATAGTGTCCAAACAACACAAAAATAAAGACATTCATTATACTTGCCAATTCAAATCTTTCACGCTTACAATTTTGAGTCATGCTCAAAGTTTGTTGAGTTATTTACTTGGTCACGAGACACACCAATGCCATTTTTTTGCTCATCAAGGATAAATTAGACATTCATTTTGCTTGCCAATTCAAGTCTTTCACGCTTACGATTTTGAGTCAATATCAAATTTTGCTAAGTAATTTACATGGTCACGAGACACTCCAATGTCAATGTTTTTCTCGTCAAGGATAAAGACATGCTTGCCAATTTCTTCTCAATTCTCTTGAGCGCTATTGCCAGATGACTCAAAAACTTGAGTGAATGACGGGAGAGTGGAGACCCAATGAGACGTGACATTGTGGAATAAGGATATTTTCTCTTTCCTTTTTTTCTTCTTGATTTTGCATTTGTTGAGATTTTCTTCAGTTATGTATTTTTTATTTTTTATTTTTATTTTATTTTATAGAGGTTTAACAACAACCCTTTAATGAAATAGACGGGAGTACTAAAATGATAGTATTATGAAAGTTAGTGGACCAAAATGATAATTTTTAAACTATTTATTCTATTTTTTTTGGAGCTATTCCTATGTCTCTGTAATGCAAAGATAACAAATTTGAGTTATAATAATATTGAGACGCTTTCAAATGAGGTGGAAAATTTGATACATTTGAAGTTTCTCAACTTATCTTTAATTGCTTGAAAGGATGTGTAATCTATATAACTTACAAACTTTGGAGGTTAGCTTTTGTGAAACCTTGAGAGTGATGGGTAAACTAATTAAAGATATTATTATATGTCGTTATTTTAGTTCTATTTATCATTTTGATGTTGTGTTTTATTATTAAGAGTTAGTTAAATAGATAAGAATGAGATAAATTATTTAGTTTATTAGGTTATCATTGAATAAATTTTATCTAGTTGTAGTAAATAAGGATGGGTTTATTTTTTAATTTGATTGTTACGCTTATCTTGTGAAACCATATATTTATATAAGTTGATGTTGAATAAGAAGGAACTCTAAAAAATCGTACTATTAAATGAAATTTAATTTTGGAGGTTGGTTTCCCTCAGAGAAAATCTATTGCTTCTCTTTTATACTCTGATTTGGTCCATTTGTGAGATGTCATATACATAATGGTTGGTATCAGAACCATGTTATCAACAATTCAAGTGTTGAGCAATGGAGTAAATTATTTTATATTCAATTAATTTTTCTATGCTTCAATTAACAATAGAATCGATTCTCAAAAAAAAAAATAGAATCATCCAATAATCAAAGACATATTGCAACACATAACTTGATGAATTAATACTAACCAAATTAAGATTAGTTTCATATAGAAAATCAAATATCATGGTTCAAGTCTTAACAAAAAGAGAAGAATTTGTAATTTAAAAAAAAAAATAGTTTTAATTTACCTTAGCAGAAGTTTTAATTTACCACAATGTCTCCTAATTGGAAAATATCCTTGACCAAATTGAACATGCTTTTTCTTGGAGCCTACTCAAAGTTGAAGCATAGGGAAGTTGTTGTTCCTCAAATCATTAAGGATATATTAGGTTGCGGATGGTCTAAAAAGGGTGGGTGTTGAATTTTTGGGAATAGAATCCAAAAACAAGGAAGACGACCTAATGTTCCCAAATTTGAAATGTCTCATACTTAAGGGTAAATTACACTTTTCCACCCTATTCTTTCACCTATTTTTCAATGTCCCTCCCAAACTTTTAATTGTAACAATTTACCCCCCAATTAGACAGAATTACATATCCCCCTCCATCTAAATTAGGGTTAAATTGGATAGAAAACTCAGCCATGTGGAAGGGCTGTGAGCGCATTTTTAGGGATTTACTTTTTTCAATGTGTAATTATACTAATTTAGAATTATTCAATGTTGTCCCAATTGTCATCCCTAGATATGGGTTGGAACTTTGATTTGTCTTCTGAAAGTCTTGTTGCAATTGACAGAGTTGAGCCTAACAAGCCTAGTTAGAAATTTAACTAGCCTAGAACATCTTGATCTAACTTTGGTGAACATATCATCCACAGTGCCTAATATCTTTGCAAACTTGTCTACTATAAGGCCCCTTCATCTTAATATAGTATTACAAATTACACAAGAAAATATAGAATTAATCTTAGTTTTTGGCTGCCGAAAATAGACAACCACAGCACAACCAAGTAAAATTAGTTCAAGTATAAGCTATAGTGTCCAAAACAGCACAAAAATAAAGACATTCGTTATGCTTGCCAATTCAAATTTTTCACTCTTACAATTTTGAGTCAAGCTCAAAGTTTGTTGAGTTATTTACTTGGTCACGAGACACACCAATGCCATTTTTTTTGCTCATCAAGGATAAATTAGACATTCATTATGCTTGCCAATTCAAGTCTTTCACACTTACGATTTTGAGTCAATATCAAATTTTTCTATGTAATTTACATGGTCATGAGACACTCCAATGTCAATGTTTTGCTTGTCAAGGATAAAGACATTCATTATGCTTGCCAATTTCTTCTCAATTCTCTTGCCCACTATTGCCGGATGACTCATAAACTTGAGTGAATGACGAGAGAGTGGAGACCCAATGAGACGTGACATTGTGGAATAAGGATATTTTCTCTTTCCTTTTTTTCTTCTTGATTTTGCATTTGTTGGGATTTTCTTCAATTATGTATTTTTTATTTTTTTATTTTATTTTATAAAGGTTTAACGATAACCCTTTAATGAAATAGACGAGAGTACTAAAATGATACTATTATGAAAGTTAGCAGACCAAAATGATAATTTTTAAACTTAATGTAATGAAATGAAAATTGGGTAAACTCAACACATGTATAAATTGTATTTCACTTTTTTTATTTTTTTATTTTTTTATTTAAAAAGTTCAAATATATCAAATCTACGTCATTTTTTAAGATAGTTAAGGACACAATGTGACAATACTAGAAGGAATGACCAAATAGACAACAAATGAAAATTAAAGAACTTAAATAATGTTGTGAAATAAAAGGAAATAGCAAGAGAAAATAAATCTGAAGATAAGAAAATATTATGAGAACTTTCTTTCATTTAATGATCATCCACATATTGTAAACTTTATTAAGATCTATATATCTCTGCATCTCTCTTATCTCAAAATTGAAACCTTACTCTCATATATATACACATAGAAAAACTAGTATGCAACTTGTAAGAGATAGCGTGTTGAAGGTGAGCCTATTACATAGGCATAGGTAGGCCGGTCACCAACTAATGGTGTAGTTTTTATGTCTATAAATAGTTGCATTGCAATTTGCATTCCCCTACACTACGCAGCTAATTATTCAGACATCATCATGGGGCCATCATTTTTTTGCTTCTTGTTGATGCGATTACTTTACTTACTCTTTGCTGTTGGATCTTATACTCACTCATTCGTCTCCTACCATGCAGCCACTATGCCATGATGATGAGAGCTCAGCCTTGTTGCAATTCAAGGAAAGCTTTATCATAAACATGTCTGCTTCTTCCAATGATCCTTTTGCATATCCAAAGGTCAAATCTTGGACACTAGAAGGAGAAGGCAGTGATTGCTGCTCATGGGATGGTGTTAGCTGCGATGAGGACACAGGTCATGTTATTGGCCTTGACCTCAGTAGCAGTTGTCTCTATGGTTCAATCAACTCTAACAGCAGTCTCTTCCGTCTCGTTCACCTACAAAGCCTTAACCTTGCTCACAATCACTTTAACTACTCTCAAATCCCATCCCAGGTTGGTAATCTTTCAAGACTCACATATCTCAATCTCTCTCATTCTATTTTTTCTGGTGAAATCCCATTTGAAGTTTTAAAACTGTCCCAATTGTCATCCCTGGATCTTTGTTGCAATTATGATTTTTCTGCAGATAAAAACTTGTTGCAATTGAAAAGGTTAAGCCTAAGAAGCCTAGTTGGAAATCTAACCCGCCTAGAAATTCTTGATCTAAAGTAGGTGAACATATTCTCCACGGTGCCTAATATCTTTGCAAACTTGTCTACTTTAAGGTCCCTTCGTCTCAAATACTGTGGAATGCATGGGGAATTTCCAATAGGCATCTTTATGCTACCGAATTTACGTGTTCTTAACTTGAATTTCAACACATATCTCACAGGTTCTTGGCCCAACTTTCGATATTGGAGCAGTCCCCTTGAGGAAATAAGCCTTGCAGCCACTAGTTTCTCCGGTGAGCTACCTGCTTCAATGGGAAACCTCCGCTCCCTAATATATTTGAATTTGTGCAGTTGCAACTTCTCAGGGAACATTCCATCTTCAATCGGTAACCTCACAAATCTCAGGTGCCTTGGCCTCGAAGATAACTCTTTGGCCAGCAACATCCCACCTTCTATTGGAAATCTCATCCAACTTGCTTTTGTAGGGCTAGGTTCTAATCATTTGACTGGTCCAATCTCTTTTGGGCTTGCAAACATGACACAACTGGTTTACCTTAGCTTGTACAACAATCGATTAACTAGTTCAATACCATCTTCAATTGGTAACCTCACAAAATTAAATGCGTTAGATCTTTCACTCAACGAGCTTCAAGGCCAGTTTCCAATCTCCATCTTTAATCTAAACAATCTTAAAATTCTTGATATTGCTAATAATAACCTTAGTGGTTTTTTGTTGATTTGCAATATGACTTCGCTTCAAATCCTTGATGTGTCTGAGAACAACTTTAGTGGTTCACTTTCTCAATGCTTGCATAATATGTTGGAATTGAGGATGATTAATCTGGAAGGAAACCAATTCCAAGGATTGTTACCAAGATCATTTGCCAATTGTACGAGGCTAGAGGCTATTGATGTTAGTAATAACCAATTCAATGACACTTTTCCCTTTGGGTTGGGAAATCTTCCAAATTTAAGGCTTCTCCTCTTGCGGTCCAACAAATTCTATGGTCAAATATTAGAGAGTTTTGAAACCAATCACACGTTTCCCAACTTGCAAGTCCTTGATCTCTCCTACAATAGTTTTACAGGAAATTTTCCATTAAATTTCTTCGGGATTAATGCCTCAAAATTGGACAATGAACACAGTTGACATATATTCAACTAGAAATATCTTTCAGGTGGGGGACACAAGTTATCATTGGAACTATGGATTTTTCAATAAAAATAACAAACAAAGGTCTAGATATGGTATACGACAGGGTCCAAGATTTCTTTAGGGCCATCGATGTGTCAAGCAATATGTTTGTTGGAGAGATTCCTGAATCCATTGGAGATTTATTAAAGGGGCTTCATGTGCTAAATCTTTCTAATAACATTCTCACTGGACACATCCCACCATCTTTAGGGAATCTTACGACGCTAGAATCATTGGACCTTTCTCAAAATAGGCTCTCAGGGGAGATTCCACCACAGCTAGTACAACTTACTTTCCTCGAATGGTTCAATGTTTCTCATAACAATCTCACTGGCTCTATACCACAAGGGAAGCAATTCGACACATTTGAAAATAGTTCGTTTGTGGGAAACCTAGGCTTGTGTGGGAATCCATTATCAAAGAAATGTTGGGTTTCTGATTCTTCACCAACTTCACCTTTGATTTCTAATCAAAGTCAGGACTCTACCGGGTCTCTCTTCGAATTTGGTTGGAAAATAGTTTTGGCTGGGTATGGATTTGGACTACTTGTTGGAGTTATAATTGGCAATATTGTGGCTACAAGAAAACATGATTGGTTGATGAAGACCTTTGGAATGAAGCAACGGGCACGAAGAAATGTGAGAAGGGAATAGAGAAACTGAGCTTGCACCTTGCAAAGATATAAATATGCACGTACCACTTATTGAGACCTTTTTAATCTTCTTCTTCTGTTTCTCTATGGTTTGGTGTTTAATTTGTTTCTCCCTCTTTTTCTTATTGTTCTTTATGTATTTTATGTATTTATTATAGAATAAAATTGTGTTCTACACATTATGATTGTGCCAAATGCATTCCTTTCTTCTTCTTCTTCTTTTTTCTATTCATTTGTTCTCTTATACTACGTGAGCAATTCTTTTTCCAGTTTATTTTATACACATTTAAGTCTTTTTATCCTAATTAATAAAGAATCTTCACCACACTATTTAAGTATTAAAGTATCACCATCTTTTTTTTGTTTTTTGTTTTTTCGGTGTCAATATTTGCTACAATATAGTAGCATAACATAATCTATCATACAATATGATGATATCGCCGGATAAAATGAACTCGGACTGGATAAAATGAACTCGGATGAAATAATTGTTTGGTCCTTCTTGTTGCAAACTTCAAAGTTATGCATTAAAAGCATTCTGGTCATACAACTGGCCTGCAAAAGTTTCCAACTTTCTCAGCCATGCCACTTCCTCTCCTTTCAATTTCAAGATTTTTGATGCCCCATAAATCATGAGGAATTGGAGAGAAGTGAGTTTTGGAAATATCCCTGCACGTAGAATTTCTAGATACTTCAGACTGACCAACATTTCCATACCTTGGGATATCTCCTTGATTCCACTATGACTCAAGTCTAGCTTTCTTAACGCTGTAAGCTTTGCTAATGAGGGAACAATGAACATACTTGGCTAAAGATGAGAAATATCATGTTTAGAGAAATGAAATTGAAATCCAGAGCGTATACAGAGAGCAAGCATTAGAATATGACTAAAGATGAGAAATATCATGTGGACTTGGCTAGTAAGTCAGTGGACAATATGGCTAAAGATGAGATATAGAATTTTTTTTTTTTTTTAAAGAGACATGAATACTCTGTTTTAACCTGTTAGTTGATTAGCATTAAAGTCTGTTAGATGAGAAATACTACTGTTGGCTAATTCAAATGACAAAACTGGTGAAGATTTGAATTTGTTGTATTTTGGATTAGCATAAAAGTCTGTTAAGAGCTGTTATTAATAAACTCATGAATAGGATTTTTGCTAGCACGAAACCAAGACTCGCTCGAGCCAAACATTAGAAGCAGACATAAAGTTCGCAAATACATCGCTTGAATCTCGCTCGAGCAAAATCGTTGTGTCTTGGAATTCAAATTCTGCAAGAAAACTAATATGTGCCAAACCTAAACCTACTTATATAAGACATTTTATGCACAACTTTTTAGAGAGAGAGAGAGTGAGAGAGAGCAGCCACACAATGTAGATCTTAAAGCCTTTCTCCATGAGCATAAATAGATATTACTCATCCTTGTGCTTTGATCCAAAAACAAGAAAAATATGTTGTGTGTAGACCCATTTTGTAGTGATTAATAAAATTAAGTTCTTGGTCTCAATGAGAAATAATCCCAACACTCACGAATGAGAAGTTCGATCACCTGATAATAATAATAAAAAAAAAGAAAAAGAAAAAAAAAGGCATGTTTTTAATAATATTTAAGGAATCCAGTTGAAAGTTTAGACGAGCTGATAATGTGGTGGATTGAACATGAGCCTCCGCGTCTAGGTCACACCCTAGACCAATGAGTCCACCACCCGGGAATCCCAATGGTATTAAAATCCCTCAAGACCTATTCCATATGATTAGGAGTTTTTCTAATGTGCTAAGTTCGATTAAAATATAATACTAGCTAATAAACAATGCATAAAGAGGATGTGTCCCCCAATCTCCCAAGAAATTATTCAATTCACCGGGTGAACCACATCATTTGTTCACCAACCCAATAGTTAAATGCCATGTGTTATAATTAACCAAGTCAGATCATGGTCACACAAGTCACCAATATTGAAAAAACCCAAATACCCTCTAACAGATTCAAGCACATTTATTTTCCCACATGACTTGTAACCCTAGTATATTCCAATTGACTGAGGAGGTAGGCCACCGCTTCGACAATTTATTAGCATGGCAATGGTAATGTGTTTCATTCCCTCAGGTCGCGGTTCTCATAGCATTCTATGTGACCCCTCTTTTATTTTAATGGTAATGTGTTTCCATGAGTTTTTTCTTTTTCTTTACAAAATGCTTAATATGCATCTTGACACAAAACTCCATTGACTTGGTAAAGCATGTGTCATTCTCTAGTATGCATCATTGCATCACACTTGTTAGGCCCAAGTTTTTGGTTGGTTTGTGCCTTTAAGGTTTAGAGTTGGTAATTATGTTCCCTTTATGCTCATTGTTTTATAACTTTGTCATTTCGTGACAAAAAAGGGAGTTGTTAGCATCAAATCTAGGCGTGTCTCATGTTATTAGCTTTTGTTTGAAACTAATGTCATATGCTTGCCTTTGTAATTTACATTCAGTGTATCTTATGCCTTTGTATCAATCAAGGAGAGTCTCATGTATCTCGTGTTATTATTTGTTTTGAACTAATGTTAGCATTAGGAAATACAAGAGTTATCCTCAAAGCAATATGTTTAGTTGTGAGTCCTACTTTCATTTCGTTGTTCATTTGATATTGTACAACTATATAAATTTGTGGGTAATTTCTCTGGTTACAGTTGGAGGGAATTCCACAAGTGCCAAAAGTGAGGGGACTAATGGTCAGGACAAGAATGATGGTTGTTATAGCCGAAAGAGATGGTTTGGAATGGAGATTTTTATTGGCGGAGCCTTAACATGGTGTTTCATCAGTTCACACTTGTTCATATAGGTACTTGGATTGTCATTCTTCAGTCTTGTTATCCTAATGTTATGTTCATTTCATTTATTAGTACTCTCTGCCTCTCCCTTTGTCTCAGCTTTTCCACAAGGGGTGTCATTTGAACTATATTTTTCTTATCATTCTTTCCAATGAAGACCATGTGTCCTAGGAAAAGGTATATGTATCAGGTATGAGAATAGAATTGGAATAGACAAAATTGAACTCTAATCACTATTCTTGAAGTGAAGCTCTAACCTCTAAGGACGTCGCATAAAACAAGTAACTTTCTTGAAGAACTGTATTTGATTATTTTAACCATATTTACATGCTCATTTATCTCATGAAACAATGAATAAAATCAGCTGATAATAAATTCCTTAGCAAATTAGTTCAGTGATCAGTCGAATCCATGTCAACATCCCACAACCACAAAGAGAGGAGGTTTACGTTTAAAAAGCATTAATCTTGATTGAGATAAGGCCTCACCTTGGTATCCATGAGTTTTCAAGGTATGCATTGAGTTAGAACGATATCTAATCAATTCTGTTTTCGTTCTGCGTCACACCATCACATTGAAAACCAACTTGTGCCCAGAAAAGCATTTATGTATATAATCTTATAAATAGAATGAAACTTCTACACATATACTCAATTCCAGGATTCACTGATACAAGGATCCTACTTGCGAACAGAACATAATTAAAAAAAAAAAAAATTGAAGAACATAGAGATCCAAATGTCCTAATCTGTGTCAAGACCGTATTTACAATTTTATTAGAACCCAAACAGTTGGAAAATATAATCATGAGAAATTTTACAGTTTTCTATCTTAGAATTGTCTCTAACTTCATGCTATGGTAAGCAACATTGAAAAATTAACGCAAAGATGAATGAAATCAATGTCTGGTTTATGATTTGACAACATTCACCAAGCAATCCTAGTTCAAGGAAGTCATCAAGTTGAGAAGTCCAAGAATCATCTACTCTGATTTCAGGGAGTTCTCTGAGTGCTAATGGTCTTCATTCATGAGAACCTATTAGACCAAAGTTCAAGAAATAAATTAAAAGGAGAATAATTGAGAAAGTAATAAATTTTCAAACATGCAGATTGCAAGAAAAAAGAAACGAAAAATAAAATTTCAAAAATTGAAACCTAATCTATGAGGAAAGATTTAAGGAACGAGATAATTACCATTCTCTTTCCTAGTCTCTGCATAATCTTAGTACTCAGGAGGTTTAGAAAAACATGCACTATTAAACTCTTGTCTGCTTTAGTATTCAATTCTCCTCAGGCTTCTGCATATAGAACCCAATAGTTGATAAACTCACCATACCTGAAACCAAAGGGAAAAGTTGAGAGAGAACTAGACTGGTATTTGATAACTATAGAGGGGTCTGTGAAAGGAGATGCATGAACCTGTAGACGCATTGGGGTTAAATCCTTCTAAAATAAATTTCGAGCTCTGGGATGAGAATAGTTTAGTCCAGTCTTGACATATTTCCACCTGGATTTTTTTTTCCCAAATAAGTGAGAAAAGATGTACAGAAATAATAATTCCAAACATATGTTTCACATTATTTTGGTTCATGAAAATCAAATTCCTCCTTTAACGGGAGAATTCATCTGGAGTTTTTTATTCTCTAGGAAAAAAATATTTTTCTTCCCCACCCCTTTCCAACTCCATATATTAGGCTAAACTGTTCAAACAATGATTCTGATGCATGTATAACAATATGTAGAAATAGATACAAGCATCAAAAGTAAAAACTGAAAACTTAATGTACTTGAATATATAAAAGCAACCTTTACACCATTACGATTTAGATACATAAGCTGACCTCTCATAGGAATCATGAGGTTATTTGCATACTTTATCAAAGCAATTATCGATGTATCTCAATGTAATTATGAAATTAGAAGCAAGCACTACATTACCTTATACATGAGTCATTGTTTACTCTTCACTTCTCGTCATGTGCTAATTAATGTAGAACGAAACAAAACAAGAATAGATATTAGTAGTTGTAGATGCCCACTTTTTGCCAAAACTATGGCAGACTAAAAGGAGCCCACAAAAAACCGTCTGCAGTAAGCCCAAAGGAAAGCAAGTGGCACGGTTTGGGGGAAAGCCCAAAACGCAATAGCCCACGATGGGCCCAGGAGGCACTGTGTTAGTCCAAGAGGAATCAGTCTGCTATAGGGCCCGAAAGTTATTGGGAGCAATCTGCCATAAGTCCCAAATAATAAGCCCAGCCCATGGAGAAGCCAAGGGAGCAAGGAGTAATTTCAGATGGAACTTATTACTACCTCCCTTAAAAGGGTGGAACACTCCAGAAGAACCAAAAAGCGAGTCCTCTGAATTGAAGAAAATCACTGTTCAATGACCATTGCCAAGACTTTTCCGCACAGCAGACAGGGGAAAGGAGCAATGGCAGATTCGCAAGAAGGGTAAAGTTTCAGCCAAAGGTAAAAAGGTAACCTGGGGAGAACGTGAATGAAGGTAGCTGCCATCCCTGCCACCTCTCTTGCACGGCAGACGAGAAAATGAGCAGCAGAATCACAAAAATGGAAAGAACAAAACCAAAGACAAAAGGGAGCCTGGAGACAATATGAGGAGAGTAAGCAGCAGACCGGCCTACGATGATTCCTACTCCCTCTGCACGGCAGACAACAGTCAAACAACGGCATATTCATGAAAAAGGAAGGAGCTCAGCGAGAGACAAAAGATGCTTTGATGAGAACATAAATAAAGGTAATGCAGTCACCAAAGCCCAAACCTATGGTGACTGCCAGTAAGATTTCATTAAAAGGCTAAGGGGGATTTGGTTTGGAGGTAGGGGGGTTATTTCTTAAAAGGGTATTGAGGTCTGCGGCACAAGTGTATCACACCCGTTGGTGGGTATGAGCACAAGTGACCAACAAACCTCAAGCACCCTAATGAAAACACGTGCAGACAAAGCTTTCACCATGGAGCCAACTTCTTTCACTAATTTGGTTTGTGGCAATATTTTATCTTATCAGGAAAACGTTGTCAGCTTAACCCTAATGAGGAGGCCCATTATCCAAAAGTTAAAGAAGTGGCCAGGTCAAAACCATGAACTCCATGGATCACAACAGACCACTATAAAAGAAGGAAACACAGTAATGTCAAGGCAACCCTCTCCAGTCCAGAAACAACTTTTAGCCTCCATCAGAAGCCAAAACCCAAGTCAAGGAACAATAAGAAAAAAAAGATCAATACCCATACCAAAACACTCCTTGCAAAACTCCAAGAAACATCCAATCAACCCCATTCCATGTCACGTGTTTTCAAGGGATAACCCTCCCCCATCATGCATCAAATTCTTCCTTAGTCTTTTCAGTTTATTAAAGTTCATTTTTATATGTTGTTCTGTGGTGCTCACGTTTGCTGTCTGCAGTGGTTATTTGGTTTGACAGAAAAGTGTCTGCAGTAGTTACTTTGTTGAAAGGAGGGCTCTCACAGTAGATCCATATTTCTCTGCATAAAAGCCCAGTGTAGCAGCAGATCAAGAGGAGTGCACCATCAGCCATCAGGCAAGCTCAAAAGCCTGGTTTGGAGTTTTGGGCTCAACGACCCATCAATACAAGCTCGGCCCATCCTCAACCAATTGCAAGGTGACACATGGGGCGTGGTGAATTTTGAGCATTTACATTTTGGCGACTCCACTGGGGAGTTGAGCAGCACTTCAGCAAAACTAGATCTGCAGTAATGCCACCAAGGTCCAGAAGACAAAACTCAGTGGTAAACTCCCATCCTGACACAGAGTCAAACGCACAAAATCGAGCTGAAGGAGAGATGCAGCAGAACAACGGAGGAAACATGGGAGGAGGCGGTATCCCGGAGGGTAATCCAGGAGGCAACCCAGGAGGACAGCCACCTTTAACCTTGATATATGAGTTGATTCAGAGTTTACAGCAGAATCAAGGAGAACTAGCTGAGTCCATAAGGCAGTTGAAGGAATCCAGCAAGAACATGGAAGCACATGGAGGTAACGGAAGGAACCACGAAGAAAGGGACCATCATGATGAAAGAGATTCCAACAACAAAAATGACACACCATTCGTTACTATATCAGACGTGGCGGACCTCCTCAAACAAGAAAGGGAACGACCACCCAAGGAGCCTAGGCATTTCGTGAGAAAGCCTCCCTATCCTAAGGAGCTACTAAAGGAACCGTACCCTGAAAAATACGATACCCCGAATTTCTCCCTCTTCGACGGCCGGAAGGGTAGTGCAGTGGAGCACATCAGCAAGTTCCTGGACTCCATGGGTCCATTCGCTGGAAATGGGGGACTCTGTCTGCGGGAATTCTCAAAGTCCCTTGTTGACAGAGCATATACCTGGTACGCCATGCTGCCTGAAGGGTCTATTAGAGATTGGGAAGATATGGTGGAAAGTTTCTGCAGTAAGTACTTCCATGTGGAGGAAAAGATTACTCTGCTCAACTTGCACAGCACGAAGCAGCTACCCGGCGAGGATCTTTTGAAGTATATTCATCGTTTCCGGGATATTTCTTTGGATTGCCACGTGAAGTATGAAGAAAGCGAGCTGGTTGAAGTATGCATAGACAACATGCTTCCCGAATTTAGAGCTCACCTTGAGAACTTAGACATTTCACAATTTGCACCACTGCTCCAGAAGGCTAGGAAGACAGCCTTGTCAGTCAAGCCTCATTCCGAAAAGGCTAGAGAAAAGAAGAGCCAGCACCAAGCACTCACTGTGTCAACTACAGCCGTGCCAACCGGAAACAAGAGGAAAAGGCCTATAGAGAAGGTTTTCGAAGAGCCACCCCCTTTGCCCTTCACCGTAGAAGAAATGATGGTGATCTTCGACAAGTGGGTGAAAGATGAAGTTATCAAGCTGCCGCAGATCAACAAGCCTCCCACTGAAGAAGAAAAGAGAGATCCCAAGTTCTGCCGCTATCACAGATATGTTCACCATCCGACCGCAGACTGCCGGTCACTTCGATGGGAGCTTAATCGAAAAATTCAAGATGGTACCTTGCAACTTTCTCCGGAGCAGCAGAGGGTGCACAAGAATCCTTTTCCGAATCACAGGAAAGACCAAGGCAAAGCAGTGGTGTCTGTGGTGATACGAGGCAGCACTAGTGATATGGAAGTAGATGAGTCTGCTGTAGCTGATACCACTCTAACACCAGCAGCTGTAAGAACCTTACAGAAAAGCCCAAAGTTCAAATCTTTGTTTAATCAATTGAGATTGGGACCAGAAGCCAGGAACGCTGCTACAGAGACCATTATCGCAATAGCAGCAGACTCAGGAGCAACTTGTTTTACCGCAGAAGCTCATGCCAGTCGTGCCTTCCTAGAAACCACCAATGCAGTAACCTTTACGGATGAGGACATGGAAGTCCAATATCCAGACCACCGCCGGCCCCTTTATGTGTCTGCTGTGATCAAAGATGTACAAGTTAGGAGAGCTTTGGTGGACACAGGCTCTTGTCTGAATCTGATTCCTTTGAGCACTCTTAAAGCAGCCAACATTCCATAACATAAGATCCAAGGCGCTCCTATTGAAGTAACAGGTTTTGGAGGAGCAGCAGAATACACCATGGGGCATATACAGTTAGTCTTAAGAGTTGGGCCCATTGTGGCTCTTACACGATTCCATGTCGTGAATTCAGAAGTCCCGTACCACGTGCTGCTTGGCAGACCATGGTTGCATAAGCATAAGCTGATTTCGCCCACATATCACCAGTGTATCAAAGGAAGGCTCAATGGGAAGTCAATCCGTATAGCAGCAAATCCCTCCCCATTCGATCAAACTGAAGCACATTTCATTGAAGCAGCTCTGTATGACGAGCTGTCTACCGAAGAACCACCAATCATCAAGCCATCTGGAACACCCCTGCCAGACTGGGAAGACATAAGAAATGACCCAGATGTTGATCTGCGAGAAGTCCTGGAGCGAAAGAAAAAGAGGAAGGAACGTATGGCAGAAGAAGAAAATGCACCACGATGCATACGCGTCCAAATGCCTGATGGGCGCATAGTCTACCGTTTGTGAAGGTGCGTGGGACCCGATTGCCCTTCGCAAGAAGGTCCCATACCAGAAGAGGGTAATCTGCGGCCCTCATGTTATTTGATACAGAAAGAAACTGAAGGTTACAAGAGCTTGGCAGATGAGAAAGAAGAAGCAAAATTAGAGAAGTCTACGGCAGAGAATGCAAAGATAACTCCCAAGGAAGACCTGGAGGTAATCAACTTGAGTCATGATCCTGGTATTGATAAACCTGTTTCAATTAGCACCTCGCTATCTGCTGTAGAGAGGGCTTGTCTTATTAATCTGTTGAAGGAGTACCAAGATGTGTTTGCATGGAGGTACGACGAAATGCCCGGTATAGATCCAGGACTTGTGGCTCATTCCTTAAATGTTGTACAGCCCGCAAGAACTTTCCATACTGAAGTGGAAGCTCAAATCACCCAAGAAGTGAAGAAATTGCTTGCTGCCGGTTTCATCAAGCCAATTCAACATCCGCGGTGGCTGTCAAATATAGTACCAGTGAAGAAGAAAAATGGGTAGATTAGGTGCTATGTAGACTTTCGCAACCTCAACAAGGCATGCCCGAAAGACGAATTTCCCTTGCCAAACATGGACTTGTTAATTGATTCTGCCGCGGGCAGCGCTATGTTTTCCTTCATGGACGGATTTAGCGGGTACAACCAGATCCGGATGTCGCCAAGGGATGCTGAAAAAACTGCCTTCCGCACACCCCTAGGTAATTTCTATTACACTATTATGCCGGTTGGCCTCAAAAACGCCGATGCTACGTATCAAAGGACAATGACGGCTATGTTTCACGATATGATCCATCAAGAAATCGAAGACTACGTTGATGACATTGTAGTAAAATCTAAGAAAAGAGAAGACCATGTTGAAGTCTTGAGAAAAGTTTTTGAAAGGTGTCGTCTGTACAAGCTAAAAATGAATCCTCTCAAGTGTGCCTTCGGAGTGTCTGCGGGGAAGTTTCTGGGTTTCTTGGTGCATAACTGCGGAATTGATGTAGATCCAGCCAAAGCTTCTGCCATAGCCACCATGAAGCCACCAACGTCTCACAAAGAATTAAAGAGTTTCCTGGGAAGGTTATCGTATATCAGAAGATTTATACCAGGTTTGGCAGCAGTAACTTCTACCTTTTCACACCTCCTGAAAAAGGGAGTCTCTTTTAATTGGTCTGCAGAGTGTCAAGAAGCTTTTGAGAGAATCCAAGCAATTATGACAAAACTCCCCACAGTGTGTGCTCCAATTGCTGGGAAGCCCCTCCGGCTCTATTTAGCTTCCAACAGCCAGGCAATAGGAGCACTGGTAGTGCAAGAAAATGATGACGGTGTTGAGCAGCCTGTGTACTATGTCAGTCGTGGATTAAAAGATACTGAAACACGATACTCAGTGGCAGAACGAGCATGTTTAGCCCTTGTGTATGTTTCTCAGCGTCTGCGGCACTACTTCTTGGCCCACAGGATTCAGTTGATGACCAAGTCTCACCCAATTAGGAGTCTGCTGCAACGACCAGTTATCTCAGGTAGGCTTGCCCAGTGGCTATTACAGTTATCACAATATGAGATATCTACTGAAACTCCAACAGCAATTAAGAGCCAGGCTATCGCAGACCTCTTGGCTCAATTCCCTGGAGAAGATAGTTCAACAATTTCACAAGAGGTTCCTGGGGAAGTTGGGGGAGCACTATTGGTCGGAATGGCAGATTCAATATGGACCTTGAACTTCGATGGTTCTTCCACATCTGTGTCAAGCGGAGCCGGTGTTGTACTCACTAGAGAAGATGGCGAAACCATTGCTAAGTCTTTCAAGCTGGATTTTCCTTGTTCCAACAATGCCTCAGAGTACGAAGCTTACATCACAGGGCTAGCCATAGCACACGGAATGGGGATAAAGCACTTAAGGGTGATTGGTGACTCAAATCTCATAATCTGCCAAGTTAAAGGGGAATTTTCATTAAAGGAGCCTTCTCTGGCACCCTATCGTGCACTTGCTCAAAGGTTAGAGGAAAAGTTTTCCACTTTCGAAGTTACACATGCTTTAAGAAGTGAAAATCGCTATGCAGACGCGCTGGCAGCTTTAGGGTCACAAGTGGCATTTGAAGGACCTACAGCAGATGTCATAATCAATAAAAGAGACACCCCAATCACTGAACTACTAAGGGAAGAATATGAAGAACGGGACTGTGACAAAGAAGATTGGAGAACCCCTCTGAAGAGCAAGCTTATGTCTCCAAAGGATGTGGCAGACCTAAAAGCGTTGAAGGACTTCGTACTAATCTCTGGAGACCTCTATCGCAGATTACCTGGAGGGATTCTAGCAAGGTGCGTAAGTCTCCAAGAAGGGACAAAGAAGCTACAGGAAGTCCACGAAAAGTCATGCGAGTTAGAGGGAGGGGTAAGCCTTTATCGCAGACTCCAACGCTTAGGCTATTTTTGGCCAGAGATGAGCAAGGAAGCAGCAGACTTGCAGAGACGTTGCCCAACCTACCAACATCAACACGAAAACGAACAGGTATGTGCTACCTTTCTTTCGAGCGATTGGCGAACTCCTTTCCTGGAATATTTCATAGAGGGTATCCTACCGCGGACCGGTAAAGAAGCAGTCCGCATCAAAAAGTTATTCACTAGATATTTTGTGAAGAGTGGTATCCTATTCCGAAAGGGATTCCATGGAGATCCTTTGAGGTGTCTAAGTGTGTCAGAATCTCAGACAGTGATGAAAGAGGCTCATTCAGGAGAATGTGGGGAGCCTCAGGGAAAGAAAGGGTTGTATCAATTGCTGTTAACACTTGGCTATTATTGGCCAACAATGAAGAGGGATACGGCAGACTTCGTCAAAGCATGCCACACCTGCCAAATGCAAGCCAATCTGATCCATACACACCCCACCAATCTGCAGAATATGGCCACACCATGGCCTTTCCACACTTGGGGGCTGGACCTCATTGGTCCTATTAATCCGCCATCCGGTGGATATATTTGGATATTGGCAGCCACGGAGTATTTTACAAAGTGGGTTGAAGCCATCCCACTTCGCAAGGCCACCGGAGCAGCCGTGGACCAATTTCATCCGGAGAGCATATCATCACAAGATTTGGCATTCCCCCACAAGATCATCAGTGACAACGGTACTCCTTTTGTTAACAAAGATGTTCGAGAAGTGTTGGAGCACTACCGGATCAAGCACCGGCGGTCTACACCTTATTACCCTCAAGGTAACAGGCAAGCAGAGGCTACCAACCGCATGTTGCTGAGAATTCTGAGTAAGATGGTTTTTGATTATGGTAAGGGTTGGAATTCCCACTTGGCGGATGTGTTATGGGCTTACCGCGGATCACCAAAGACAGCTACAGGCTTCACTCCATTTTCACTTGTATATGGGACTGATGTCATTTCACCACCTGAATTGCTTGTACCAAGCCCACGGATTCTACAAGGAACGGAACTAGAAGCTGATGTTGAAATGTGTGCGGAAGCCAGAGTAGCAGATCTGGAAAGCCTAGATGAAGCAAGAGAGCTAGCCTTAGCTCGCAGTCTGCGATACCATCAGAAGTTGGCAAATGCTTATGGGAAGACGGTGCATACCAGGATATTTTCACAAGGACAAATGGTTTTGAAGACGGCAGATCATGTGAGGAGAGGTCTGCCATCACCATCCAAGTTCACACCAAATTGGGAAGGGCCTTACGTAATCCGCGAAGCACATGACAGCGGATACTATAGGCTATCTAAAGCGGATGGAACCATCTTGGCAGACCCAATCAATGGGAAATGGTTGAAGGAATACTACTCCTAGACGTATAAGTGCTAGTAAGTCTTTTGTGCCTTTTTGCCTTAGCACAAATCAATCTGCCATATTATCCTTTCGTGCCTTCTGCCATAGCACAAATCAATCTGCCATATTATCCTTTTGTGCCTTTTGTCTTAGCACAGGTCAAGTTACAATATTGTTATTATTAAGCATCTTTGTGTGACTTTTGCCTTAGAACAAATCAAACTACTGTGTGTTGCTTTTCAAAAAAAAAAGTGGAATGATGATCACCATTTATGCTTTAATATGATTATCTTATTTCACTCCACAAAACATTACAAAAAAAAAAAAATAATAACAAGAGAATATATCTAAACAATAAGTATTTTACAACTAACAAGCATTTTAAACAAAGCATATAGATATATTAGATTAATAACCATCAGAAGTCAAAGTTACACACTTGTCAAAAGTAATAACAACACACAAAGTTTGAAATACTTAGACCAACATGGTCGTGACAAAAGCTCACAAGCATTCTAAGTTCAATCAAATAAGCCGTCAATCGGCGATGCAACTTCAACAGCTTCGGGGGATGCTGCAGCAGCAGACATCAACTCCCCTTGATAAGAAACCAAAACAGCAAGAGTACTCTGCAAAGAGGAAATTTGCTCCTGCACAACCTTCATCTCACTAGCAATCGCTTCGCCAAAGAACTTGCGGGCTACCTTCCGCAGATGCTCAAGCATGAAGTCAAGATCAAAGCCAACGGCTATAAGGTCTTGCACTACACTCCTCCATGACAAAATCTTGGGCTCACTCAAAGTCTTGAAACTGGTTCTCCTCATATCAGCTAAGACGCTGCCCAACAGAGAAAGCATTGGTCCGCCAAACCCGGCACCAAACTTGAAATGGGTAGTGAAGTCTCCAAACTTCGCAGACAGCCCCTGCAAAAGAGGCACAGCATCTTGATACACCCAAAAGTTTCCATAAGCAACCAATGGGCCTTCGAATTTCCAGAAGTGCCAATCAGGATAAGGATTGGGGGCTCTCTCCTCAAAACTTGCAAAAAACGCAGCAACCCTCCCAGGGATAATCGCCTCTACTGCAGACTGTGTCTGAGAGGAACTGGGAACCGCAAACACTACATGAGCAACGCTCTCCTTCTCCACAAGAACAGGTGCCTCAACGTCTGACCAAAACAAAAAAAATGTAACGAACAGAGGTGATAAACATAAGAAAGGTAGCTTACTTTCCTTCACCAAAGAGATATTACCTTCTGGGACTACATCTACACCACGGACCTCTGTGTCTGCCATACCACCACCATCAGCATCTTGAATCGAAGTTCCCTCAAGAGCAGGGACTTGTCCACCAATGAAAGTCCCTGAAGAAGGATGATCACCAACCACCATAGGGGAGCTCTCCCCCCTAAAGATCCTCTCAAAACGAGGAGCAACTCCAAACAATGAAATCCCCGCCATAACTGAGGCCACCCTAGCAAAAGGAGGATTCAAATGGAACTCAATCGGATCAATAGTACGGGGCTCATCAGGTTGATCAGCAAATGGAATGATCTGAAGCGGTTGAGGCTCATCAGCAATCGTCTCCTCTGAATCAACGGAATCAATGTCTTGATCATGATCGTCCTTAGTAGCAGACCCTGCAATGATAACTATGTTAAAATCTGCAACAGGAATAATTTCATGTACTATACTAACACGGGTCTGTCTGCCATACCTGCGAGGGTCTCGTCTGCCATACCTACGAGGGTCTCGTCTGCCATAACTGGGGTAACTTCATGTGCTTCAGGAACCACATCTGCCATACCGACAGGAATTTCACCAGGAGCTTCTTCTGCCATGATCGAAGTAGTTGACTGAACGGCCTCGTCTGCCATAACAAGAACGGCCTCATCTGATACAGTAACTCCCAAAGCCTCGTCTGCCATGGCGTCATCAGAATCAGTCCAATCAATAGGACTATCTTTCGCAGCAACATCATCAGTAGACTTCAATGCTACTTCTTGCCTCTCCACAATGCTTTCATTCACCTCGGTCGTCCCTACACCGGCATCCACGACATCATCACCACCGCTGACCTCCTGCAAGAGAAAAGAAGAAAGAGGTTCAGTCTCCTTGGAGGCAGACACAGTAAGGGTTAAAGAAACATTGATATTACCTCAATAACAATGGGAGCCCAATCGGAACCCTCACCCTCATCACCTACTTTCCGCTTAGCCTAAACAAAAGACAAAAGAACATGTATGAGTCCAAGATACTAAGCAGTATATGATCAATCAACCAATGATGTGAGAGGGCAAATAAACGTTTACCTGAGATTTGACTTGTTCTTCAGCAGCTTTCCTTTTACTCCTTGTACGGCCATACATGGTGCTAAGAGGAGTAGGAACAGCAGACTCTTTCTCAATCGGAGTGGCAGACTCTGCTGGAGGCTCTTCACCCGAAGAAGGAGGGGCAACCGCAGATTTCTGGGTAGGCTTGCTTTTAGCTTTCTTCACTGCTACGCTCTTACTTCTAGGCTGGCTTTTGGCCTTGGTAGAAGGAGGGGCAGATTTCTCCTGAATGGCAGAAGACTCTGTCTCTTTTGAAGGAAGGGAAGTGTCTTCAGTAGGATTCACAGGTGGATCAACGGCGGGTTTCTTTTGAGACTTAGAAGTCCCTGCAGCAGACTTCTTCTTTGAAGTACCAGGAGCCATCAGGGGCCTACCTCCCAATTCTGAGGGAGGAATCATAGACATGTCCATAGCCACCTTGGGGCGTTTCGAGGTGGTCTTAGCCGCAGACTTAGGCTTTTGCCTTGAAGCTGCAGGGGAAGAAGCACCCTTGCCAGAATCAATCTTCTTACCTCCTTTTCCCCTTTTTGAATCCAGCCTCAACCGCTCCTCCACCACCTTCACAGATTCCTTCCAGCCTGAAGGGAACGCAGTGCTATACAGGATCCACCCATCCCGCGAACCATCCCATTCCGCAAAGCCCAAGCCCTGCCTCTCGGCATAAGAAATTGCAGTTTGGGTAGGGGGGATAGAGTCACGGTCTCCAAAGGATGTGCATGGTGATTGGGCAAAGGAACCCTGGTCCCTCTGCCTTGTTTGACGTAGTCTACCATAGCAGCAGCCACCCTAAGCCAATACTCCTGCATAGCCACAGTGCATATGCCAAGCCTTCCACCACAAGGAATGACCATACGCGATACAGATTGGCTCCAATAATCAAATGCTTGGTCATTCAAGAAGGGAGCGATACTGGGAGTTCGAGGAAGAGTCTCGCTGGGGCTGCCTGGCACACTCTGATCCAAACCAAACTGCCTACGCACCCTGTTAGGACAATAGTGAGTGTATTCCACGCCCTTGTCACTCCACATAGGCAACCAACCCGGATTCACCGCAGACAAATAGGTCAAGCTTCTGGTGTCATCAGGAGATAGTTCAAAACTTTGACTGGCAATATCACTGAACCAGTACAGTACAGAATGGCAAGAAAAATCTGCATAACGATAAGAATAGGGACGCCATACGATACACTCCTTGAAATCCAAAGAGGGAACCAAATCAGGGTCTTTCCCTTGGAAGCTAACCCAACGATAGACCAGCGGCAGATTGGTCTTCAAATCCGGGTACCTGCTCAAAATGTGGCGGGACATATTTTTGTATTTCTCCCTTATTTGACTATTATCATTACCAATCTCTTGGTAATTCAGAGAGCGTTCCCAGAGGAAGGTCTGCAGTGCGGAAGTGTTGAAGCAAGTAGTAATAAAGTGACAAGAGCCACCGCGGATCTCGTCAAGACAAATAGAATCCAATTGCAAATACAAATAACCAAGGAACATGGCAGCAAGCGGAAAACGATGACCAAAAGAAATCTTTACAGCTAAGCGAAAATAAAGAGGTTTCATAGAGTAATAGGGTGCATCACCAAACAGACACTTACAGAGCCAGTACGCGACGAAAGCAGCACGGCGGATAGCAGGCTCAGTCCCTTTGGCAAAATAGACAGACCAAGCATTGATTCTAGTACTGGCCCGAGCCATCAATGCTTGTTCCACCAAGGTCTCTTCCTTAAACATCTCAACAGCAAATGGGTCCATATCACCCAACACAGGAAGCAACCAGTGATTCTCCACGTCCTCCAAAGTGATAGTAAGTTCGCCTCATGAGAAGAAAAACGTGTGTGTAGAAGTACACCACCTCCGCAGAATCTGCCGCAACATCTCAGTGTCTCGATACATATTGCAACTCCGCGAAAAGAGTATTGCCTCAGCCACACCCGCACGTTCCAGAAGAGCACAAAACTTAACATCCAAGAACTCGTCTGCCACCCAATGAAACCAGTCTGCGGCAGCGGAGCAGGGAAACTCGAAATTGATTGGCATCGGTTGCATATCTCCCCTCTGAATCTTAAGGTCAGAAATGCTAGAAAGGGGAGGAACCCAGACCTGATCTGCAGTAGCTTCTTGGCCCTTCAACATCCACTTCCAATTAGAAGGAGGGAGGGAAACCTTGTTCGGGATGTACGGAAAGTTACCGCCATTGTCGTACCAGGGGTCCAGGAGAGGGAATACGAAATCTTCCCTGTCATCTTCAGGCACAGGAGAAAACCTAGAGCCGTCCACGCTCTCATCGCCAACGGAGCCCGTATCCATGGTCCCAGCGTCTGCCGTAGGGATTCCGGAATCGCCACCACTAGCCATCGCAGTGTCAGGAGGAGGGTGAGAAGAAGATGAAGCCATGGGTAGAAGAGGGGAATCGGCGGTGGGGAAGTTTCTTCACTGTTTCTTTCTTTTTTTTCTTTCTCTTCTAAACAGAACAACACAACTCTCCTTTCTCCTCTTATTTCTCTCTCGTTTTGCAAAACCGAAGTCCTTAATGAGGGAAGTTAATTACGGAGGCTGGTGGTTGAGGTTTAGTAAATTGTGTTTCATTATGTTTCATTAAGTTGTTATTTGAAAGGGTGTGTATGGGAATTGGCAGTAACTGATGCCAAGAAGGAGTGTGAAGAGGTAGTTACCAAGACTACCACCACTTCCTTCAGAATAGGAACATCACGATTCAAAAAAAAAAAAAAACTTTTGAATCAAAGGTTATATCTGTACACATGCTTCATACAAACACTCACCCATGCCTCACGTGAGTGCACTTTGAGGCATGGGCTCGGAGGGCTAATGTAGATGTCCACTTTTTACCAAAACTATGGCAGACTAAAAGGAGCCCACAAAAAACCATCTGCAGTAAGCCCAAAGGAAAGCAAGTGGCACGGTTTGGGGGAAAGCCCAAAACGCAATAGCCCACGATGGGCCCAGGAGGCACTGTGTTAGTCCAAGAGGAATCAGTTTTCTATAGGGCCCGAAAGTTATTGGGAGCAATCTGCCATAAGTCCCAAATAATAAGCCCAGCCCACGGAGAAGCCAAGGGAGCAAGGAGTAATTTCAGATGGAACTTATTACTACCTCCCTTAAAAGGGTGGAACACTCCAGAAGAACCAAAAAGCGAGTCCTCTGAATTGAAGAAAATCACTGTTCAATGACCATTGCCAAGATTTTTCCGCACAGCAGACAGGGGAAAGGAGCAACGGCAGATTCGCAAGAAGGGTAAAGTTTCAGCCAAAGGTAAAAAGGTAACCTGGGGAGAACGTGAATGAAGGTAGCTGCCATCCCTGCCACCTCTCTTGCACGGCAGACGAGAAAATGAGCAGCAGAATCACAAAAATGGAAAGAACAAAACCAAAGACAAAAGGGAGCCTGGAGACAATATGAGGAGAGTAAGCAGCAGACCGGCCTACGATGATTCCTACTCCCTCTGCACAACAGACAACAGTCAAACAACGGCATATTCATGAAAAAGGAAGGAGCTCAGCGAGAGACAAAAGATGCTTTGATGAGAACATAAATAAAGGTAATGCAGTCACCAAAGCCCAAACCTATGGTGACTGCCAGTAAGATTTCATTAAAAGGCTAAGGGGGATTTGGTTTGGAGGTAGGGGGTTATTTCTTAAAAGGGTATTGAGGTCTGCGGCACAAGTGTATCACACCCGTTGGGGGGTATGAGCACAAGTGACCAACAAACCTCAAGCACCCTAATGAAAACACGTGCAGACAAAGCTTTCACCATGGAGCCAACTTCTTTCACTAATTTGGTCTACGACAATATTTTATCTTATCAGGAAAACGTTGTCAACTTAACCCCAATGAGGAGGCCCATTATCCAAAAGTTAAAGAAGTGGCCAGGTCAAAACCATGAACTCCATGGATCACAGCAGACCACTATAAAAGAAGGAAACACAGTAATGTCAAGGCAACCCTCTCCAATCCAGAAACAACTTTTAGCCTCCATCAGAAGCCAAAACCCAAGTCAAGGAACAAGAAGAAAAAAAAGATCAATACCCATACCAAAACACTCCTTGCAAAACTCCAAGAAACATCCAATCAACCCCATTCCATGTCACGTGTTTTCAAGGGATAACCCTCCCCCATCATGCATCAAATTCTTCCTTAGTCTTTTCAGTTTATTAAAGTTCATTTTTATATGTTGTTCTGTGGTGCTCACGTTTGCTGTCTGCAGTGGTTATTTGGTTTGACAGAAAAGTGTCTGCAGTAGTTACTTTGTTGAAAGGAGGGCTCTCACAGTAGATCCATATTTCTCTGCATAAAAGCCCAGTGTAGCAGCAGATCAAGAGGAGTGCACCATCAGCCATCAGGCAAGCTCAAAAGCCTGGTTTGGAGTTTTGGGCTCAACAACCCATCAATACAAGCTTGGCCCATCCTCAACCAATCGCAAGGTGACACATGGCGTGTGGTGAATTTTGAGCATTTACAGTAGTTAAGGGCACAACAAGGTTTATGTCCCCATAAGGTTCAATCCTATTCCTAAGTGAGACTTCGTTATGTTGCCCATCTCGATCATCCAAACCGTCGGATAAATCAACCACCTCAAAACTTCAAACTTTCAGATCTTGAACTGCACTGAGATATCAAATAAAATACGGAGAGAAATATGACAACACCTCTGGCAAAGCTTAGTCCAATTCCTCTATACACAACTCACTTGATTTGGAAATCGAGAGGGGAAAAGCTGGGTTCAAAATTCAAATTATAATACTTGCTCTCTTTGTTCCCAAAAAATTACAAATCAACCCACGAAATTGAAAAAAAAAAAAAAAATTGTTAATCTAGCTCATCGGCTCATCGCATCTCAAAGAAAAACAGTAAAAAAAGCTTTTATACCTAACATTACAAATTCCTAACATTAATTTTGTTGTGGAGCCATAGGATATTTTTGTTATTTCTTTTTTAATTAACAAAATTAATGAATTTTTTAGTTAAAAGGACATAGTTTTCCTCTAACCCGGTTTGAAGGAATCCTGTTTCAATCCACTACATGGCAAGCAAATAGACCATCCACATATGTATTTTAAAAAGTCACATGACTCATTAAAAATGTCATGTGACTAAAAGTATACGTGGATGGTCTATTTACTTGCCACGTAGTGAGTTGGAGGTAAACAATTTCCTATTATTGAGCATATGATAAATAATTAATATAACTTTTATTGATTGTAGATCATGGGAAAGTCAATTGCAGTTTTGGACTTTTTCAAAAGAAAAAAATAAAAATAATTCAACAGCCAATACTAATGATATATCGTTACCAATCTCTAGTGTTTATATCCCAATTTCTGAAAATTATTTGGCAAATATGATCCACTTTGTCATTTTCAGAGAAAGAAGGTAGTTACTGACAGTTAACTGGAATAAGAAAACTATTCCTACTAGTTGGAAAACTCAAATCTTTGTTAAAGAACAAGTGTTGTTCAAGCCTAAAAACATGTGTGTCTAAGTTGCGGTTCATAGCGCACATGAAAAATAAATGGAAAATGATAATTTCTTGCTGTTAAAGTATAAATAGAACATCAATGCTTCGGAAAAGCCCCCCCTAACATTCAAGAAAACTTGAGATCAAAAGAGAACAAAAGGTGCAAAAGAGAACAATAGAATATTTATTTAGGCTATTCTTGGTGTTTAGTTTCAAGTTTCAAGAAGGTGAAAACTCATATACTACATAAACCTAACCATTGGGCCACATTCGTAGTTATGTGTTTTTTCTTTTACTTCAAAATGTATATATTAACAATATTAGACTTGGCCCATTAACCTAACCCGCTAAAGACCCAATGGGTTGGGATTTTCCCTTGGCCCAACCCGTTGATTAGTCAACAGCCCGTCACACTCGGTCCACCAAGCCCATGGCCAAGAAAAATCGGATTGGGCCAGCCCAACCTTTTGTTACGATCCCAAGTGTCTCACATTGGTTAAGTATGGGCTTAAACATGTGTTTATTAGCTCTTAGGCACCTTCCCCTTTGTAAGCTGGTTTTCAAGGGTGAGTTCTACCTGAGGTTTCATATCATTAAATGTGTTTATGATCAATCAACAGCCCATCACACCCGGTCCACCAAGCCCATGGCCAACAAAAACCGGATCGGGCCGGCCTGACTCTTTTGGTATTATTCATAAAAAGTCCTAGGCATTAATTTCCAAATCAATCACAAAGTTATATTAATTAATTTAATTTAAGGTTCATAATAATTTTAGATTAATTATTTGTCTTCTACAAACATATGAGCGACCATTCACATAACAATTGAGTTTGCTACCAACAGATCCAATGATCATCTTCTTATCATCCTCCCTCTCCCAATAACATCTTCAGCACGCACAAGGGAATGAGTCTGCTCTCTTGCCTTATAACTGCCTTGTGTCCTCACAACGTTCATCTAAGTGAAACTTATTCTTATCTGCTGCGATTTCGTCCGTGTCATCATGTCCCGTCGTAAGGCCTCAGTGGAGATGTCATCCAGTAAGTCATACATGGCATCCTTAAGCCTTTTTCAACCACACTTTGACTTCACTGTTGTGTTGCTTACTTGCTTTGCCTCTGAAGCACAGCACTGATAGTGGAAACTGTCTCCCTGAGCTTTTTGTTCACGTCTTCGACACCCCAGATGAGCACAATCTATTGAAGTGCTAGGTTGCCCAATTTCCCAATGATTCCATTAGCAATGTCGAACAGAGCTCCTTCTGCCATTTCTTAGTGAGAATTGAATGAATGATATATTTTTGGGACTTGAGAGTAAGATTAAGACAAGAAACAATATGTGATATCAAATATGAGATATAGATTATGCAGATTGATTGACCAAAAACGACTTTTGCATCACACTATTGTCATATATTTCCCCATTCCCAAATGACTTGGCGTGTCAATTACTGTTTGTTTAGCATATTGAATAAGATGATGAATAGGTGAACTTTGGCTATAAAAATACTATTTCAAAGGATGGTGATAGGAAGACAAAAATCTTACAAGAATGTATACATCTCTAATGTCTTACAACTTTTCAACGATAAAAATTAATTTCATACCTATTATATCACAAATAAAATTAACAACTTGACTTGCCAATAGGCTAATAACCCATTGGCATCCTACCCTTGTTGATTTCCATTTGTGTAAGAGTATATGAGTTAATTTTATAACACCCCAAATTTTTTAACATAATTAGTATTGTTCAACCGGTTAAGTTTCAACACATAGTTAAAATTTAATTTAGAAGTTGTATAAATAGACCCAATAGTAGGCTAAATTAGATTGGATATTAAAGAAAATAATTTAAATAAGAGTTATTTATTTTGGAGGGGTTAATTATACAATAAGTATATTAAATAGGGTTATTATAGTAAATTGGCCTAAACCCTAGCTAAGGTTGCCGTGTACATATATATATATATACATCTTCCCCTCATTATTTAGTGTTTACACGTAAAGAGACCTCCATTCCATTAGAATTGGTTTGCTTAGTAGCTTTTGTTGAGCCCTATTCTCTAGCGTCGAAGGTAAGTCACTGGAGTTACATATTATAGTACATACATATCATGTTGCTTCATTGCTATAATCCTAAGGGGATGAAATATTCATATGGAGGCTATGAACATGATTCAACGTAGAAACATGTAATATATTAGAATGTATATATGTATAATTCTAGGGTAATGAACTAGTGATATCTAGGAAGCAGTGATATTATATTTGAATGTATATATATAAGTTACTGTAAATCCATGTATATAATAACAAAGATTTCACAATGTCAACAGTAAAACAGATACAGAATAATTTCATTTGGGTTTTATAAGAGGTTGAAGTATTAGGCTTGTTTTGAATTGTAGGTTGATACAATAATTATATGGATTTCGTTTGGTGACTAACATAAGGTATATATATTAGTTTGGTTATGGATAAATACTGGTAGTGTGGGTGGTTAAATATTAAAGGAGTTTTGATGGAATTTAAAACAATATTTAGGCACTGCCATGTTATAGTTTTAGGTACTGTTATGTTATATTTTTAGGGCTACCTTAATGAGTTTAAATAGTTTAGCAGAAAATTGAGAACTGGATTAATTAGGTATCAATATTAAATCCTTATATGTTCCTTAGAGTTTTATCTTCGCTTAGATTGATAGTTAAGTATTGTACCTATCCTTATTGGGTCATCTAATCTTTCTTTAGGTTCTAGTTGATATCGCCCTAGACATTGGAGGCAAAACTTGGCCTTGGCTATTCAAGGTAAGTGGACTTCGGATCATGACATCTCTCATATATATATATATATATATATATATAGATTTCAAAGAGTGAAACTTATAATTTTAAATCATTATTAGTTCCTTATATTGATTATTGTATTATATAAATTGTATTTATGAAGTCTTTAAGAAAAGTAAAAATGTTTTCAAATGGTCAGCTAGACTGTCTGCAACCTATGCCAACATAGGGTTAAGTGTTGGCCTTCGGCTGAGGTATCGTATATTGTGGTGTGGTGTATTGTATTATTGCTCTTCGGAGCCATTATATTGTTATCATTGCTCATGAGCTATTGTTACTGTTTACCTCTCTGAGGTTATTGTTTCCCATTGGACTCACCCACTGATTGCATAGCAGCATAAGTCTTGTCTAGCTAATGTTTTTAAAACAGTAATTTACTGATTATAGTGCGATTTAAAAAGTAAACCACCTCTCTCTATGGTTGTGGGATGTTGACATGGATACCAAGGCTCATTCAACTGATCACTGAACCATTTTGCTAAGGAATTTATTATCAGCAGACTTTATTCATTGTTCCATGAGATAAAGGAGCATGTAAATTTGGTTAAAATAATCAAATACAATTCTGATCAAACCAAATCTATAATTTTGGGAAATTCATTTCACACATCAAAGAAATTCCCCAGTGGTCCAGCCAAACAGGTGAATAATCTTATTTTCTTTTTGTGTGATTTTATATAGAGGACGGGATGCTTAAATACTCGAAGGCATAGTTTTTCAAAACACAAGAACAAGAATAATGTAAGAAATGGATTAAACCATTTTAAGCTCCATACAGCGTTGCGCTACATACAGATACAGAGCAAATGAACCCAATGAACTCAACAAAGACTTACTAGATACAATTTGTAGAAACAATAAAATCAGTTCTGATCAAACCAAATCTGAAATATCAAATTTAGAAAAATTCAAAACGATGAAGGAACCATTTCAATTGAATTTAGTGAACACAAGGTTGTCACATTTAACAAAACTGAACTTGTTACATTTAGTCAAGTTTTAATATTTCTCAAATATGCTAATGAGTAACATATCCAGTAAAGAACCTAAGAAACTTTCTGAATAACTTTCATATCTCCCTTGTTGTCTATCATAGTGCTACCAAAGCAAACCCCTTTCCTTCCAGACTCTATGAGACAGCCAAAAAAGACAAAAACTTTTAAAATAGAGTGTTGTTTAAATCCTAACTATGCAACCCTCTGAGCCTCATCCATCCAAGAGATGAGAATAGAGAAGGTTGGGCCAAGCTTGATAAGTAACTGTGGGCTTAACTTCAGGTCTTGGGCCTATTTTGTTTGGGAATATAAAAGATAATGATTGTTGCTCCTAGTTGGAAATTTGGAAATCATAGTTTAACATCTCTGTTTGGATTTTGGTTGTTTAATTTTCCAGTTCAACATTGCTGAGCTTGACCTAGGGGTGTAAGCTTCACCGACACAACCGACTAAACCGCAAGAACTGCACCGAACCACACCTCACCAAACCGCAACCGATCTTAATAGGTGCAGGTGCAGGTGCGTGTAATAAGAAAACTGCACTATAAGGTGTAGGTGTAAGTGCGTGTAATAGGAAAACCGCAAAAAACCGCACCGCACCTCTCCAATTACACCCCTAGTATGTTATACTTGTATGCTAATGCGACATGCATGTGATGTTATATTATATGTGTATGCTAATGGTATGTGAAGGTTGAGATTGAGTTATATTTGTATAATAATGATATATATGTGTAGGTTAAGATTTAAAATTAAAGGGTCAGCAATTGAAGACGTAGAATGGGTGGTGTGAGAAATAATATGAGCCAGCTGTAGAGTGGAGTGAGAAACAATAGGGGTCCATTAAGAGAAGAAAAAATTAGGTGCCTTTTCTTGGTGGAAAATAGGAGAGGATATGTAGAAAAATTGAGCCCCCAGAAGATGCGAATTATGCCTTTTCATTGTGAAATACAGGAGAGTTTATGTAGAAAAATTGAGCCCTAGAAGACACGATTTGTGTCTTTTCTTTGTGGAAAAATAATAGAGCAAACATAGAAAAATTAAGTCACTGGAAGACATGAATTGCACTTCATTGGTGATACATACATGTATGTCGGTCCTAATTAAAGAGATAATAATTGAAGACGTGGAATGAGCAGTGTGAGAAATAATATGAGCCATCCATAGAGTAGGGTGATAAATAATAGCTGTCACTAGTATTTGAATTTATCTTTGATTATTATGTTAACACTAGACTATAACCCACGCAATGCGTGGCTCTTTTTCATTATTTTTCTAAAAATATGTTTCTAACAAAGCAACTTAACTAAGAAGAAGGAAAAAAGAATAACAATAATGAAAAAAAAAAGAAGTGTAAAATAGAAAATGTAAATAATTTTTCTTTGCGCTTAAAAATAAAAATTATCATTTTTATTATATCTCATCAAATGTATTATACTGATTTTAATTATATTTCATCAAATGTATTATATTGATTTTAATTATATTTCATCAAATGTATTATACTAAGTCTATAAAGATAATTACCAATAACTTTCTAGCCTAGTTGCATCGATTCCTTTCAATTGGGGTTTATATCCCGGGGTTGTATTCACTTAGCAAAAAAAAAAAAACTCACTTCACATCGTTTATGAATTTCAATCACTTTGGTAAACCTCAATTGTTCCATATAGGAATTCTAAATGTTCAGAGGTTTCTCATTTTTGTTTAACTTACAACACTTTGATAGTACAAATAAATAATACAATTTGTCACATATTTAATTATCTCATCTTTACCTTTTTTTACTTTCTTTTGTTTCTCTTTTCATCTTTTTTTGGGCAATTTATCACTTATTAATAATCACATAAACAATATCTGTGACCTTAGAAGTCCATCATATAACAAATTGGTCCACGGAGATAAAAATGACAATGTCATCTTAAGTCTAACACGTATCTCTTAGGAAAATTTAACACATAGAAAAAAAAAAAAATGTTAAGATGTTATTCCCTCTACCCCTGAAAAAATAAAAAATAAAATAAATAAATCAACACAATTGCCTTTTTTGTTATCTCTAAATGATAGTCCATTGATGTCCTAAATCTCAATGTTGCCTCATCAATTCTAATATGAGTGTTGGAAAATAATTTATACTTAACACTTACCCCCAAAAATATATTAAACAGATAGTTCTCAAGTTATTTAGCATATCCAATTGTATAAAAATAAAATGATCATGTCAAAATATATTTTATATGCAGTTAGATAGTATCAGAAATTGTAAAAAAAAAAAAAACATTTTTGGTTGCAAAAATAGAGGACTATAACTTAACCAAGCAAAAATACTTCGAATATATCCAATTGTATAAAAATAAAAAGATCAAGTCAAACTAAATTTTATATGCAATTAAATAGTATCAGAAAATGTAAAATAAAAATAAATAAATAAACATTTTTTATTGCAAAAAATAGAGGACTACAACTTAACCAAGCAAAAATACTTCGCATGTAAAATATACATATTGCATATTGCGTAAAAAAAACTCATCCTAACTATATCCTTCACTCTTTTCAAGACCAACTCGACTAATTCATCTGTATGCATAAAAAAAAAAAAATGATCAGAATCAATTGAGATTGCTAATAACAATGAGACAGTTTTACTCCACTCTTTAAGATCAATTCATTAAGGTGTCTCATGACAGAAGAACATTCTTTTACATAATTATAGCCAAAATCATATAACTCACGAAAGAATTTCATATAATAATTCAAATGAATATTTTAAAAACATGAGATTCTGCCTCATGCTCCTTTTCAGTTTTCATAAAGGTATATTGTCATACAATGACTATCATCATTGATTATCTTTTAAAGCAAAAAGGAAACGAACTTTTATGGCCAAACCACATATATAGTTAAAGTATCACTTTTCGACATATCTGTAAGTATTAATAGCAATTTAGCATTTAACTTGGAAAAAAACTCAACCTCATTGTAGCAGTTTATAATCTAAACAAATTTTTGCTCTTTAAATAAAGAAAATATAATTTTCAAATATGTAATTATCAACATAGCAAACACATAGAAACTTAACCTGAGAAAAGACGAAAATGAAGGCAATACTTATGTAAACTTTATCTTGCCTAAGCTCTTATTTCCACTTAAATATTAAATATTAGAAAATAATTATAAAAAGTAAGTAAATTAGATGCAAACAAAATAAAATATAATATAAATTGATACAAACTCAGGGATTGAATCCAAGCACTCTCAAAGGGGTGAAACTTTTTGGGAAAAGGAATGACCATTAGGGCGAATGCCCAAGTTGTAATTTAAATACATATTTGAAATAACATATATTGTGTTTAACAGATTTAGCTGGAATATATCTATTTATATCTGAATTAATTAATAAGACTATTTAATTTATTAAATATGAGCATTTAATTGGGTAGTGGGTATTTAATTTAGTTTATTTAATTCATGTGCCACCTAAGATGCTACGTGTCAAGCAAAAGACGTTGCCTTAGATGCCACGTGGCAGAGATATGGTAACGTCTTCTGCTTTAATTTATATATAGATGCTATGAGAACCACGACCTGAAGGAATGAACCACATTACCATTGGCATGCTAATAAATTTTGTCGGAGCGGTGGCCTACCTCCTCAGTTAGCTGGAATATACCAGGGTTACAAGTCATGTGAGAAAAGAAATGTGCTTGAATATGTCAGAGGGTATTTGGGTCTTTTCAATATTGGTGACTTGTGTGACCATGATTTGACTTGGTTAATTATATATAACACATGGTATTTAACTATTGGGTTGGTGAACAGATGACATGATTCACCTGGTGGATTGAATATTTTCTTAGGAGATTGGGGGACACCTCCTCTTTATGCTTTGTTTATTAGCTAGTATTATATTTTAATCGAACTTAGTAAATTAGAAAAACTCCTAATCATATGGAATAGGTCCTGAGGGATTTTAATACTGATGGGATTCCCGAGTAATGGACTCATTGGTTTGGGGTGTGACCTAAACCCGGAGGCCCAGGTTCAATCCACCAAATTATCGGCTCATCCAAACTTTCACCCAGATTCCTTAAATATTTTTAAAAAAAAAAAAAAAGTTTTTTTTTTCATAAAGTAGTCAAGCTTCTCATTCATGAGTGTTGGGATTTTAATCGAACTTAGTACATTAGAAAAACTCATCATATGGAATAGGTCTTGAGGGATTTTAATACTAATGGGATTCCCGAGTAATGGACTCATTGGTTTGGGGTGTGACCTAAACCCGGAGGCCCAGGTTCAATCCACCAAATTATCGGCTCATCCAAACTTTCACCCAGATTCCTTAAATATTTTTAAAAAAAAAAAAATGCTTCTTTTTTTTTTTAAGTGGTCGAACTTCTCATTCATGAGTGTTGGGATTATTTCTCATTGAGACCAAAAACTTAAGTTTATTAACCACTACAAAATGGGATGTCTACACACATGTTTTTCTTGTTTTTGCATCGAAGCACAAGGATGAGTAATGTCTATTTACACTCATGGAGAAAGGCTTATCTACTTTGTGTGGCTGCTCTCTCTCACTCTCACTCTAAAAAGTTGTGCATAAAATGTCTTATATAGGTAGGTTTATGTTTGGCACAAATTAGTTTTCTAGCAGAATTTGAATTCCATGACAATGATTTCGCTCGAGCGAAGTACTTCCAAACTTTATGTCTGCTTCTAATGTTTGGCTCGAGTGAGTCTTGGTTTCGTGCGAGCAAAAATCCTATTCCAATCTTCACCACTTTTGTCATTTGAATTAGCCAACAGTAGCCCAGTAACAAGGTAAAACAGAGTATTCATGTCTCTTAAAATAAAAAAATTTATTCCCAAGTAAAAATTTTATTGTCCGTTTAGAGATTCTGCCAGATTCCATATCTGGGTTGTAATCGATTGAAGTATGTTCATTGTTCCCTCATTAGCAAAGCTGAAAGCGTTAAGAATGCTAGACTTGAGTCATAGTGGAATCAAGGAGATACTCCAAGGTATGGAAATGTTGGTCAGTCTAAAGTATCTTAATCTCTTTGCACGCAATCTAGAAATTCTACCTACAGGGATATTTCCAAAACTCACTTCTCTCCAATTCCTCATGATTTATGGACCAAACAATTATTTCATCCGGGTGGGAGAAGACAGTTCTGAGACAATTATTTCATCTGAGTTCATTTTATCAGGCGATATCATCATATTGTATGATAGATTATGTTATGCTACTATATTGTAACAAAAATTGAAAAAAGTGGGACATCATGAGAGTAAATAATTTTAATATACTTAAATAGTGTGGTGAGGATTCTTTATTAATTAGGATAAAAAGACTTAAACGTGTATAAAATAAACTGGAAAAAGAATTGCTCATGTAGTATGAGAGAACAGATGAATAGGAAAAAAAAAAAGGGAATGCATTTGGCACAATCATAACGTGTAGAACACAATTTTATTCTATAATAAATACATAAAATACATAAAGAACAATAAGAAAAGAGGGAGAAACAAATTAAACACCAAACCATAGAGAAACAAAAAAGATTAAAAAGGTCTCAATAAGCGGTATGTGCATATTTATATCTTTGCAAGGTGCAAGCTCAGTTTCTCTGTTCCCTTCTCACGTTTCTTCGTGCCCATTGCTTCATTCCAAAGGTCTTCATCAACCAATCATGTTTTCTTGTAGCCACAATGTTGCCAATTATAACTCCAATAAGTAGTCCAAATCCATACCCAACCAAAACTATTTTCCAACCAAATTCGAAGAGAGACCCTGCCGAATCCCGACTTTGATTAGAAATTGAAGGTGAAGTTGGTGAAGAATCAGAAACCCAACATTTCTTTGATAATGGATTCCCACACAAGCCTAGGTTTCCGACAAACGAACTATTTTCAAATGTGTCGAATTGCTTCCCTTGTGGTATAGAGCCAGTTAGATTGTTATGAGAAACATTGAACCATTCGAGGAAAGTAAGTTGTGCTAGCTATGATGGAATCTCCCTTGAGAGCCTATTTAGAGAAAGGTCTAATGATTCTAACGTCTTAAGATTCTCTAAAGATAGTTCGGACCCACACACATGTGCAATGCATGCTTCTGGCAACTCAATTTTTCTACATTTGCTCTCCTATTTTGCCACAAAGAAAAGACACAAATGCTGTGTTCTGGGGGTTTAATTTTTCCACGTAACCTCTCCTATTTTTCACGAGGAAAGGGAATCTAATTTTTTATTTCATTTTCAACATGACTCGTCTCCATGCCCGGCCCTGGGGTAAGCCCCACAAGCCCAAGGGCTAGGGCAACCTCCCCATGGGGACAATAAGTGAAGAAAAAAAAAAAGAATTAGTAGACATTAAAAAAATAATAATAATAATTATTATATACAACTATACATAAAAGGAAAATATATATATATTAGTATACATATAAAAAATTTATTATATATATATATATTTTTATGGGAGTGTTGTGCTTTTAATAAGATATATGTGAGACATATTTGATGTGTTTCAGTATTTATGTGAATAAGGCTGGTCTCCACTGTGTGATTTATTGATTTGTTTGAAAATTTTGTTCGCACATGTATGTGGTCACTGGCCATGTGTTTTTGTATGTAGGGAAAGGTTTATGGGGGGTAAGCCATTGTTTTCTATTGCCGTGTAATGTGTTCCCGTGTTTATCTAATGATTTTTTTTATGACTTTTAATTTATTATTAGTATTAATTTTGTTGTCCTTTATAAGACCGTGATTTTTTTTTTAATTAATAATAAGGAATTTTTTATTTAAAAAACTATTAGACATATAATTACTATAACTGAGATTACATTTTGTTTTAATTGTTTTTTTCAATGTAATTCAAGCTAAAAACGTAATGTAACATTTATTTTGCATAAAAAAAAAATTTTGGGACTTTTATGATATTTTTTAATATTTAATAATAAGTGAACAACTAAAATTGTGATAGGTTTGGGCAACCCAAACCCCGGGACCGGCCTTGCTCGTCTCAAGCCAATAGATAAAACAAAGGCTCTTATCTTAATATTGACTTCTAGAATTTTCCTCTAAACAATACATCCACTCATTCCACGTCTTCAACTGCTCACTCATTAATTAGGACCCACGCACATGTACATATTACCAATGAAGTGCAATGCATGTCTTTTAGCGGCTCAATTTTTCTATGTTTGCTCTCCTATTTTTCCACAAAGAAAAGACACAAATTGTGTATTATGGGACTCAATTTTTCTACATAAACTCTCCTATATTTAAGAAAAGGCACAATTCGTGTCTTTTGGGGGCTAAATTTTTCTACGTAACCCCTCCTATTTTCCACAAAGAAAAGGCATCCAATTTTTTCTTCTCTTCTCTTAATTTTTTATGTCCTTTTTCAACATGACTCATCTTAAGTCAACAGATAAAACAAAGGCTCTTATCTTAATATTGACTTCAAGAATTTTCCTCTAAGAAAGATATCCACTTCAAGAATGTAATTCTTTTAAAAAATATTTCTTGGTGAAAGGCGTCACGTTATTATTATTACCCCCCTATTACTCCTCAAATGGAGATTCAGAATTTGGAGGATGATTGTCTAGTTTTCTTGTCCATTTCTAGTACCAATCTATCTATATCTATATATATATATATATATATAAAGTAGAAGATGTTGCTATTTTTCTGTCACGTGGCATCTAAGGCAACGTCTTCTGCTTGCCATATGTCAGTTTATTAAAAAAAAATCTACATCATTAATAAATTAAATACCCACTACCCCATAATAAAAATAACACAATTAATAAATTAAATACCCAATACCCCAATAAAAATTACACCATTAATAAATTAAATACCCACTACCCAATTCTATGCTCCAATTAAAGTCAAATATGTTAAACACAATATATGTTATTTCAAATATGCATTTAAATTACAACTTGGGCATTCGTCCCTATGTAAATTGTTTTTTTTTTTTTTATTTATTTTTAGGGGCAGAGGGAATAACATCTTAACATTTTTTTTTTTTTCTATGTGTTAAATTTTCCTAAGATACATGTTAGATTTAAGATAAAATTGCCAATTTTATCTTTGTGGATCAATTTGTTATATGATGGATTTCTAAGGTCACAAATATTGTTTATGTGATTATTAATAAGTGATAAATTGCACAAAAACACATGAAAAGAGAAACAAAAGAAAGTAAAAAAAGGAAAAGATGAGATAAATATGTGACAAATTGTATTATTTATTTGTACTATCAAAGTTTTGTAAGTTAAACAAAAATGAGAAACCTCTGAACATTTAGAATCCCTATATGAAACAATTGAGGTTCACCAAAGTGATTGAAATTTATAAACGATGTGAAGTGAATTTTTTTTATATTTTTTGCTAAGTCAATACAACCCCGAGATATAAACCCACATTGACTTTATGTTCAATATCCCCATTTGATGAAATATAATAAAAATGATCATTTATATTTTTAAGTGCAAAGAAAAATTATTTACATTTTCTATTTTACATTTTTTTTTTCTAAAATTTTTTTCCTTTTCATTATTGTTATTATTATTTCCTTCTTCTTAGTTTAGTTGTTTTGTTAGGAACATATTTATAGAAAAACAATGAAAAAGAGCCGCGCATTGCGCGGGCTATAGTCTAATTCATTTTATTTGTTTGACAGGTGACTACAACCGAATTGCACGTTGTGCGGGCTATAGAAAAACAATGAATTTCCTATTTGTTTCACTACAACCGACTCCATAAACGAAAACAAAATTATTTAGTATTTCTGGAGTACGGTGACTTTGAGTATTCATAAATATTGAGTATTCAAGCACCTCCAAACGAATTTCCCTGAATGGTTACCCAAAACCGAAGGGTATATTCTGTAAAATTAAAATTCATAAGTTACAGATGTGCCTTAGCTAGGTCTTGAAAGAGGATAAGGTCCTATCAAATGAGGCAAGACAAACTTCCACATAAAGGTTTCGGAGAGCACTTTTCTTTAATGGGTTTTATTTACTTGTTTTAATCAAACTTGAGTCTTTATATGGTAAAATATTAATTAAGATTTGTTTAAGAATACATTTTGCTTGAATATTAATTTTTCTAAAGCCTTAAATCGGTCCCTAAGTTGTAAAAGGATAAGTAAGAAGTCTATCCCTCTAGTGGATTCCAAATCCAAATATCAACCTTTCTGGATTCAAAGTGTTTTAGGATCTGTAGTAAATCTTCCTTCAATGTCACGTTGTGTAAGCTGACCAGCCACCAACAATTAAAGTATTTAAATACACGTAAGAGTGCAATATAACATACAGAATAAGACACGCTAAAGCTAGCTCTCGATTAATTCTACAGATACCGTTGACAATATTGGCTAATTGTCTTCATGAGTCCACCAACAATATTAATATATTAACTATATTTAATATACTAATGTTAAAAGAACAATATCAACAACTAAAGATAGAAATTTTGTTCCTCCTATGAAGACTTAATTTGTTAGGTAAGGACTAATTAATTAAGGACCAGAAAAGTCTAGTCGAATATATACATTAAGCTGTCCTCATTTTGTTAGGTAAGGACTAATGTCATATGCTTGACTTTGTAATTTAAATTCAGTGTATCTTATGCCTTTGTATCAATCAAGGAGAGTCTCATGTATCTCATGTTATTATTTGTTTTGAACTAATGTTAGCACTAGGAAATACAAGAGTTATCCTCAAAGCAATATGTTTAGTTGTGAGTCCTACTCCTAGGTTGTTTAGTGGTTCGTTTCTCAAAGGTTGTTTAGTGGTTTAGGACAAGCTATGTACTAACTTCGATTAAAATATAAGCCCAGCTAATAAACAAGGCATAAATAGGAGGTGTCCCCTAATCTCCCCACTAAACAAGGCCATAATTGGCTCGACTTTGTTAGTGTTGATTTACCCAACTAACTAAAAAGTCTCCATATGCTTTCCATGCAGAAATAATTTCTATCTTTCATATATATATATATTAAACAATGTCCCCCAAGCTATAATAAACTAGACTATGGTGGGTTTGGATAAAACTATAATTAAATTTCAAAATAAAAGAATATACATACTTGAATTTCATTGGAGAAAAGACAAAATAAAATTATTGTTGATTTTATGTTGTTTCGATTTTCAACTTATAATGTTTCCAACAATCATTTCAGATTGTAGAGAACGTAAAGGAGGTGAACTACCATTTACATTAGTAGAGGACTTCAATTGGAAATTTAAGGTTAGTGTTGATTTACCCAACTAACTAGAAAGTCTCCATATGCTTTCCTTGCAGAAATAATTTCTATCTTTCATATATATTAAACAATGTCCCCCAAGCTATAATAAACTAGACTATGGTGGGTTTGGTTTAAACTTTTTTGTTTTTTTTTTTTATTATTATTTAATTTATTTATGTAATTTTTTTTCAACAAATAAGAAAAAGCAAAAGACCAAAACTAACCCAAATGCACATAAACAATGTAAACAGTAGTAAAAAAAATATTCTTGGGGTTGTGAAATGCTTAATCTTGGTTTGCGCATTTGCTTTCCTCATTATTTATAAGATTTAACAAATTGAAATACCTCGTACGTAAACCTGTTGCATTTCTCATGGATATCTCAATTATCATCCTTCTTCTATGTCTGCTACAAACTCTTCCTCTATCTTCATCTAAAACATTAGATACTCTCAGAGGCACATCCTTATCTGTTGACAAACCAAGTGACAAATTGGTTTCAGAAAATGGTGAATTCTCAGCAGGGTTTTTCACAGTTGGGGACAACGCTTTCTGCTTTTCCATATGGATGACAAGGCCCTCAGTTCCCACCATTGTTTGGATGGCAAACCGAGACGACCCTGTTGATGGAAAAGGTTCAAAGCTTTCAGTTTTGAAAGATGGCAAGCTTAGCATAACCAATTCAGTTGGTACCACCATTTGGACCACTAAAATAGCAGACTTAACCACATCAGAGACCTCCAATTTGCAACTACAGCTAATGAACACAGGTAATCTTGTTCTTCACAACTCCACAAGCGATGTCATCTGGCAAAGCTTTGATTCACCAACAGATACTCTTCTTCCACAACAAACACTCACCATAGTTTCAAACCTTATCTCAAATAGAGGCCAAGGTGTTCATTCTTCTGGCTACTATAAGCTCTTTTTTGATGAGGATAATGTCCTCCACTTGCTTTTCCAAGGTCCAAAAATTTCAAGTCTCTACTGGCCAGACCCATCCCTTGAAGACATTTCAGATGCTGGAAGGTCTATCTACAATACTAGTAGAGCTGCACTACTAGATAGCTCAGGCTATTTCTGGTCATCTGACTTTTTAGTATTCAAAGCAACAGATTATGGTGCTGTAACTCAAAGACGATTAACGCTTGATCATGATGGCAACCTTCGATTATACAGTTTGAAAGAGACAAATGGGAGTTGGGACTGGGTTGTTACATGGCAAGCCATCTCTGAACCATGTAGGATTCATGGTATCTGTGGACCAAATGGTGTGTGTACTTATGATCATGTCTCTGGCAGGAGATGCTCTTGCTTGCAAGGCTTCAGGATGAAAGATCATACTGATTGGACTTATGGGTGCGAACCAGAATTCAGCATCTCTTGCAAGAATACAGATGAGTCTAGCTTTGTCCAACTTGCTCATGTTGAATACTATGGCTCAGATATAGACTTCTTAGTGAATTTTACCTTACAGCTTTGTCAAGATTATTGCCTAAATATGTGTAATTGTAAAGGCTTTCAATATAAATTTAGCCTGGGTACTAATGATAGTGTATATAACTGTTACCCCAAGTCTCAGCTAATTAATGGACGCCATTCACCGAATTTTGACGGAGATCTTTATTTAAGAGTACCTAGAGCCGGTCTTTCCAATAGCAAGACGCCTGATGATGAATCAAGATTGAAATGTTCTGACAAAGTTTCAAAGCAACAAAGGAGCACATATGAAAATAAGACAGTAAAGCTTTTGCTTTGGTTTGCCACTGCAGTGGGAGGTGTGGAAGTGACTTGTATAGTCCTAGTCTGGTTTTTCTTGTTAAAAACTAGTAAACATCCAGATTTAGCTGCACAAGGATACCTCATGACAACTAGATTTAAACGATTTAGCTTTGATGAGCTAAGAAAGGCGACACGAGGATTCAGTGAAGTGATTGGACAAGGAGCGGGAGGGACAGTGTACAAAGGTGTATTGCCTGATCAACGCATTGCAGCAATAAAGCGACTCAATGAAGCTAACCAAGCAGAAGCAGAGTTCTTGGCAGAAGTGAACACCATTGGGATGTTGAACCACATGTACTTAATAGAGATGTGGGGATATTGTGTTGAGGGAAAGCATAAGCTTCTGGTGTATGAGTACATGGAGCATGGATCTTTAGCTGAAAATCTTAGTTCTAATGCACTTGATTGGAAGAAGAGGTTTGAAATTGCAGTGGGCTCTGCAAAAGGCCTAGCTTATTTGCATGAGGAGTGCTTAGAATGGGTTTTACATTGTGATGTAAAGCCTCAAAACATACTCCTAGATGCTGACTATCAACCAAAAGTAGCAGATTTTGGCCTGTCTAAACTACTAAGTAGAAGTAAGATTGATCATTCAAGCTTCTCGAGGATGAGAGGAACTAGAGGTTATATGGCTCCCGAGTGGGTCTATAATCTTCCCATCACTTCTAAAGTGGATGTTTATAGCTATGGGACTGTGTTGTTGGAAATGGTAACTGGAAAGAGCCCAAATGTCATGCATACCACTAACAACGGAGAGATACAAGAGCATAAGAGGTTGGTCATGTTGGTAAGGGAGACTATTAACATTGGAACAACTACAAGGAAGTCATGGATTGAAGAAATTATAGATCCCATGATGGCTGGATCATATGACAAGGATAAGATGGAACTTCTAGTCAAAGTGGCTTTGCAATGTGTGGCAGAAAACAAGGATGAAAGACCCACCATGAACCAGGTAGTGGAGATGCTCATGAGCCATGAGGATTTATGATGTTCGGTAAATGATTTAGAGATTTTATGTAATTTAAATTATGATAACTTTTTTAATGTGTTATCTTTATATTTATTTTTTTTTTTTTTGGGTGAGGAGTAGATTTTCCCAAGAAAAGTAGGTACTTTGTGCACTGGGATGAATAATAGATGTTAGTGGACTCTATAAATGGACTTTTCAATCTGTCCTCATTGTACTATACATTTTTCTTATATAGTTGTAGTTCTTGAAAAGTGATACTACACTTTCTTTTTTTTTGAAAATAAGTCTAGTAACATAAAAAATAAAATAAAAATTCACAAAACTTTTTACAAGAGTTGAGATGGTATATTATAATTGATGTGTTAGAAATGTAATGTTAGAGGTTCATATTACAGTAATCACTAGCTCAAAAATATATATACATTTATTTGCACCAATCACACTGTGCTACCTTACCATGTTGTGAAAAAACCTTTTCTTTTTTTTTTCCAACATTAATCTAAACTAAAAATAAAAAAAGAACTCCAATGGGCAACTAAAGGCAAAGTTATGACTTCTCAAACTTAAAATTTTGAAATTGTTTCCCTGTTTATTAAATCCATAGTTTTAACCCATTTTTAACTTCAGCAGTGTGTTAATAGTATGTTTCTAACAAAAATGTAAAATCAACAAAAATGCAAAAAGAACTCCAACGGGCAACTAAAGGCATCTTCTTTTGGGAATAAGATCTTCTCCATTTGGAAATTTTTCTATTTGTCCATTTTATAATACAGATTTTAATCTGGACCCTGAAATGGATTATCTCCATTTCATTTCAAGTGAAGAGGATCCTATTCCCTTCTTTTGCTCCTATTATCGTGTTGCAATCCTCTTTAATATTTGAAGAAATCAAAAATATTTCCATTTATAAGGACAAAAAAGGTTGGAGAGGAGATGGATTCCTCTTTCAAGCGAACAGATCAGGTCGATCAGGTTTGGATCATATTGAGTTCGGATAAAAATCTTATTGGACTAAAACAATTTGCTTGCTATTTCCTACGACTCTTACTTGGTCTTTGAGGGGTCGGGTCAACCTAAAATTAATCATTGGTCTTTATACATGGAACAAAGGTTTGTATCCTTTAAATTAACCATTAGGCAAAGCTACTGAATAAGTAACCATTAAGCCATTAACTAGTGGACAAAAACCTTAGTCAGGTACTCTCTCAACTACTTTTGTGATAGCATGCTCGGGAACAATGCCAAAAATTTCCACTTTCTGATCTCCTTTTCTATATTTCTTTCAATACAAATAAAAGGATGAAAAAAAATAAAAAATACTCAAAGATATTCACAATAATACATAAATCCTTAAGTTTATAGTGCCACAATTAATTCTAATAGTTTACTAGTCTAATAATTCCACATAAGCTGTCCCAATTGACAACCTTGGATGTGTGCGTGCTGCAACTATGATTTGTCTTCATGGAAATACTTCTTGCAATTCAAAGAGCTGAGCCTAAAAAGTAACTAGCCTAGTTGAAAATTTACCCGGCCAAGAAAATCTTGATGTGAACATATTTTCTGTACAGTTGAAATTTTCTCATACATCATTGGTAGGAAAAAAGTTTAAATCTCAAACAAGCATGTGTGCACAAACTGTTATAAAGAAAAGTTTAATTTCTTCTTTATTTCCCATCTTAGTTATATTTCCTTTTGATATGATCGTGGATATGCTTTAATGGGAAACATCATTTCACATTAAGCGGAATGCTCGTCTGACTATTTTAATCAACACGCTAGAAGTTTGTCAATGGTCTCAAAAATAAATAAATAAAATAAAGTCTCACGTCCTATAAGAGTTTAGGACAAGCTTAGTGTACTAATTAAGTTGGATTAAAATATAGGAAAAATCTCATTGCATAATGGATTTATCCATATATCCTCATTGCATTATGGACTTTTTTTATATATCTATTCTTGTAGATCTTGAAAAGTGATATGACATATAATTTTATTTTCTTTAAATAAGTCTAATGACATAAAAAAAATAAAAATAAAAAAAAGACATAAATTTTTTACAACAATTGAGATGGTATATTATGATTGATATATAACAAACATGATGTTAGTGTAGGTTTATGTTGCACCAATCACAACTTATACTACCTCATATTTTTTTTTATTTTTTTTTTGGAATTAAGATAAAAACCTACACCACACACATGAACACAATATTTGGAAGAGGGCAAAGGGGATTCGAACCTCTGTCAAATGGGGGAGGGAAATTCATTATACCACTGAACCAAATGCCCATTGGGCTACACTACCTCATCAAGTTGTGAAAGAATTGATCTTCCTCCACACGGATACGAGAAGTGGAGTTGAGGATGGAAGTAACCCATTCACTTGAAGATTTACCTTCCAAAGATTGCAAACTAATGGGCCATTCTGATTAAGACTATATGCTACTTGTGCGATTGGGCTTGAAATAAATAGAAATCTCATCTATTTCTAAGATTGGGCCCAGTAAAAGGTTTGGGTCTAGTGTTAAGTCATTTTTCATTGGGCATGGGTTCTCTATTATTTTTGTGCTTTTTCTTTTGTTATTGTTGTGCTCTGTCTTATACTAGGCTCATCATAAGACAGTAATGACCAAAGCCTAAGATAGAAATTTTGCTTGGGTCCTGGAAAGACCCAATGGGACATTTTGTGCTGTTGTAGATATATTGGGCCAAAGCTTTATTAAGTATTGGAGGACGTTGTAGATGTCCTTTTCTATCAAAGTGTGATGAGCTTGGCTAGATTTGAGTTCTTGGTTCCCCAAGCTTTCTAGGTATATTCATCATTTTGGGTCTATTTGTTTTAAGGGGGTTTGCAAATATCACAAAATCTAATACAAACACAACAATCAACAAACCAATCTCGCAAAAATCTCCAATATATTTCATCACTGCTGAAGTGGCAAATTGTGATTGATAGTAAAAGTAATATCAATGACAATCTCGTGTGAATTTGATATTATAATAATCACAATCTTTCATCATAATAATTGTAAAACATATCATGTCTATAACATTAATTAAAAAATATGAAATTTTTTGTTTATTTTTGGATAGGGAGCAAATTGGATTTTTTTTTAAATGTTTTATAGTACTTGCTATTAGCCCAAATCTCAATAATAATAGTTTTTATATTTTACCCATTAAAATTTGAATGGTCCAAACGACAACACTTGAAACCTTGGAGGAACACAATTATATATATATATATATATATATTGAGCTGGCCTCGTTTTGTTAGGGAAATTAGGCTACTATTTTGAATCAAACTTTGAACATACATGCAATATATATTTATTAGCCTGATCTTTTTTTCTTTTCTTTTTTTTTTTCGTTCTTTGGACCATTAATTATTGATTAGAAAATTCAAGTGTGTTGATCACCATGGTCAGAGTGGTATAAGCTCAATAATCTTGTTTCCATTGTCCAAGAAGAAAAGAAAATGAGAGTTGTTAGTATTAATTATTATTTTTATAATGCATGAATATTTAATGTCCACCGATATATAATAATCTTGGAGCCTTTTGCTGAATCATTTCTTTTTTCTTGGCCAGTTGCTGAATAATGAAAGAACTTCTTATGCAAATTCTCTTGGTTTTGGAGCGATTTAAAATTAAGAGTAAACTATTGTTTTTATCCTTAAACTTTGTATGAAAATCGTTTTTCGTTTTTAAACTTTAAAAAGTTTGTTTTTGGTCACTGAATGACAAAATTCATGTGTAAAAAAGATTTTTTTCAAAATTCAATAACAAAAAATGAACTTTTTAAAGTTTAGGAACGAAAACAATAATTTAACCTAAAATTAAATCTTATACTTTAAAAGTTTTAATTAAATTTTGTATATATAATGTTCCTCTAACCCTCGGGTATATATATAATGATTTTAATTTTCTAAGATCAATGCAATATATAATGATTTTAATTTTCTAAGATGAATGCAATAACTAATGTATCGATAACCTTTCTTAGATATTGTCGATTAATGGACTGCTTTTAGATCTTTCTCGTGATTTGACTTCGTGCTCAAAAAGCTCAATCAAGGGGACTTTTTCTTTCTATCAATGCTAAAGGTTGCTAAGTTATACTACTTCGATCGTTGATGAGAAGTGACAGTTATCAATGGAATTACTAAAATTTAAGAGGCTTCTTAAACTACATATATGCATGAAAGCAAAAATAACTTTGTGGACAATGTTTGTAACTTTGTATACTAATGTTAAAGACCAATATCAACAACTATAACGATAGAAATTTTGTTCCTCCGAGGACAGCATACGGAGACTTTGTTACGTAAGGACTAAGGACTAATTAAGTAGCAATGACCAGAAAAGTCTAGTCAAATAACTACATATATTAAGCTGGCCTCGTTTTGTTGGAGAATTAGCGACCACGATCTCTTTATATATGCAATGTTTCTTACGCTACTATTTTGAATCAAACTTTGAACATACATGCAATATATTTATTACCGTGATCCTTTTTTCTTTTCTTTTCTTTTTTCATTTTTTAGACCATTAATTGTTGATTATAAATTTCATGCGTGTTGATCATCATGGTCAGAGTGGTATAAGATTGATATTCCTGTTTCCATTGTCCAAGAAGAAAACAAAATGAGAGTTGTTAGAAGAAATTATTATTTTTCTAATGCATGAATATTCAATGTCCTATTGACCACCGATATATAATAATCTCGGAGCCTTTTGCTGACATTTTCTTGGCCACTTGCTGAATAATGTAAGAACTTGTTGTGCAAATTCTCTTTAGTTTTGGAGCGATTTCAAAGATCGGGAAATCGGGCTATGTTTGTTATGATTTTAATTTTCCAAGATGAATGCAATATATAATGATTTTAATTTCATAAGATCAAGAAATATTGGGGCTACGACATAGTTCGCTTCTGCGGTCGCTCACCTATGGAGGTGATTGCAGTAAGTGGTTGTAGCTGAATTTGGTCGTTGGAATGGTGGCCTAGCTCCTCGATTAGTCGGAGGGTATTTGGATCTTCTCAATTTTGGTGACTTGTGCGACTATGATCTGACTTTGTTAATTATAACATATGACATTTAACCTTCGGGTTGTGGTTCACTTGATGGACTAAATAATTTTTCCAATCTCCCCACAAAACAAGGCCATAATTGGCTCGACTTTAAGAGGAAAGATGCTTCGGCTAGTGAATCATTTGTGGTGCCAAGTCGCTCTTGCATTTTTTTTTTTTTTAAAGAAAAAAAAGACTAAAATATTGTTTTCGTCCTTAAACTTTGAAAGGTTCATTTTTCATCCCTAAACTTTTTAAAGATATTTTTTCAATAGTTTAGGTCTAAAAATAGGGACAAAACGAACTTTTATTAATAGATTAGGGATGAAAAAATATATGTTTTAAAGTTTAAGGACATAAAGTGCAACACTTTCAATAGTTTGGAACAAAAAATGAACTTTTTAAAATTTAGGGACGAAATATACGAACTTCATTCAAAATTTAGGGATGAAAAAATATTTTAGCCAAAAAAAATTATAGAAATGGGAAACTAGTGGGATGTAGAAGGAATTTTGTGAGTGACTAGGTATCATTTGACTTAAAAATGGTATGAAGAATGGAGTGTGAATGCTCAAACCTTTTCTCTGCAAAGTAAGAACTTTTATAATAATTTTTATGCTCATGGTCTCCAACGTTAGTTGGTAAACGGCGAGGGCAGGTATCTTTCGCCGGAGAACTGTTGCGTTCACAAACTTACAACAACAAATCCTTCCATTAATTATCTCCTATCTTAGTTAAAGTATTTGGTCGTATCTTCTTTGCGTTTACAAACATTTAAGACTTACGTCCTTGTTAGGGTTATCAGCAAATGACATAAGTCACATCTAAAGGAATTCATCCAAGGGATACAGAGCAAAGGATAGAAATCTCATCACTCTAAGGAATACGCCTATGAGATACAAAGTAAGAAACTCACAATCTATCAAATTCTATTTAAAGATAATAGTTAAACAATAAAAAATATTTCTTAAAAAAATCCAAAAGCTGACTAATTCAAAAAAGAAAAAAGAAAAAACCCACTCACTATTCTCATTCCATACTTGAGCTAGGATTTATATAGGATTAATTCATATCAACCCTCCAAACATGAGAAATGCTACATTTACAAGAAAACAAAACATATAATAAAAAAAAGACTTTAGATACTTGGCTCTAAAGTGATTTGCAACGTGCCAACGACCCGAAGTAGTTGCTTTGTCTATAAATACTTGCATGGAAACTTGCATTCCCCTACGCAGCTAAGAGTGCTAAACATAATTAGTACATCATCATGGGGTCTTCGTTTTGTTGCTACATGTTGTTGAAGCGCTTGCTTTACTTACTCCCTCTGTTTCATCTTATACTTCTCACTCATTCGTCTCCTTCCATGCAGCCACTATGCCATGATGACGAGAGCTTAGCCTTGTTGCAATTCAAGGAAAGCTTTATCATAAACAAGTCTGCTTCTTCGGAAAATCCTTTTGCAAATCATAGGGTTGAATCTTGGAAACTAGAAGGAGAAAACAGAGATTGCTGCTCATGGGATGGTGTTGACTGCGATGAGGACACAGGTCATGTAATTGGCCTTGATCTCAGTAGCAGTTGTCTCTATGGTTTAATCAATTCCAACTCCAGTCTCTTCCGTCTTGTTCACCTACAAAGACTTAACCTTGCTGACAATGACTTTAACTACTCTCAAATCCCATCCCAAGTGGGCAATCTTTCAAGACTCGAATATCTCAATCTCTCCTCTTCTATGTTTTCTGGTCAAATTTCATTTGAAGTTTCAAAGCTGTCCCAATTGTCATCCTTGTATTTGTGTTGCAATTATGATTTGTCTTCATGGAATATTAACTTGTTGCAATTAAAAAAGTTGAGCCTAACAAGCCTAGTTGGAAATTTAACCCGCCTAGAAAATCTTGACTTGGGTGGGGTGACTATAATCTCCACGGTGCCTAATATCTTTGCAAATTTGTCTACTTTAAGGTCACTCTATCTCCATGACTGTGGAATGTATGGGGAATTTCCAATAGGCATATTTAAGCTACGAAATTTGCGGTTTCTTGACGTGAAGTACAACAAAAATCTCACTGGTTATTTGCCTGACTTTCAATATTGGAGGAGTCCCCTTGAGGAAATGGACCTCGAAGCCACCAATTTCTTTGGTGAGCTACCCGCTTCAATGGGAAACCTCGGCTCCTTGATTGCTTTCAGTATGCAGGGTTGCAACTTCTCAGGGTCCATTCCCTATTCAATTGGTGATCTCACAAATCTCATTTACCTTGAGCTTTCACATAACTCTTTGGCGGGTAACATCCCATCTTCAATTGGAAATCTCATCCAACTTGCTTTTCTAGGCCTTTACGATAACCAATTGAGTGGTCCAATCCCTTTTGGGCTTGCAAACTTGACACAACTGACTGTTCTTTCCTTAGGCTCCAATCGATTAACTGGTCCAATTCCTTTTGGGCTTATGAACCTCACACAATTACATATCTTGAATCTTGAGGCCAACGAGATTCAAGGTCAGTTACCAATCTCTATCTTTAACCTGAAGAATCTTATTCTTCTTGATATCTCTAATAATTCTCTTTGTGGTACTGTGTTGATTTGCAACATGACTTCTCTTCATATCCTTGACGTGTCTGATAACTACTTCAGTAGTTCACTTCCTCAATGCTTGCACAATAACTTCCAAGGAAGCAAATTGAGGATGATTAGTATGAGAGAAAACAAATTTTGAGGATTGTTACCAAGATCATGGGCCAATTGTACGATGCTCACACTTGACATATATTCATGCAGAAACATCTTTTAGGGTGTGGAGACATACTATTGGTTTGAAAATTACGATTATTCAATGAAAATAACAAACAAAGGTGTGGATATAGTATACCACAAAGTCCAAGAATTCTTTAGAGCCATTGATATGTCAAGCAATAAGTTTGTTGGAGAGATTTCGGAATCCGTTGGAGATTTAAAGGGCCTTAATATGCTCAATCTTTCTAATAACATTCTCATTGGACAGATCCCACTATCTTTAGGGAATCTTATAGATTTAGAATCATTGGATCTTTCTCAAAATAGGTTTTCTGGGGAGATTCCACCACAGCTAGCACAACTTTCTTTTCTCGAATGGTTCAATGTTTCTCATAACAATCTCACTGGCTCTATACCTCAAGGGAACAATTCGACACATTTGGAATCAGTTCATTTGAGGGAAATTTAGGTTTGTGTGGGAATCCATTATAAAAGAAATGTTGGGTTTTTGATTCTTCACCACCTCCACCTTTGATTTCTTAACAAAGTCAAGAATGTGTCGGGTCTCTCTTTGAATTTGGTTGGAAAATAGTTTTGGTTGGATATGGATTTGGACTAATCGTTGGAATGATAATTGGAAACATTGTGGCTTCAAAAAAATATGATTGTTTGATAAAGACCTTTGGAATGAGTCAACAGATACGAAGGAACTTGAGAAGGGAACATAGGAACTGAGCATGTATCTTGCATGCACCTACAAAAGCATGCATCTTGAGAAGGGAACATAGGAACTGAGCATGTATCTTGCATGCACCTACAAAAGCATGCATCTTGAGAAGGGAACATATATATGATATCATGTACTTCCTATATAATAAAAATTGTGTTCTACACATTTTGATTGTGCCAAGTGTTAGACTAGATGAATAATATTTTTCTCAATTTATTTTATACATAAAGACGTTTTATCCAAAGTGATAAAAGAATCCTCACCACTCTTTTATAAGTATATATTAAAATTATTAAACTAATTCTACTAAGAGATCCCCACTTGTCCATTTAGTAAATTATGATATAAGCTATCAACAACCTTTTTAGTTTCTCTTTTCGTGGTGTCGATTCGCTAAAATAGAGTTCAATAAGATTTTCAACACAAATAGAAAATGAACCTCTGTCTTGGGAATACTTTTTTTTCTTACTTTTAACTAGCCCTATACCCACGTAATTAATGCGCGTACACTATAATCTCCATTTATTCTTAACATGAATCACAATAAAAATCTCACCGGGTCTTGGCTTGACTTCCAATATTGAAGTAGTCCCCTTGAGGAAATGAGCCTTGTAGCCACTAGTTTTTCCGGTGAGCTACCTGCTTCGATGGGAAATCTCGTCTCCCTGGTTGCTTTGGATATATGTGGGGTTGCAACTTATCAGGGTCCATTCCACCTTCAATCAGTAACCTCACAAATCTCATTTACTTTAAGCTCTCATATAACAATTTGACGGGTAAAATCCCATCTTCAATTGGAAATCTCATCCAACTTGGTTTTTTAGACCTCTACGGTAATCAATTAACTAGTCCAATCCCTTTTGGACTTGCAAACTTGACAAAAATAACTGTCCTTGTCTTGGGCTGCAATCGATTATTTGGTCGAATTCCTTTTGGGCTTGCAAACCTCACACGATTACATATATTGTGTATTGATGAGAATGAGTTTCACATATGGTCAATTTTCAATCTCCATATTTAACCTAAAGAATCTTAATATTCTTGATATTGCTATTAATAACCTTAGTGGTACTTTGTTGATTTACAACATGACTTCTCTTCATATCCTTGATGTGTCTGATAACTACTTTAGTAGTTCACTTCCTCAATATTGGCAAAATATGTTCGAAGGAAAGTTACCAAGATCATTGGCCAATTGTACAATGCTAGAGGCCATTGATGTTAGTAATAACCAATTCAATGACACTTTTCCCTCTTGGTTGAGAAATCTTCCAAATTTAAAGCTTCTCCCCTTGCTGTTAAACAAATTCTATGGTAAAATATTAGAGAGTCCTTAAACCAATTATGAGTTCCCTAACTTTCAAGTCCTTGATCTCTCTTACAATAGTTTTATAGGAAAGTTGCCACTAAATTTCTTTAGAATTTGGAATGCATTGAAACTAGACAATGAAAACTAATTAACATATATTCATGCCGAAACTGTTGGAAAACTTTAGGTGGGCCCTCACACTTACACTCTTACTCACAAGGCACTCACACCACTCACAATGGAATAAACTCACACTCTTACAACACAAAGGGAGAGAGGGTGGAAAGGGAAGAGGAGAGAACTTATTGTATTGTATTTTTCTTCTACACTCTTGCTTACAATTGACAAATGCTTAGCTTTATATAGCCCCTAAGCATTCTCATAACATCCACTATCTTTATTACATAACTCCTTCATGCATTCACTTCATAAACTCTTACTTTCATAACTCTCTACGAAACTCCTCACAAGCATTCACTTAATCGTTATCTAACACAAAAAACTTATAACATTAATAAACAAGTTTAACTTCTAACATCCCCCCTTAAACTTGTTTTTCTGATCACTCCAAGTAAGGCTCGTAACTTGTAAAAGATGTCATACTTGAGTGGCTTGGTAAATATATCTGCAACCTGATCCTGCGACTTCACAAATTCAAGTTGAACTTCCTTTCTAGCAATACAGTCTCGAATAAAATGATACCTTGTATCAATGTGCTTGCTTCGGTCATGAAAGACTGGATTCTTCGCAAGAGCTAATGCTGACTTATTATCGACAAAAATCTCTGTAGCTTCTTCTTGCGACATATGCAACTCCTTCAATAAGCTTCTAAGCCAAACTGCATGACAAAACTAGAGGTAGAGCAACGTCTGGTCGCTTCACAAGTAGAAAGTCACAACGTTGCTTCCTGGAAATCCATGTAAATGTTGTATCACCCATGTGAAGAATACAAAACTTATTATCGATCCAAAAATCGCTATTATATAGCCAAAAAGTTTAAACTCTTGTAGCAAGGTGAATTCAGTATTCTCCAAAATGCGTACCTTTACACATATCGAAGAATTATGCAACAAATGAGTCATGGTTTCAATATGTAGACTATACTTCTCCAACGCCATAAGCCACCCAATCGCTATTGTGCACGTTAGGTACCCTCAAGGTAGCAGCAACTTCTCAGCTTCACAAGTAGAAAGTGTCACAATCGGTTGCTTCCTGGAAATCCATGTAAATGTTGTATCACCCATGTAGAATACAAAACCAGTTGTACTCTTTCTGTCATCCATATCTCCAGCCCAATCGCTATTACTATAGCCAAAAAGTTTAAACTCTTTAGAAAACGAAAAGATCAATCCACATTCAAGTGTACCATTTCACATATGGAAGAATTCTCTTGACAGTGCTTCAAATGAGTCATGGTCGGTGCTTCCATGTAACGACTAACTCAAGTCCAACGCCATAGAGAATATCTGGTCTTGTGCATGTTAGGTACCTCAGGTCCTTCCAACCAAACTCTTGATAGCCTTCAAAGTTGGATTCACATTCTCTTCCTCATCGTGCCTTGACAACTTAACTCCACATTTCCGTGCTTACTGGGGAATCTTAACATCTCAAATTTACATCTTGAGAATCTCCTTAGCATAGCCTTCTTGGGAAATGAAAATCCCTTCCTCCATTTGCTTCACTTCAATTCCAAGATAGTAGGCCATAAGTCCAATATCTGTCATTTCGAACTCACGAGCCATTGCGTTCTTGAAGTCCTCAAACATACTTGGATTGTTTCCTGTAAAAATCAAATCATCTCTACATACAAACAAACAATCAAGATATCTCCATTTTCATGCACCTTACAATAAAGTGCATGTTCATGTGGACATTTTGAGAGAATCCTTTCTCTTGGAAGTATTTGTCAATTCTGCTGTTCCAAGCTCTATTTGTGCCTGTCTGTCAGTTCCCAGCTCTTGGTGCCTGTTTCAGAGCCATATACTTCAGCTTTCTTCAACTTCAAAACTTTTCCTTCCTGCCCTTTGACAACATAGCCTATTGGCTGCTCAACATAAATTTCTTCTTCAAGATTTCTTCTTCAAGATTCAAAAACATTCAGATTTAACGCAGATTTCCAACATCCATTTGAAAAATACTCCATTTATTCTGAGCTACTAAAGCAATTAGCAATCTTATAGTTTCCAAACGAGCAACTGGGGCAAATACCTCATCATAGTCAATACCTTGTTGTTGACTATAACCTTTTACCACCAATCTTGCTTTGTATCTCTCCACCTCTCCTTTTGCGTTCTTCTTCATCTTGTACACCCACTTTACGCCAATTGCCTTCTTTCCATGTGGAAGAGTTGTTAGCTCCCACGTATCATTCTTCTTTATTGCCTTGATCTCCTCGTCCATAGCATTTCTCCATTTCTTGTCTTGCACCGCCTCTTTAAATCCTGTAGGTTCACAATCAGCAAATAGACAAAAAAGTGTTATATCATCAATATTCTACATTGATTCATAGAGATCTTGGAGACTTCTGAATCCCCTCGGTCTTTCACTAGAACTTCCTTCCAGTGATGATGATGAAGATGAACTTTCATGAACGGGAGATACTGGTGATGGAGGTGGAGTAGTAGGCACTTCTGGAACTTCATTCACCTGCTCTTCTTCTTCAGGAAAAGGAAAGAAATCATACTTCTCCTCTTCTTGGGTGTTCCAATTCCATATGCCTTCTTCATCGAATTCCACATCTCGACTCACAATAACTTTCTTGGTGCTTGGATTATAGAGCTTATAACCCTTAGAGCTTGGATCATAGCCAATGAATACATACTTCTCACTCTTGTCATCTAGCTTGGACCTTTCTTGATCTGGTACATGCACATATGCAATGCTCCCAAACACACGTAAGTGGGAAATTGTAGGCTTCTTTCTGCTCCAAGCACGTAAGTGGGAAATTGTAGGCTTCTTTCTGCTCCAAGCTTGTTGTGGGGTCTTTCCTTGTACACTCCTTGTGGGACAACGGTTGGACAATTTTGTAAACTGCACAATCAACAGCTTCAGCCCAAAGTTCTTTGGGCATCTTCTTGCTCTTCAACAAAATGCTTCTGGCCATGTTAAGAATTGACCGATTCTTTCTTTCTGCTACACCATTCTGCTGTGGTGACCTAGGGACTGTTAGAGGGCGGTGAATCCCATTTGTCTCACAAAATTCTTTAAATTCATTCGATGTGAATTCGCCTCCTCTATCAGATCTCAAGGCTTTAATTTCTTGACCACTCTGCTTTTCTACAAATGCTTTAAATTTCTTAAATGCACCAAACACTTCAGATTTTTGTTTTCAAAAAATAAATCCATGTTTTCCTACTAAAATCATCAATAAACGAGCAATGATGGTTTGATTGGTCCACACACATCAGCATGAACAAGCTGCAGTGGCTTATTTGCTCTCGTACTAGCTTCTTTTGGAAAGCTCTTCCTTGATTGCTTACCAAAGAGACATCCTTCACAAAGTTGATTAGGATGTTCAATGGAAGGCAATCCTCTCACCATCTTCGTTTTCGCCAACAATTTTAATCCACCAAAGTTTAAATGCCCCAATCTTAAATGCCAAAGCCAAGACGAATCTCTATAGTTTAACAAAAACAAGCCTTCAGACACTTAGCAACATCATTGTGAATGTTTAACAAAAACATTCTATTTCTTGTCATTGGCACCTTCGCTATCAAATTGTTTTGGTGGTCCCTTATCAAGCAACTACGATCTCTCAAGTGAATTGGTATCATAGTCTTTCTCAAGAAGTTGTCCCAAACTCAAAATATTATTTTTCATACTTTTGCACACCATATACATACATCATAAATAAATTGGTGATCTCCATTCTTTAAACGGATAAGAATTTTACCTTTCCCCTTCACTGGTACTTTGGATAAGTCACCAAAAGTAACATTACCGACCACCGATTCATTAAGCTCCAAAAACATTGCTTTATTTCCACACATATGATTGCTAGCACTTGTGTCAAGATACCACCCATTCTCTTCTTTGTTTTCTCCTTTATATGCCAACAAAACAGTTGGCTCCACTTCTTCATTTAGATCTTCAACATAGTTGGCTTTCTCTCAACATTATTCGTGGCACTTCTACATTCAGAAGCATAATGCCCAAATCTTTGACAATTATAACATTTAACATTGCTTTTGTTATACCTTGTTCTGTATGGCCTTGAGAAACTTCCTCTTCCACAGCCTCTCGTGGTTTACGAATTTTGAGCTCTATCTTCATTATTATGAGAGCTATGTCCATTACTTCCTCCAGATCCCCTTCCTTGACTACGACCACGTCCACGTCCTCGGCCTTTTTGGCTACTATTACGCCACCCTTTCTCATTCAAGGTGAGCTTAGATTTAGATTGTAGGACTTGCTCCAAAGGCTCTTGCTTCTTCTTATTGAGCCTTTCTTCATGGGCTTGCAAAGATCCCATGAGCTGATCAGGGGTCATTGACTCCAAGTCTTTTGACTCTTCAATTGCCACAACAATATAGTCAAACTTAGAAGTTAATGACCGAAGGATTTTTTCTACCACACGGGTATCATTCATGTTCTCACCATATCTTTTAAATTGATTCACAATAGCCAACACCCTTGAAAAATAATCTAAAATTGATTTAGATTCTTTCATGTGCAAGCTTTCAAACTCACCTCTCAATGTTTGAAGGCGAACCTTCTTCACTTTATCAACTCCCTTTAGAGAGTTTTGAAGAATCTCCCATGCTTGCTTGGATGAAGTTGCATTTGCAACTTTCTCGAACATGGCTTCATCTAAGCCTTGATAGATCAACGTAAGAGCTTGTTGATCTTTCTTCCGAGCCTTTTGCAAGGCCTCCTTTTGATTTGGAGTCAAAGATGTTTCATCTTGTGACTCCTCGTAACCTTTCTCCACTATCTCCCATGCATCTTGGGATCCAAGTAACGCCTTCATTCGGATACTCCAATTATCAAAATTTTGTTTGGTAAGTTGGGGAAATTGAAAAGACACCATCCCGCTGGCAATTGCCATTCTCACCACGAACCGATTGGCTCTAATACCACTTTGTTGGAAAACTTTAGGTGGGCCCTCACACTTACACTCTTACTCACAAGGCACTCACACCACTCACAATGGAATAAACTCACACTCTTACAACACAAAGGGAGAGAGGGTGGAAAGGGAAGAGGAGAGAACTTATTGTATTGTATTTTTCTTCTACACTCTTGCTTACAATTGACAAATGCTTAGCTTTATATAGCCCCTAAGCATTCTCATAACATCCACTATCTTTATTACATAACTCCCTCATGCATTCACTTCATAAACTCTTACTTTCATAACTCTCTACGAAACTCCTCACAAGCATTCACTTAATCGTTATCTAACACAAAAAACTTATAACATTAATAAACAAGTTTAACTTCTAACATAAACATCTTTCAGTGTGGGGACATATTATTGGTATAAAAATTACAATTATCCAATGAAAATAACTTACAAAGGTCTAGATACAGTATATGAAAAGGTCCAAGAATTCTTTAAAGCCATTGATATGTCAAGCAATAAGTTTTTTTTGGAGAGATTCCAAAATCTGTTGGAGATTTAAAGGGCCTCATTATGCTCAATCTTTCCAATAATATTCTCATTGGACACATCCCACCATCCTTAGGGAATCTTACAAAACTAGAATCATTGGACCTTTCTCAAAATAGGTTGTAGGGGGAGATTCCACTAGAGCTGGCAGCACTTACTTTCCTCGAATGGTTCAATGTTTCTCATAACAATCTCACTGGCTCTATACCACAAGGGAAACAATTTGACACATTTGAAAACAGTTCTTTTGGGGGGAATTTAGGCTTGTGTGAGAATCCATTATCAAAGAAATGTTGGGTATCTGATTCTTCACCATCTTCGCCTTTGATTTCTAAACAAAGTCAGGACTCAATTAGGTCTTTCTTTGAATTTGGTTGGAAAATAGTTTTGGTTGGATATGGATTTGGACTAATCGTTGGAGTGATACATAGAGACACTGTCGCTACAATAAATCATCACTTGTTGATGAAACCATTGGAATGAGGCAACAGATACAAAGGAACGTGGGAAGGGAACATAGGAATTGAGCTTGCACCTCGCAAATAAATATATAGATATGCACAGTTTTATTGAGCCTTTTTAACGGTCTTGAATGCGGTATCAAGTACAACCTTTGATATCCAAAGGTTTAATGACAAGTTGATCAACTATTCTTATGAATACTGCACTATATGAAAAAATATGACTATATTTTTGCATAAAAAAATATGACTATTAGATTTTTCAGCATAAATTTAAATTAGTGTGTGGATCGATATTTATACCAGTGGGAGAGATTTTTTTGTGTGTGTCCGTGTATGTGTGTGAGGAAGGAGAGATGTTAGCTGAATGTGAAGGGAGAGAGGCAGTTTTACGGTTTTGGTGTGTATCTGCTATTGTATAATTTGTAAGCAAGATACGTGATGGTCTGAGGGATGTGTGATCGAGGGAGTTAGGAGCGTCTCTTTTGGCATCTCAGAGGGGAAAAGATATCAGAGACATGAAACACGTTCAAGAGAGAAAAAGAAAAAGAAGGATCCCAGAGTTATGGGGAAGCTAGAAAGAAAAGGAGAAAAAAGAGAGGGAGAATATGATCAATATAATTTGTTTCATTGTTAAGTCTTTAATCAGTTAAACAAAAGAAAAAAAAGGAAGCTGCAGGCTGTGAGTTGTCGACATCACAGATGAGAAAAGAATAGGAAACTTGGAGAGAAAGAGGCTGAGCCGAGCGTCTGCGGGCAGCCGGAAGAGAGAGAGAGAGAGAGAGAGAGAGAGAAACATGAAGCCTAGAGAGAAGAGAAGAGAAGAAAAAGAGAAAAAAAGAGAAAATAGAATAAGGAAGAATATTATTTGTTTAATTGATAAGAAAAGAATATCTTCTTTCGAAATTAATTTATTTTATGGTTTAGATTAAATTTTGTAAATCAAAATGTACCAATTGTACACAATTAAAAATTTACATGAAATAGATGAAATAGAGATTTATAAATCAAAAGGTTTATATGTTGTTGTGATTTGGGGTTAGTGAAAGCACATTCACAGCAACAATAAAATAAAACATCCACACAAGACAATAATATTTAACGTGGTATGACAACCTTAAGCCTACATCCACGGGTAACACCAACCAAAATCCACTACAACGATAAAGATTACAACCATTCTTACAAACTTACATACAAACACAAACTAACTCACAACACAAAACTCCAATACACCCAATAACTCTCGCATACTAACAAAACAAACAAATTCTCAACAAAAAAACATGAGTAACCTTTCAACCCCACAAACACGAATAATCTTTCAACCTAAAAGAAATCTACCAAATTACTCTTCGAAGAAACTCACTCTTATGTTTTTAGGAGTCTTCCCCTTGTCCCCATGTGGGAGGAACCTTGGGCAAAAGCCACCAAACCCTTTACAACAATGCCTATTATAAGACTTAAATTCTATTCCTTGAACACAAGGAATACCCAATTGATTCTTCAATAAGTAACTTTACTTTTATACCAAGGAAATGACTTTTCTTTCTCATCAAGTAATTCCTTTCCTTCCACTCCAAGAAAGCCTAAACCAATTCAAACTAGGAATTTGAGACACTTTTTAACAAATGTATATGGGTTGTTTATTGTTTTTGTAAGGAAGATACATCATTGTGAGGGATGAGTGGCTAAGGGAGATAGCTAGGAGTGTCTCTTTTGAGTTGTTTGCAACATAGAAGGGAAAAGAAAATGACAAAAACTTAGAGAGAAAGGAGCTGGGCAGGGTCGACTCCAAGGATAAGCCACCAAAGCGATGGCTTTTGGCCCATGAATTATGGAAATTTTAGAGGGCTTACAAAAGGCCCCATAGCTCAAAAAAATTTAGAAGACCCCGTAGCTCAAAATAAAAAATAAAAATATATTTAGAATGTCCCATATATATTTTTATATAAGTCACAAATAGTTAATGGTAAAGGCCCATATAACATCTTGAGTGGGTCTATAATCTTCCCATCACTTCTAAAATGGATGTTTATAGCTATGAGGTTGTGTTGTTGGAAATGATAACTGGAAAGAGCCCAAATGTCATGCATATCACTGATAGCAGAGAGACAAGAGAGCATAAGAGGTTGGTCAAGTTGGTAAGGGAGACTATTAACATTGGAACAGCTACAAGGAAATCATAGATTGAAGAAATTATAAATCCCGTGATGGCTGGATCATATGACAAGGATAAGATAGAACTTCTAATCAAAGTGGCTGGCTATGCAATGTGTGGCAGAAGACAAGGATGAGAGA
>OU015761.1:2705018-2797830 GCA_907173295.1 Fagus sylvatica
TTTTCCTTCCCTCTCTTTTATTCCCTACTTTTTCTCTTTTTCTAATGTGTTCCCTATTTTTTCTCTTTCTTTCTTTTATCTTTGAAAAAGTATTCTCATTTTCTCATTTTGTATCAAAGAACCAGGAGAGCTAAAAAAAAAAAAAAAAAGGAAATAAAAAAGAAAAAAGAAATGGGGAGTGGGGTTTATGTGTATGGTGGGAAAAAAGGGGGAGTGGAAAAGAAAGAAGAAAAAAAATTTGAAAGGGAAAAAACTAAATTGGTTTTATTTGTATGTTCACTTTGTTTGGTGCAAAGTGTAGAATTGTGAAAATTTATTTAGAGGATGTCTATGATATTTTTTATCATAAATGGTTTGTGTATATCTCTATTGCACACACAATACACATTTCTCTATATATTTTTTTATTACATTGTTCAAATTTTATAAAAATGTGTGCAAGGAGATGTGCACAAATCATGACCTATTTTTTTTTTTATTAGTAGACATTAATTTAAATCACAACGTAATACTTTATTTCTTTATTACATTGTTAATTTTGTATTGATAATAAATGTATTTTTAGCCTTGTATTGAGATATTTAAAAAAAAAATGTTAATTACATAATGTATACTAATAATATATTATTTAGGCCAAATTACAATTTACACCCTCTAAATTTGGTCAAAGTTCAATTCAGTCTTCTAAGTTTTGACTGTGTCAATTCAGTCTTCTAAATTTCATTTCATTTCAATTAAGGATTTCCATCCACATTTCCGTTAAATCCTCCGTTAGTTTTCAATTTAACTGATTTTAAGCAAATACCCATAAACCCACACCCGATTGAATAAATGACCAAACAAAAAAATCCCCAATTACGTGATACCCATGCTCTGTTGTGCTCTCCAAAAGCTGTGGCTCTTGGCCGCTTCCTTCAAAATCCATTGGCCATGATTGCGGCATTATGCAGGCTTGAGAGAGAGATATTATCATGGAATCTTGGGTTGTTAGAGCATTTTCTTACTCCCGATGAGAAGAATGAAATGGTTAAACAAGTGATGGTGGATGTGACCAACCAAGTGATGGTGGATGTGGACAAGAATGAAATTTGGCTGCAAACCATGACTAGCTTTTTGCCCCTTTACAATTTGTATTTGGGCTTGGACCTAGGGAAGCTGGTTCTTTACAGAGGGCATTAGTTAGAGCTGGAGCAATTACCTCCTGAGTCTTGACGGGAATTGATTGCTCATGGGCTTGGTACAAAAAAAGGTGTTGAAAAATGCAATTGGTTTCTTACGTGTAAGATGCAGTGGGTTGGCTGCTAAAAATGCAGTGGGTTGGCAGCTTCTAGCAGTAATTTTCATCTTTTGGATGATACTAGAATTCATCCAGAGTCATGTAACTTGCAGAGGCTTTGGCTGGTGAAGTTCAAAAATATGCTGAAATTAATGCAAATGATGATGAGACGCCTATAGAATTTGTTAAGAAAAATCCGCCACTGCTAATAGGTGTCTTTGTTCATTTATATGCGAAGGAAGGATCTTGAAAAAAGCAACAACAAAAATAAACGCGAGTTGGGGATCGGCTTTTGGATATCACAGCAGTCAGCAGAGCATGGGTATTGCGTAATTTGGGATTTTTTTGTCTGGGCATATGTTCAATCGGGTATATGGGTATTTGCCTAAAATCAGTTAAATTGGAAACTAACAGAGGATTTAACAGAAATGGATGAAAATCATTAATTGAAATGTAATGAAATTTAGAGGACTGAATTGACACGGTCAAAACTTAGAGGACCGAATTGGACTTTAACGAAACTTATAAGGTGTAATGTGTAATTTGACCTATTATTTAATAGGAAGAATGCATTCTTTAAAATACCAACCAAACACAATTTATTTCAACATAATCACTTCTTATAAATAATTTCAATATTTTACCAAACGCACTATTTTTAGCAAAATGCATTTTAAAGAATGCATTCTCGAGCATGCATTCTAACAGGAATGCATTCTTTAGAATGCATTTCCAAAATAGAGGATCCAAACATAGGCTAAACAATCTAGGAGTAGGACTCACAACTAAACATATTACTTTGAGGATAACTTGTATTTCCTAATACTAACGTTAGTTCAAAACAAATGCTGTCATGAGATACATGAGAATCCCCTTGATTGATACAAAGGCATAAGATACAATTAAACAGCATATGACATTAGTTCAAAATAAATTCTAACATGAGACTCCCCTCCATTAATACAATTAAACAGCATGTTCAGGATATCAATGGAAAATACAAATGAGGTTTTAGTCTCCCTAAATTTGATGCTAGCAACTCGGTTTTGTCACGAAACGACAAAGGTGAAAAACAATGAGCATAAAGGGAACATAATTAGTAACTCTGATGCTTAAATGAACAAACCAACCAAAAACTTGGGGCCTAACAAGTGTGATGCAATGATGCATACTAGGGAATGAAACATGCTTTACCAAGTCAATGGAGTTTTGTGTCAAGATGCATATTAAGCATTTTGTAAAAAAAAAAAAAAAAAAAAAAAAAAAAAAAAAAAAAAAAAAAAAAAAAAACTCATGAATGTACATTGCCAGTAAAATAAAAAGAGGGGTCATGAAGAATGCTCTGAGAACCGTGACCCGATGGGATTGCTTTTTTAAAGATTCTCCTTTTTTGCAAGTAAAGAGAAGATATCCCCTTGTAGGGAATCTCAAATAGCAGATTAGTTGTCAATTGTTAATTCACAGAAGCTAAGGGATTTAAAATGGAGTCGTAACTTAATTTTACTAGTCGCGAACCCGCGCGATGCGCGGAATAAGTAATTACTTTATCACTTTGTAATGAGCTTAATCAATGTTCTTGTATTTGGTACAACCTTTTCATATTGTATTCTACTTTGGTCAATTTATTTAAGTTTTTGTAGGGTTTTTAGCAAGACACAATCAAATTTGAGGTAACATAATATTTTATTATTGGAGAAGTTTTTAAGTGGTATTGTTGATTGATTTCTTAAGTAAACCGGTATATCTCCAAGTCAATTGAATACATATTGCATATGACATGTAATTCTTCATTTCCATAAAGGTAAAGGCAATCACGGTCCCAAAGGCCAATTCCATTCTCTTTGCATGCTTGTTTGTTTGGCAGATAAAAGTTTGTTTGTTCCAGAAGTAGTATGTTAAAGGATCTAATGACAACTCTAGAGTGCATGTTTTCCGTTGGATTGGTGTAGTATCAATAAAAGTAGTTGGTTTTCCACCCTCGTTTCATTTGCATAATAAAGCAATCGCAAGTCCATATTTTGTGTTTCTTTCACCCTCTTTGTTAGCTTCAAGTAGTAGTTGTTGTTCCAGTGTAGTTTGCTTGTTTGTTGCCAGCTAAAAAAACACTCATGAATTAGTATGATTTCATCATTCCGTAAAATTACATGATGCTGCATTAGTCTGGCCAAATTGATGCTTTTAAGAACACTGTAAGCTGATTGTAGTTTTGCCACATATAATCATTTGTTGGTTATTCTAACTTGTTAACACATAAAAATATGTTTTAGCAAGAGTAAAAGGCATGGTAAAAATTTGAGGAACAGTGGCCCAACAAAAATGAAAGTTCAAGGTAATATTAGTACATGGTAAAAAGTAAAGCTCTTATTGAATTATTTGCTTTAATTTTTATTGTTTCATACGGCATTATTGTGGTCATTCTTATGGTACTTGTTCTAAAGTTTTTCTATTAAGTGTTAAAACGGAATTCTAAATGATTGGTTTTAAAGTAATTATCATTTACTTTAATTTATTAGGTTTTAATATTTAATAATGGAATTAATCGGGATAATGGTTGGATTTGTAAATGCTCCATGAGTGGTTATATTAGTCTTTAGATGGTAGAAGTGGTTATATAAATCATAAAGGTGATACCTCAACGGTTTTTAAATTGAGTGTTGAATGGAATTTATTGTTTTTTATTAAACAAATGAATGTAGAAGAAGTAAAAATATTTTATATATATAAAGTCAATAAGAATTATTTCAATTTTTTGGTTTGATTTTATTTTCATACCAATGCTATTGATATAATAATGCTTTCATGTGGGGTTAATAAAATTTAATACAGACATTTTATTTATAAAATTTCAAATCCTTTTCATTGGGCTCCTCTAAAAAAAATCTGTAATTGAAAATATTTGGGATATTAGTTGCGAAAATGGGTTGGAGAAAAGTTTTCCTAACCCACTACATAGGAAAAGAAAGAATATGCTTAGGGAAGGATTGCATCAAATAGTTTTAGCATGTTTATGGCTATAAAAATCCATATGTAAAACAAATAAATTTATTTGCAAACTTTAAGAATATCAGCATCATATATTGAACTTGCTTTATGGCTAAACAGATTTTTTTCCAGGATAGTAGCTAACATAATATTTAAAAGATTAAACAAAAAATTCACCAATAATAGTAAACTAAATACAATAGTAAAAGTAATCTATCCTAAATCATAAGGTATCTCAACTGGCTTATCCAAGTTTTTTCTTCTTTCTTGAGCTTTGTTGTGTCGTCAAATTCTCCATTTTCAACATAAGGTTCAGAAGTCATTGAATTACATTCAGTGGCTGTCAATGATTTTGTATCCACAACTTTAGAACTGGTTGTATCACATATCTCATAGAACGTGATATTGTCCTTCCTCTAGAAGGCGCCAATTCTACAAAACACACAAATCCAATTTGAACATTCCACAAAACACAAAAATCAAACCCAAAAGCTAAGGCTCTAAACCTATAAATCCAAAAAAAAAAAAAAAAAAAAAAAGGGATAAAGGGTGCACCTTTCAAACACAAACCACCATACAACCATCGGGAGAAAAAACAAAACTCGAGCACAACATCAGCAGTTGTTGGGGGAGTGGGCACTATAGGTTTAAATAGGAGAATGGGTAGATGAGTGAGGCAAAGTAACGGTGAGCAATCAATTGAGCAATCAGTGAGGTGCAATCAATTGGGTAAATTGGTGATTTAATGGGTATGAAAAAAAAAACGGAGAGGGAGGTTAAGAGTCGGGGAAGAGAAAGAAAATAGTAGGGAAGAGGCCTAGGAGATGAAGAGGCATGGGAGATGAAAAGGCAAAGGAGATGAAGGGTTGGGAGATGAAGAGGCTTAGCCTATGAGAGAGAGAGAGAGAGAGAGAGAGAGAGAGAGAGAGAGAGAAGAGTGAGGTGAAAGTATGTGGGAGTAGAGATTCTTACGTGGCAATGTTTCGAGAAGGGTAAAAAATTTCTCTCTGCTTCAGGTTTTAATTTATACTAGTCGCAAACCCGCGCAATGTGCGAAATAATTTGACATGATTTTTTATTTTTGGGTTATACGAAAAAAGAGATAAAAAAGATGAGACTTATATGTTTTAGTCCTAATCCCACTTCAAAATGATGTATTTTTTTTTTTTTTAACGGAGTATAATTGATATAGAGTAATAAATTTTTTGCAAGTTAAGTGGTTTATTATATACAAAAGTATAAAGAGAGAGTATTAACCTTTTGTACGTTTGAGGGGGGTGAGCAGAAGAGGGAAGCAACCAAGGGGAGGAGAAGTGAGTAAGAGATGTAAAGGAAGGTTTGAAGAAGTCTTAAATGGCTTAGGAGAAAATTAAAAGGGAATAAATATTGAATGGAAATTTCACATATATAAGCTTTAAGAAGCATTTTGACATAACATATCTTGCCATACAATATATTTGACATGATCACCAGTTAGAAAATCACTTATGACAGGTTGCTTGAAATTAAATTCAAATAGCACTTGAAATATCATTAACATTGAAGCATGAGTAGATGAAAAAGTAACAAAGTTACAACAAAAAATAAATACATATATATAATCCAATCTGAAGCAACCTTATAAATTACAATTCTTAATAATCCTCCAAGGTTGTAGTCAATCCAATAGAAGACCAAAAAGAGAGAAAAAAAAAACAAAAAAAACACTTGTCTTCAAATAGAGCATTGGACAACACTACTGTAAAAAATTTTTATCCCTTATACAACCATCGAAAGAGGCATCAACACATTAATGCAACTGGTAAATTCTACAGCTAATAACTTGGTGTCTTTTATTATACCAAACACTTGTTAGTAAGAATCAACACCTTGATGCCCAACTGGACTGCAAGTTTGGACTAATATTGAAACTGACATCATTGGGTCAACCTATAAAATAGAGATTTCATTGTCATAGCCGCAACAACTTACCCATCTACTATTTCTAACATTACAAACTTAAACATCTCAGGCATCAAATGTACCAGTAAACACTACAACTTCACAACTTTGCATGTAATTTTTGTAGAAAACACAATGCACCTCAATTATTCCATCACTATAAACAATACAACAAACTGTGCCTATAGAAAACCTTGGTAACACCAATCTAATAAAGTAAAAAAATATTTTACAGTAACAAATCATCATTTATTTGAGAAAACAAAAATCCCGGTCAGTAGTCAAGCCCCTTAATGAATCAAATTCCTATTCATCTCATTGCAAATGTGTTTAGGTTCAGCCTATAAAATCATTCAGTCAAAAAATATTCTTAATAACATATAGACAGAATATTTAAAGTAGGCATGTGTTTAATTTAATTCAACTTTCATAGATCTAATGTGCAATTTATGATAAGTAATATGAAAACTATTCCTATTTCTTGTTCCAAAACAATTAATGTAAAAACATCATGTTCATATTACAAATATTGATGAAATTAAAAACATGAGAAGTTCTTACCAAAGAATCAGCAAGTTTTGAAGGCCGTAAACAATAATATCCTGGAAAAAAAAAAAAAGTCATAACTGCAACAACTTTGATGACCCCTAGCAATCAATTAGGGAGGGGAGCTATAGCCTCTGGCAAGAACTTCAAGTCAGGTCAAGCCAACTAAAAAAAAAAAGTCAGCTTAGCCAGTAATGATGAAAAAGGAACTAAGGCATCTTTTCTATGTTTAGTGCTATCATTTGTCTAAGTTGTCCACTAACTATAGCCTGAAATATTGTCTCAATGCTTGATAAATTGGTGATTATCCTAAACTAATTACTTACAGAAGAAAATGAAAGAATGATTAATTGGTTGTAAGCGTTGATTGTAGACATAGAACTATCTAATAAAAAGGTTTAACCTTTAGACATGTGCTTTTCTCAAAACTTGAAAATACCCTTGAGGTATTAGATTGCAAGTAGGTGTTGAAAAATTTCTGGTGGCCTACAACTCATCTGGTTACATATATTCTGAATACCTTTAAAAAAAAAAAAAAAAAAAAAAAAAAATAAAAAAAAAAAACATACTTTTCCTCTTTCGTGTCATTTTTCTTCGACTTAACTCTGGCTACAGATTCCAGAACTGCCTGGTCAACACGAACAGATAAAGAAAATGCAATTCAGTGAGAGTTTCATGCTAACAAATTCAAAAGTGCACAGAGAGATAAGATCTAGATAATCCAACTACTTAAGAGCATGAAATCAAAAATAATAATCACAATAATGCAAATGAGATAAACAATATCTTTGCCAGCATAACTTAGCATATCATTCATTATGACCGGAGAAGTATTTGATTGGAAACAAAAATTTGAATAAAATCATAGTAAAAAATCGTTATGATCGAGATCTTAACAAACCGTTCATCATGTCAGGATTTTCAATTTAATCATTTAAACAATGCAACTCAATAGCTTAATTGAAGTTGTTAAGCTTTTATAGTAATAATTTAGTCCTTATAAATTTCTAAAGAATATTGTGCCAGCCAAACCAACCTGCTGCTCAGCTACACTGTTGTTGAAGCTTCCAGCATCAGCCACTGCCAATAACAAATTCATAAATTGAAAATTGAAACTCAAAAGCAATTCGAACCTAGCTAAATAATTACAGGTTTTTCAAACTGGTTCAAATATAGAGCCCTAATTAGAGTGAGAAGCACAAAGGGAGAGAAAAAGAGAGATTGGATCTAACGAACCTTCGGGTTGATCGTTCCTGGGGAAGCATTGTAGATGTGTAACAATCACAATTGATATCTTATAAATTTCAGGTTATAGATGTGTAACTAATTGATATCTTATAATTTCCTAATCGATTTGTTTTCAATAAAATGTATCTGAAAATTGAAAATCTATCTGAAAAATTAGAATTGAGCACCATTCTCTCCATTGCTCTTGATTGTACCAGTGCACACATGGAGGTCCAAACTTAATATGAAGTAAACAGAACATGTTGGCAGGACAGAAATGTCATTGCTGCTTGTTGGATGTAAATTTAGCTCTTTGGAAGTTTCAATTGTAGAAGGTCAAATTTGGTTGGTCGAACCCACCTTAGATCTTAAAACCAAGCCTATAATTATTGTATTCATCAATAGGATGATGTTAAGCTTGTCAGGTACATTATTGTTGGAAGCTGCAACATGTTGCATACATTGTGCCTGAAAACTATACTTAAGTACAAGTTCTTAAAACATGTTCATGCTTCCATGCTTTTTTGGTCTCAAATAATTTTTGTACTTAACAATAAAATCGAATACACAGAATCCAATCATATTCACCAAATGCTTACTTTCTTAGAAATCAAACAAAGAGCTAAAAAAAAAAAAAACCTATTAGTTAAACAGTCAATTGATATTTCCTATCATACTTTTCCCTATAAAACAGAATAAAACCCAATTGATATTTTTATTGGTCCAACAACACTGCAACATTGAGTAGGGAAAAAAAAGGCAACACTGCAACATTGATATATGCAAAGGCTCTTGGTAGACCATCCTTTTAGACAATATATCAAACACATCAAAGGCATACCAAGGGTGCACCTCAAACCAAAGAGAAGGAAAGCTAACCACATGAGCCACAAACAATCACAAATCCACAGAAAAAGAAAAATCACAGATCCACTGGAAAGAACAAACAAAATCAGGGAAAAAATTATAGAAGAAACTCACATTGGAGAGCTGGTTTCGGCAGACAGGCAGCCAAAGGAGATGGACATGACCAAAAGAACAGAAATAACACTTGGGAAAGCTGTTCCATTGAAGGCCATACCGATCAATCAGTGGTTTGGGTGGAGGGAGAGAAATTGAAAATTTATATTAAAAAAAAAAATGAGAGAGAACTAAAGGGTCTGAAGGAGTTATGTTTGAAGAAGAGAAAAGGTCTCAATAAATGCCCACTGATTCAGTTTCACTCCAAACTGTAACCACCATATGTGCCTTTTCAGGTTCGACTGGTTGTGGTTGAATGAAGGAAGGAGAATGGTTGTAGAGAGTTGATCTTTTTGGACATTTTGGTAAAAAAATGAAAGGTCAGAATTTTCTTACGTTTTGGTTGGGATAAATTCATTAATGTAATAGCTTAGAAAATGAAGTTGGAACTTTGAGAAACTCTTGACTATTACAGCACAACGTGGGGTACAATTTAAGAAGAGAAAAAACATTTAGTGAGAGAGAGAGAAAGAGTGGGAGTATGAGACGTGTGAGAGAGAAAGAGAGTGAAAAAGAGGGAAGCATGCCATGGACTTATGTGGGTGCAGGAATGCTGATGTGGCAGTATTTGGAGGAGGGCAAACACTTTCTCTCTGCTTCACCTTTTAATTTATATTATAGATTATAGATTTAAAGGAAGATAATCTAAAAAAAAAAAAAAGAACATCTGTATCGATAAGTAGAAAAAAGCTATATACATTGATTGCTTGAATAAAAAAAACTTACAAAGCTTTGGCTTTAGATGCAATCTGAGAAAATAAAAACTACCGTCTACAATGTTTAAATTCCTAGTTACAATCTATTAAAAAGAGTTAAAAGAAATTGCAAGGAAAAGAACTAATCATATGTCCCAATGATTAGGTTTGGAACTAAGTTACCAAGTGGTAAGGCGTTAGTTAGGTAGTCCAATCTATTAAAAACTTGATATGATTTTCGGGTAATTATACTATATTCCAGGAGTACATTAAATGCGTACTTCCGGAGTACCTAATAATTTTCCATGATTTTCTATGGAGTATAATTGAAAAATTATAATATGGAATTTGTAGTTTAAACATTACATATATATTATTTAAAATTACTTTTAATTTATGTAGGCTTTCTTTAGGCAAACAACTGTTTTTAGAGAAAATCATAATTCATCAATCAAATAAATGGATTAAATCTGTAGCCACAGTGGCTGTTAGAAAGTCCGAAGTATCCTCCATCCAAATAAATTCTTGGGTTATGGTAGTAGCATGCATGGCAAGCTTGCACTATGCAAGCTTTTCTATTGTATAGTAATTAATGTCATCTTCCTTCCAACTATATTCTTTCAACTTTAATTATAACACACGATGAGGTCTTTTGTCTCAATGGGCAAAACAAAATTTCCATTCATCTGATTTTATAGTGAGTAAGATTTAGTAAAATCATGTACAAAAAGCAAACTATTCTTCTAAATGTCAAAAAAGTTTAATTTACAAAATAATTTTTGTACAAATCATGAAATATTCCATTAATTCTTCTCACAACTTATTTAACCTACATTAATAAATATATTTCATCACAATTCAATTATCCTAAAATCCATCAAGATTTTTCCAAAATGTACAATATTTATATGTTTAATGTCGAGCCTTTGGAATGAGAGCTTCTTGGTTAAAGCTGGATAAGGATCCTCTCCATTTGAAATGAAACAGGCTTGACATGAAACATATAAATACTTGTTAAATCAAATGATCCTCTCCAAGTACTTCCAGATTTCTCTACATTATATATATAACAAAATTAATTAGCATGAAACATTAAATCATTTGGCAATATTTTATTGCCTACAAGGGGAGTCTCTCAAAGAAGGGGTAGATCAATTGAGTAATTGTCTTATGTAGAATGGCAACTAAAAGCAGCAGTCACCTATTCTAAGGTTGTCATTTCACAAAATCTACCTAGGAAACCATTTTGAGGTTATGTTGTTGCTACTCTAGATTTATTTGACAGTGGTTAAACAAAAAACTAAAAAAACAACCAAATTAAGCATTAACCCAACTTTCCAATATACATAGCTAGAAATTAAATCTAAGCCAATTAAGTCTTAACTCAAGCATTTAGTCAGACATGTAGAGGTGATTTCAACTCACCTAGTAGGTACATTGCATGTTATTACAAAAAAACAACCCAAACTTCCAACTTCTTCTTCTTCTTTTTCTTTTTTTGTTAACACAAAGTTGGCTTTTGAATATTGAACCTACGTGATTATATATACATCTTATACTTCTTTTCTTTTCTTTTTATTGGGGCTATTTCAGTTTTTTTTTTTTTTTAGTTCTTTATTTTTGTAAGATGTAATTTAAGACCACAATAAAGTAAATATATAATTAAAGAACTTTAGGAGATCGTTTTGGACTTTATATAGTCAGCAACCAATTAATGCATAAATACTCTGCTAAAAAAGAATGGTTATGAAAATTGAACATAAATACATTTATTTATTTGGTATTAGGTGGCAGCCCACAATTTTAAGAGTTGCTTTTGTTTAATTCTAATTAGTAATTTAAGGCTCTTCAATTATTGTACCTTTAAATAACGTGCATCATATTAGGAGTTTTTTTCCATTTAATTTAGTAATTGATTGTTATATGTGTATAATTTCAAAACTATGTGACAAAAAAAAAAGGGGGAAACAGACTTTTGACATTATTTCCTAATTTTGAGACTTTGATAGCATAACATTAACTTTGTATCTGTTTATGATAAAGTTTAGTAATATATATATATATATTTACCATATTTATACTTCAGAAGAATCAAAACCACATCTATTTGAATTCTATATAGTCAACATTATCAACGTGGAAACTAATTAATGCATTTTCATTAAATAAAATTTGTTTGCATAATTATATGAAAGTTTTGCATCATTATGATGATCAAAGTTTATTTTCAAATAGTTTTATGAGATGAACATTGGTAGTAGTTGTTAGCTTTCATCCTTGAACAAATAAAATACTCTTATGTGTTTATCCTTCTTCCTAACCCTTCATCAACATCATCTACTCTAATATATATATATATATATTATTGTGTACACAGTCTCTTAAAAGATAAAAGAATTGGTACAAATGACGAATGTATGATTGTTCTTAAAGATTTATTTTTTCCTGGGTTTGTGATGGATGCACAAATTTTTTATTACTATTTTCTATAGGTTTTCTATCATTTACAAAAATCTAAAGAAAAAAAAATAGTTATATCCATATATTAATGCAAAAAACATACTTCATAAGACATTCCTATTTAGGAAGATTACTAAATATTCTAATGTTGTAATTTGGGTTTTGAAGATGAAAAGTTCTAATGTACTAAATCGCCAATGACGTTGATGTCCTAGTATGCTTAAATGCACATGAGAAAAAAATGAGATGACCAAATGGAAACCGAAACCAAAACCAAGAGGCACAAACAATGAAGCTTGATTTAAACCAATTCAAAAGTGAGCAACACATTTTGTCAAACACATGGTGTGCAATTAAAAGAATGTTTTGCAATATTAATCCACCCAAAAGTTATATTAAAGAAAGGAAGAACGAAAAGGAATAGCAAACTTAATATTACTATATTAAAGCAAGAAAGGAAACATCCTGTCTTCATTGCCTTGGAATGGAGGATTTGTTACAATAGAACTAATACGTAAAAGGAATGGAAAAATTTGCCAAAGCGTTAAAAAATTTAGGACATTTAGAAGTGATAGAACAAAAGTGAAAAGATTTTCCAAGCTCTAGCACATTGTTTAACACATTTGAGCCGGTCCATGAAACATGGGAATTAGTAATAAAGATCATTGCAGCAGGCCTTTGCATCTCCTTCCACTAAGATGTTGTTGAACTCTTCTGCCATAGCTAATTTAAGCAGCCACAAATTTGCTTCAGCCTCAGCGTTTCCTGGCTTGCCTTTCCTGCTTGCCTAAGTGGTGGTGTGTAGCCCAACCTTTGTTTATTTCCCCTTTATCATCATGAGCCACAACTGCCATGATCTTGCAACTTATTTTTCAACCTTTGTAAGTTTACTTGACTAAACAGCAGAAACTAAATTGAGTTTTGAAACAATTAAAACACACACAAATTCAAATTAATTGTAAATTAGACTCACTACTCAACTCCAATTTCCATTCCAAAATATTTTGCAAGTCATTCAACTTTCTTTTCAAAACACTATTGCATTCATCGTCTCAAAAATTTCAACAAACATTATCACCACATCTATCTCTGTTATTGGCATTTAATCAACATAAAAGCAATTTTCCCTTTAAAAATTAGCTCTAATTAATTTTAATAGCACTTAGAGAGCAAATCATAATATATTCTGATGATGTCCGTTTAGAAACAAAACATCAAACACATAGTGAGCAGATCATCATATGTTCAAAACACCCAAACGCACCCATCCAAAGTGGATTAGTTGCAAACAATGCCCCCATTCAGTTTAGCACTGTTAAGGATATGAACAAACTCAAAGATATACACTCACATCAAATGAAGATGAAGACTCAAAGATAAAAAATAAATAAAACCAAAACCACATAGTTAGAAATCTTTCATCAGTTTAGATTTCGGAGGAACTCAAGTTGTAATTATCTTCTCTTGTATTTATCCTGTAAACATCATCACATTGTGAATATAAATACACCACACCCTTTTTTTTTACCAGAAACAGCTAATTTGTATGTAACAAAGCGTACAATTTTATTCCAGTGATTAATAATGCAAGCATATGAGTATGACTTTTACATTGATCAAATACCTTAGCTAAAAGCGACACAAAGAAAGAAAGAAAAAAAAAAAAAAAAACACAGAAACAGTAGCACACTATGCTTGAAACAAAGTGTACAATCAGTCATTTGCATGACAAGCATATGACTATTATTGATCAAATACCTTAAAAATGAGGGACACAAAAAGCAGAAATAGAGGTACCCTCATGTATGGTGAGCCAAACAGTAGAGTGAAACATCATCTCTAAATACTTCTGCTTGTTTTTTCCACAGCTTGTAAAATTCCCCAAAGGACAGTGGAGTAATGAAAGGAAGCAGAAATCTGTTACAAGTTGCAGTGTCAAAATCATAAATAATATTCATTTGAAAGACAGAGAAATAAAAAGAGACAACATCACCTATGTATAAGTCTGAGTTCCATATATTTATCCAAAAAAAAAGTTTGAGTTCCAACCAGCATTGAATACTGCTCATCAATTAATTATGGCCAGCGAGTGAGCAATAGCGCTCCATTTTTGCTCCTAAGTTTCCTTAATCGTTGTTGTGAATTCCACATGCATATCTTTTAACTCCAATTCACAAAGACTTTTTAGATGCTTCAACCCGGCAGGGACCTTCAATTTCTGACAGGACCGAATCTCCAACTGCTTGAGGTTAGGCATTGCTTGTTCTAAATCTCTGCAATTACATAACCTTTCATGGTATAGAGGCATTAAAGAAAAGATTGAGACATTTTGACATAAAACAGTGAGTGAGACAGTAACTAAAACCAAGAGAGATGGCAACTAAAACCAAGAGGCATAAACCATTAAATTGACATAAAACAGTGAGTGAGACATTTTGTCAAACATATGGTGCGCAGATTCCAAAATTTGAATGAAAATAAAGTTTTGCAACTTGAATCAACCCAAAAATGACTCCCAAGACAAATTAAGCTCATTACAATAGAACAAATGATCAATTATCCCAAGTTGGCAAGATTGAAAGAAGGAAAAAAAAAAAAAAAATAGAAATAAACATTAGAATGTACAATTAGGTAGTTCTTGACAGCCATATATAATCACCCCCATAAAAAATAAAAATAGAACCAACGGAAAAACTTACCTTACATTGGTGTAAATGAGCAGATGTGTGAGCCTCCTTGGTTGAGATGCTTAAATAAAGATTGATGAGAGAGAAGGTTGTGACTTTTGGAAATAGGAAACGCCGGAAACTTGAGGGTAACGCCTGAAGCAAGTGGGTATCCTAACGTCTGAAGATGAGGGGTCAAAGAAGAGAGAGAACATAGGGGAAGAGAAAGGGAACCTAACGCCTGAAGATGAGGGAGCGAGGGAGAGAGAGAGGCGCACCTGAGACAGAGGGAGAGAGACAGACGTGAAGCAGAGAGAGAGAAACGTGAAAAAGAGAGAGAGTGGACTGAGAAATAATTAGACTTTTGTGGGTGTAGGGATGCTGATGTGGCAGTATTTGGAGGAGGGCAAACACTTTCTCTCTGCTTCACCTTTTAATTTATATTATAGATAGATATAGATTATAGATTTAAAGGAAGATAATCTCCAAAAAAAAAAAAAAAAAAAAGAACATCTGTATCGATAAGTAGAAAAAAGCTATATACATTGATTGCTTGAATAAAAAAAACTTACAAAGCTTTGGCTTTAGATGCAATCTGAGAAAATAAAAACTACCGTCTACAATGTTTAAATTCCTAGTTACAATCTATTAAAAAGAGTTAAAAGAAATTGCAAGGAAAAGAACTAATCATATGTCCCAATGATTAGGTTCGGAACTAAGTTACCAAGTGGTAAGGCGTTAGTTAGGTAGTCCAATCTATTAAAAACACTAGTCGCAAACCCGCGTGATGCGCAGAATATATAATTTGTCATGGGTTTAGCTTGTTTGGAATTGATGATTTTAGAGAATTGTTTATGGTACTAAAGTTTTGCGTTTGGTAAAAAAAATTATTTATAAGAAGTGATTATGCTGAAGAGTTGAAAGAATCAAAGAACATTGAACTGTAAAAATACATTTACTACCAATACAAAATTAACAATGATGATATAATAATTAATTTTATTAAAAAAAAATTAATTAGAATGAAATAAAAGTGATTGTGTGTGCAAAATTAGTACTAAAAATAAATATATACCAAACAAAGTATATAAAACCAATATTTTTTCCCTTTCATTTATAAACCCCACTCCCCATTTCTTTTTTTTTCCCACCACCCATACCCCTGCCTTTCTTTTTTCTTCTCCCCCACCACACACATATACCCATCTCATTTTTTTTCTCTCATATACACCCCTCCCCCATTTCTCATATATATATATGCTTTTTAATTTTGCATCAAACAAAGTTACAAATGAACATCATAATGTTAATAAGAAACTATAAAAAAGAGGGAAGGAAAATAAAAGAGAAAGAGAAAAATCAAGGAAAAAAGAGTCAATTCTGATGAATAATTTTGAAAAATCCAAAATATTTTGTTGTTAGAATTTGTTTTAATTCCAAAATCCCAACCAAACATCTCAGAACAAAAAATAGCACTTGAATTTAAATTACTATTTATTTCATCTAATAATAAATGATAATTCTTCACCTAGCATCAAATCAATAGGTAACAATTTTAAAGACACCTTTGGATCTACTGAACTTCTTTGTATTGAATTTGGATCATGAAAAAAAGAAGAAGAAGCAAATTCGCATTAATTAGGTGATACAATGCAAACGTCCTCCATAGTCCATATATATCATTGGAGAAATCCAAAAACACCCTTATACATAACAATTACAAAGTTCAAATGCATCTGATTACATTAGAGAGTTCAATTGCGTAAATAGGGACACAACCATCAGCAATGACTTGAGAAGGAATGTTGCAGTCGATCACATCGCCCAACCCAAGCTGTTACATGCATGCAAAGACTCTTAATTAGTTCTACAATATGGATGAGGAAATCGAATAATGCAAAATTTTATTCCCTAGCATAAGTTTGTCCTTTAAGTGCTATAAACCTCTTCAAAAATCATTTCATGTGATACAAAATACAAATCAATGAAATTTCATCAATGCAGTGAGGTGTCTTGGTAACCTTGGTTTGAGATTAATAGTTTCAAGCTTTATACCTGGCCATATTTGTTCCAACCCCAGCAGAATACTTTCCCATCCTCTTCAAAAACCTGAGGCAAGAAGTAACCCACCAAGAGAAAATCAACCTTTAATAATTTAAATACCTAAAAGAATTGAAGTCTAGAAGATATGCCTCCCAAAGTTTGAATTCTAAGTATGAACATGAATGTAGTGTAGGTGTAAAGATTACCTAGTAAGTGTAGAGCATGGAGCAAAAAAATTCCACTAAAAAAATACTACAAATACATATAAGCTGAATACCACATATGGCGCATAGAAACCCCATAGAGTAAATAATACAAACACATATAACGCAAACAACCAAACATTTTGTTCCCAACCCATGGCAATTTAGAAGGAACAATGATATTATATTGCACCAAAATTGCACCAAGAAAACAAAAGAAGATGAGGGAAAAAGAAAAGGGAACACTCACCTCAAAGGGACTCTTCAATTCCGACTTGCACGAAATAACAATAATAATAATTAATTTCAAAACATAAAAGAATGAAATGGTCTTCTAGAGGAGAGTTTTGTTTAGAAAAATAACAATAATAATAATTGTTTCAAAACAATTTCTGTAAAGAAACAGTATAAGAGTTAAAAAAGACTTATTTTGTTAGTAATTTTCTTCCCCATACTGGCATATTCTAGCATGGAAGTGGCATACACCACTTTTGGCAGGATCCTTAACTATTTGTAAAAAACAAAAATTTTGTTTATCAAGTGGTCGAGTCTTCTCATTCATGGGATTCCTCATCGAGACTGAGAACTTAAGTTTATTAACTAGTACAAAATGGGGTGTCCACATACAATTTTTTTGGAACGGAGCACAATGATGAGTAATGTCTATTTACACTCAAGGAGAAACGCTTTAAGATCTGCTTTGTTTGATTTCTCTCTCTCTCTCTCTCAAAAGTTGTGCTTAAGAGATCTCATATATAAGTAGGTTTAGGTTTGGCACAAATTAGTTTTCTAGCAAAATTTGAATCCCAAAACGCAACAATTTTGCTCGAGCGAAATACTTGCGAACTTTATGTCTGCTTTAATGTTTGGCTTGAGCGAATCTTGGTTCCGTGCAAGCGAAATTTCAATTATTTAGTTTTTTAATAGTAGCTCTTGACAGACTTTTATGTTAATCTAAAATACAACAAATTCAAATATTTTGAATTTAACATATACAATTTGCACACAACCAATAGCCCACCAATAAATATTTGTGATTAAGAAATGAATATTAGAGTTATGCTTCTTAAAGTAAAATAAAATAATAGGACCATTTCCACCACAGATGGCACTACAGACTATCCATTGACTTACTAGCCAAGTCCACATGATATTTCTCATCTTTACTCAGGCTCTAATGCTTTCTCTTCTCATTGAGTGTAATATTACTTCCACACATCCTTTGAATTGAATTAGACCTCTTCAAAAGTAGTAGAAATTAGTGATCAGGCCAGGCCAGGTACGTTATGTTATTCTTATAATTCTTATTGGTTCAGCTATTTCTTTTCCTTTGTTTATTGGGGTATGCTATTTGGTCTAAGGACCATTGCTTCAACTTTTCTTAGTGTTTAAATTCTCGTGTAATATTCTAAGTTCCCTGTATCTTCAATGAATAGGACTTAAATAGAAGTGAGCTTTGTTGGGAAAAGATAGGGGAATGCTCTAATCTTCAGAGATATTATAGCTCAAGAGACCCAAACCTGGGTTAGTCTAGATTTCCTTAGTATATAAATCCTACATTGGATCCATTGTAACAAAAGAACTTTAGAGTAAAGATGTAATTGTCAAGTGCTTTCCACTATAGACGTAGGTCTTAGTGACCGAACCACGTATCTTTTGCTTCCGTTCTCACTTTTCTATATTCTTACACTCAATCACTCAACAACTTCAATAGTATTTATAGACTTAAGGTCTTGAAAAATTTATTCCTTTTAAGCAGCTTGATGAACTGTAACAATTCACTTTTCCTCTCAGATATGTAAACTAAACTAAAATACTAGAAACATTTGTATTTCCAATTGAAGAAGTATCATCCAAAGCGAGTTTCAAATTGCAAATTGTAAGGATAATCAATATGTTTCCAATTGAACAAACAGGATGCCAAGCTAAAAACAAAAACAAAAAATCTATCTTCAGAGAGAGTTAAGGGGACATGAAGCACTTTATTTTGGTTTTTTGTTTCTAAACTTGGCGAAGAATTTTTTGTATTCTTCTTTTTATATAAGATTTGATTGAATGTGATGATTATGTCCCAATGCCTACTTTTGTAACTATACAGGAACTCAATGAGGGAGCTGTCAGGGACAATCTTAGAAATTGTAAAGATAATATGGGCTCCAATTGGTAAATGTGTGAAATATCAAAGAAGCCTTGAAGAAAAGATGATGATTCTACATAAAAGAATTGGAAGTAGTGAATAGCCGGAAGGAGGACATTGAATCAAGAATGGATGTAGAGCTTCGTTCAGGGAAACAGGTGAAGAAAGAAGTTAAACTTTGGTTGGAAAATGTACAAAAGATGAATGGTGAAGTGGAAACCATAGACCAAGAAGTTGAAGAGGGGAAATTTGTCTCACGAGCACGTTTAGGAAAACTTGTTATTAAAAAAATTCTGGAAGTGGATGAGCTTCATCAGAAGGGTAGTTTTATGGACAGATTGGTAGTTGATGGACTTGAAGGCAATAAAATGATGCTGCCAACCACAGTAATAGTAGGTGACACAACTGGAAGAAATATGGAAGCAATTTGGGCATGTTTGATGGATGATGATGTCAGAAAAGTAGGAGTTCATGGAATTGGCAAAACAACCATAATGAAACATATCTATAATCGACTCTTGGTTGACACCAGTAAGTTTGATAATGTTATATGGGTCACTGTACCAAAGACAACCGGTGTAATGCAATTGCAGGGTAAAATTGCACATGCCTTTGAGTTGAGCCTTTCAGAAAACGAAAGTGAAACAATGAGGGCAGCAAAGTTACATGCAATGTTGAGAATGAGGAAGAGGTATGTTCTAATTTTAGATGATATGTGGGAAGAATTTGATCTTGAAGACATTGGGATTCCAGAACCTACTAGAGATAATGAATGTAAATTAGTGTTAACAACTCGATTATCTGATGTATGTGTAAGGATGGGATGCAAAAAAATCAAAGTGCAGCTCCTTTCTGAGAAAGAAACATGGAACTTATTCTTGGAGAAAGTTGGTCGTGATCTTGTTTCTCCGGACATAGAAACGATTGTCAAGGATATTGCTAAAAAGTGTGGCCGTTTGCCACTTGCAATTATCACAATTGCTAGAAGTATGAAGGGTGTAGTTGACCACTGTGAGTGGAGGAATGCATTGGAAGAACTGAGAGTATCTACATCAGGCATCAATGACATGGGGAAGGTATATGAACAGCTCAAGTTTAGCTATATTCACCTGCAAGATGAGAGACTAAGACATTGCCTACTTTATTGTGCACTATACCGAGAAGACTTTTTGATAAGGAGAAAGGAGTTGATAGAGCATTTAATTGCAGGAGGAGTAATAGAAGGAATGAAGAATAGGTGTGCAGAATTTGATAAGGGTCATGCTATGTTAAATAAGCTTGAAAATGCTTGCCTACTAAAAAGTGTTGCAGACCATAACAATGATATGAAATGGGTGAAAATGCATGATTTGATTCGAGATATGACACTCCAGATCACAAGCAGAAGTCCTAAATTCCTAGTAGAAGCTGGTGTAAATTTGAGAGATTTTCCAAACATTGAGAAGTGGGAAAAGAATCTTGAGAAAGTCTCCTTAATGCATAACTACATACTAGAAGTCCCTTCTAACTTATCCCCCATGTGTCATAGGCTCTCAACCTTGTTGCTATCATCAAATCATACTTTGACTCTGATTCCAAATTCCTTTTTTGTGCACATGCATGCTGTTGTGAAAATTAACTATTTGTGCAAGATCAAAGAAGAGAGAAAGAGATCAAACACACAAATAAAGAACACAAGAATTTACGTGATTCGGCAATATGCCTACATCCACCGGCGACGACAGGGAGAAAGTTTCACTTAGAAAATAGGGAGATTACAACAATGGTACCAGGACTCTCTCAAAGAACCCAAACCCCAATTACACTCTAACCTCTCTCTCACCAAGAATAAAACTAGAGAAACCCTTCTCTAATTATTCTATATTGTGGCACACAAATAAGACCTAAAGCCTTATATATATAGCAAGGGGTTTTGCTGAATCCTACCAAAATAAGGACTTGGCATAAAGTTGGTTACTTTATTGACCAATTAAGATCACCGACTCAACAAATCTCCACCTTGACTTGAATTGGTCAAGCCTCACGAACGAACTCCTCCATCGCCGCCACCTTAGCCCCTAAGGGCTATCACAAGCTGCTAACATTGACCAAGTCCAAGCAATGCTTGAACTTGGCTGTGGTAACTGGCTTCGTCAACATATCAGCTGCATTCTCTGAAGTGTGCACTTTCTCCAGAACAATATCTCCTGTAACAATCAACTCTCTTATCTTGTGGAACCTAACATCGATGTGTTTCGTCCTAGCATGATAAACCTGATTCTTTGCCAAGTAAATGGCACTCTGACTGTCACAATGCATCTGAACTCCACCTTGATTCAAACCAAGCTCTTTGACTAGCCCCTTTAACCACAATGCTTCCTTTGCAACTTCAGCTACAGCCATGTATTCAGCTTCTGTAGTGGACATGGCTACTATGGATTGTAATGTAGATTTCCAACAAATAGGTCCTCCTGATAGTGTAAACACATAACCTGTAGTAGACCTCTTGTCATTACCTCACCTGTGTAGTCTGCATCCACGTATCCTACAACTGAATTAGTCCCCGGCTGTCTTGAAAATAAGATCCCATATTCCGCAGTGCCTTTCAAGTATCTGAAAATCCATTTCACTGCATTCCAGTGCTCTCTCCTTGGGTTCGCCATGTACCTGCTAACAGTACTCACTGCATGAGCCAAATCCGGCCTGGTGCAAACCATTGCATACATTAAGCATCCCACTGCACTAGCATATGGAACCTTTAACATATTTTCAATTTCTTCCTCATTCTTTGGACACTGACTACCAGAAAATCTGAAGTGATTCGCCAATGGTGTACTCACAGGCTTAGTATCCAACATGCTAAATTTTTCAAACACCTTTCTGATGTAGTTTTTCTGAGACAACCACAGCTTTCTTGCCCCTCTGTCTCTGCGAATCTCCATACCCAGAATTTTCTTAGCAGCACCCAGGTCTTTTATTTCAAACTTTTTGTGTAGCAAAGATTTTAACCTGTTAACCTCACACATGCTCTTAGCAGTAATTAACATATCCTCCACATACAGTAGCAGAAAAATATAAGAACCGTTTTCAAGTATACGAACATATACGCAGCAATCATATTCACAACGGGTATAACCAATCTAAATCATATATGAATCAAACCTTTTGTACCACTGTCTAGGAGACTGCTTAAGCCCATAAAGTGACTTCTTCAATCTGCAGACAAGATTCTCTGTACCAAGTTGCTTGAACCCCTCTGGTTGTACCATGAAAATCTTTTCCTCCAAATTCCCATGAAGGAAAGCTATCTTCACATCCAGTTGTTCCAATTCCAGATCCTGATGTGCTACCAAAGCCAATACCGCTCTAATAGATGTATGCCTGACTACAGGTGAAAATACCTCATCGTAGTCAATCCCATGTCTCTGTGAATATCCTTTTGCTACCAATCATGCCTTGAATCTTTCCCTTTCTTTTTCTGATACTGCTTCCTTCTTCTTAAACACCCACTTGCAACCTATAGGTTTCTTTCCTTTTGGAAGTTTGTTAACTCCCAAGTTTTGTTCTTGCTCAAAGACTCATTCTCCTCCACCATATCTTCCATCCACTTATCCTTTTCAGAGTTTTCAATTGCTTCATGAAATGTAGAAGGATCCTCGCTACTGGTAAGTAAAGCATAAGAGACAAGATCCTCAAAACCATACCTGACCGGTGGTCTTTTGTTACGTTTAGGCCTATCTGATCTGATGCTATCCTGTTCTTGATCATTACTGTGAGGTTCCTCATCTGACTGAGACTCCAATTCATCAAGCTCCACCTGCACCGTTGATCTATAATGTTATTACCGCTTTCCGCTGCTTGAGACTTCTCTTCCTTGAATGCTTTTGTCATTGACTTTTCATCAAACACTACATCCCTGCTGATCACCACCTTTTGCACAACTGGATCCCAAAGCTTGTACCCTTTTACCCCTTTCTTAAAACCAAGAAAGATGCACTTCTTTGATTTTGGATCAAGTTTTGACCTGTCTTCACCTGAGATATGAACATATGCAAGACACCCGAATATTCTCATGAAAGAGTAATCAACTTCTTGTCCTGTCCATACTTCTTCAGCGACTTTCCCATCAAGTGCAACTCTAGGTGATCAATTGATGATATAACAAGCCATATCCATTGCTTCCGCCCAAAAAATTTTAGGAAGCTCAGCATTCAACCTTAAACATCTAGCTGTCTCTGTGATGGTCCTGTTAAGTCTCTCAGCCACCCCATTTTGTTGAGGAGTTTTCCGTACTGTGAAGTGTCTTTTGATACCATGCTCTTCGCAGAACTTCAAGAAATCACCATCCCTGTACTCAGTGCCATTATCAATCCTAAGACACTTTATCTTCCTTTCAGTCTGATTTTCCACTTTTGCTTTCCAAATCTTAAATTTAGCAAAAACCTCAGACTTGTTCTTCAAGAAATAAACCCAAACTTTTCTGGAATAATCATCAATGAAGCTCATAAAATATTGAGCTCCTCCTTTCGAAGGAGTTCTCACTGGCCCCCAAATATCTAAATGCATGTAGTCCAATATACCCTTTGTCTTGTGTGTGGTAATTTTAAATCGCACCCTACACTGCTTTCCCATAATACAATATTTGCAGAAATCTAATTTGCATGACTTAATCCCAATCAACAGATTTCTTTTGTGCAATTCCCTCATACCACGCTTACTCATATGCCCTAGCCGCATATGCCACAAGAGTGTATCATCATCCTCAGACTCAGCTACTGCAGCAACTCCACCTAGAATGGTATTTTTAGCAATTTATAAATATTGCTACTTATTTTCTGAACTATCATCACAACCATAGCATCCTTTGAAACTTTGATTATCCCATTCTCAGACTTATAGCTATAGCCTTTTGAGTCTAGGGTTCCTAATGAAATCAAATTCTTTCTCATATCTGGGATATGTCTAACCTCTTCTAATGTTCTCACCACACCATTGGACATCTTAATTTTAATTGTTCCCATTCCAATAATTGTGCATGTAGCATCATTACCCATTCGAACAGAACCACAATTAATTGACCTATAAGTGTCGAACTAGTTCTTGTGGGGAGTCACGTGAAAAGAACATGCGGAATCCAGAAGCCAAGAATTGTTCAAACCGTCAGTGCTTGATGAAACAGAAAGCATGTCGCCATCAGATTCCGAGTCTGCTACTACGTTGACAGATGTAGAGGACTCTTCCTTCCCCTTATTCCATTCTGGACATTCTCGCTTCATATGCCCCTTCTTTTGGCATTTGAAGCACTTTATTGTCTTGTTCTTGGATTTAGATCTTCCCCTAGCAGATTTGTCATCCTTGTCTTTCTTTCTTCCACGATCTTGATAACCCTTTACTACTAGCCCTTCACCAGAACTCTCAGCTGAATCCTTATATTTCCATTGGTAATGATCCAATAGGGCTTCTGAAACTTCTTCTAATTCTAGAGTTTCTTTTCCGTAAAGTAGGGTCGTCACCATGTGTTCGTAGGAAGCCGGGAGGGAGGTTAGGAGCATCATCGCCTTATCTTCATCCTCGAATTTTATATCAATTCGTAACATATCACTAATGATTTGTTTGAAGGTATTGATGTGCTGCTTCAGGTCCGCACCCTCTGTCATCTTAAGCCCATACAACTTTTGCTTTAGATGCAGTTTGTTCGTGAGGGATTTGGACATATATCTTTTCTCTAGATTCAACCAAATCCCTGCAGTTGAGTTCTCCTCCATGACATCGTACATGACTTCGTTTGCCAGTAATAGTCGAATTGTACTCACCGCCTTCATGTCTAGTTCTTCCCATTCATCGTCTGTCATCTTCTCTGGTTTCTTTGTCTTCCCGTACAAAGCCTTCACCAAACCTTGCTGCACTAATAGATCCTTCACCCTTCTTTGCCATAGCCCAAAGTTACCAGTCTCGTCGAACTTAACTAGGCCTACCGTCGCAATAGAAGCATTAATTGCTATTGTTTCGACCAACAGCTCTGATACCAATTGTTGTGAAAATTAACTATTTGTGCAAGATTAAAGAAGAGAGAAAGAGATCAAACACACAAATAAAGAACACAAGAATTTACGTGGTTCGGCAATATGCCTACATCCACCGGCGACGACAGGGAGAAAGTTTCATTTAGAAAATAAGGAGATTACAACAGTGGTACCAGGACTCTCTCAAAGAACCCAAACCCCAATTACACCCTAACCTCTCTCTCACCAAGAATAAACCTAGAGAAACCCTTCTCTAATTATTCTATATTGTGGCACACAAATAAGACCTAAAGCCTTATATACATAGCAAGGGGTTTTGCTGAATCCTACCAAAACAAGGACTTGGCATAAAGTTGGTTACTTTATTGACCAATTAAGGTCACCAACTCAACACATGCGCTCCAGGTTCTTGATTTATCTGATACTAGCATTGAAATTCTACCAGATTCCATATCTGGGTTGGAGAATCTCACTGCTTTACTGCTCAGAGGTTGCAACAGATTGAAGTACGTTCCCTCATTAGCAAAGCTTACAGCATTAAGGAAGCTAGACTTGAGTCATAGTGGAATCAAGGAGATACCCCAAGGTATGGAAATGTTGGTCAGTCTGAAGTATCTTAATCACTATGCACGCAATCTAGAAATTCTACCTGCAGGGATATTTCCAAAACTCACTTCTCTTCAATTCCTCATGATTTATGGGGCATCAAAAACCTTGAAAGTGAAAGGAGAGGAAGTGGCATGCTTGAGAAAGTTGGAAACTTTTGCAGGCCAGTTGTATGACCAGAATGATTTTCATGCATATGTGAGAAGACTGCAAGAACAAGGACCAAAAAATTATTTCATCCGGGTGGGAGAAGACAGTTCTGAGACAATTGAGGAAGAAATGGAATTTTTTCAAAAAGAAGTAAAGTTAACAAAATGCAACATTGGTAGAGGAGAAGACACAACGCTTCTGTTGCCAAGCGACATTCAGACCTTAAAAATTAATAAGTGTCATGATATCATCAGCTTATCCAGTATTTCTTCATTGAACAATGCTTGTGAATTGAAGTCTTGTGAAATTTTGAAATGCGATGCAATAGTGTGTACTTCAACTGTCCTGCATCCTACTTGAAAACCTTGTGTCCCTAAAACTTATTCATTTGTGCAACTTGTGTGTCCTCTTGAGTGGAGGAATAGCTGCATCACTGCCTTCTGGCATATTTTCTGCTCTAAAAAATCTATCCATTTCTGGCTGTCCAAGTATCAAGAAGCTGTTTGAGGTCAGCTTGCTGCTGCACCTTCAAAACCTGGAAGATCTTAGAGTCTATCGTTGTTATCAAATGGAAGAGATACTAGAACAGGTAACAAGACCTGAATATGTTCTGGGTGAGAGCAGCAACCTCTGTACAAATAATGATTTCATGACAATATCTCTCCCACTACTGAGACATCTGTCCCTTGAGTTTCTACCAAAACTGGAGAGCATTTATAGGGGCACAATGGTCTGCCATTCTCTCCAAGTAATCCAAGTATTTGGATGTCCAAAACTGAAGAGAATTCCTCTCTCTCTGCCCCTGATTGATGGCCAACCATCTCCTCCACCTAAACTAGAAAGAATCTCAACAAGCACATGGGAAGCCCTAGAGTGGGAACATCCTAATGCTAAGAATGTCCTTCAACCTTTGGTTCGATCAGTACAGACTTCCTAGCTAGCTTCACCCTTTGGTTATAGCCTTAAAAAAACAAAACTGGAATGGCAGCTTGTTAAGTCCAACCCATGTTGTGATAGATTAGAGTCTTTTATTTGGTTTTGGAGTCCCATGTCCTATAGAAGAATAACAAGGAAGTGCATTAATCAAATAAAAATTATATTTTTACATTGATAAGAAAAGAAGTAAGAAGGTGTAATAGACTAATAGTCCTTAGAATTAGAGTTGTGGAAATGTTAGAAGATAAATCTGGTTGAGCAAACCATGCGGTTGAACCCCATTTATTATATCTTGTATAGCTTTCCTTATTATTCCTGCCATTTTAATTTGTTGTCCTGTCTACTGCTGCTAAGCTGTGAGTTCAAAAGAAATCTGTTGAGGCATGAAAGCCGATGATTTAATCGTTAATGTACAAAAGTCCCTCATGTTATTTGCCATCTCAATTGATTATGATCATCATATACACAAATGAGTTGGTTGAGTTGGTCTTAGAGATTGCTAAGTATATTATGATCATCTTATATTTGAACTATTTTTGCTTGGTTGAGTTGTGGTTATCCATTTTCGGCACCCAAAAACTAAGATTCTATATTTTTCTGTCTAATTTATAATACTATACTAAGATTCCATTTTAAGAGAAATTCCAGGTTACTATTGGAATTTCATTCATTCATTCATTATTTACACTCCCTAATGAATGGACAAGAAAGTAAATGTTGACTGTTGGGACTGTGAAATTGCTCACTACCCAAATGGAAACAAATAAAATAAGATGCAAGATTTTTTCTATTGATTTTAGGAAAGTACAAGTTGGTTAACAGATTGTGGTAAATAGATGATTAACCATTCTATATTTCTATTAGTTACAAGCTACATTAATAGAAAGAGCTAATTCATATATATTGTTATCTTTAATATGCCCAAAACAGTAAATGAAGATTATAGTTTATTCGCATTGCTTGGGTATAGGGCTAGTACTAGTTAAACGTTTCAAAACACAAATATTGTACTCTATTGTAGCTTATCGACACCAGGAAAAAAAAAAAAAATTAAAAAGGTTTTGGATGTCAAGTGGGATCTCTTGAGATTAAATAAAATTGATACAGTTGAAATAGCTTAACAATTTTAATATGTACTTATAATAGTGTGGTGAGGATTCTTTTCTTAGCTTGGATAAAAAGTCTTATTTAGGCTCCGTTTGTTTTGATATAAAACATTCTCCACCGTAAAATGTTTGTAAATGTAAATGATTTCAGGGAAAATGATTGTTTTTTCAGTGTTTGTTTGCATTTCGAAAAATAGTCTAAAAATATTTTACAGTTTTTGGAGCAACATAAAATGAAAAAATAAAATAAAAATCAGAAACAGCAAACACACCACTGCAATCCACCGCAAACCACCATCGGAAAACCCACAAACCCACCATCACAGCAAACCTACAAACCCAAAAAAACATAAACCCACCATCACAGCAAACCCCACAAACCCACCATCACAACAAACCCACAAACCCACCATGAAAGCATTTTTTGGAATGCAATCAAACCCACAAATCCCCTAACAAGAAAAATCAAACAAAAATGAAAAAAGAAAAAAGAAAAAAAGGAAGGAGATTGCAGATCGGCAGAAACCGTTGGAGAACCACCGCAACAACCCATCACCCACCAACAAATCACCACCGCGACCCACCTGGAATAAAGCCCCAAACAACAACCCGTGACCCACTGGAACAGAAACCCACAACCTTGACCCACCGCAAACAACTCGTTACCCACCGGAAATAAAACCCCAAACAACAATCCAAAAGAAAATCTTCGCAATCCACAACAAATTACAGAGAAATTTACAACCCATCCACAACAAATTTGATAAATCCAAAAACAAAAAACAAAAACAAAAATTTGATGGGTGGGTCGTCGCTTGATGAGTCTCCAGATCTGCGAAGACTGTTGCGATAGAGCTCCATGACGAAGGCGATGGGTTGAAATTGGTGGAGATCTATCCGATTTATGTCGAGAGGAGGAGGGGGAGGGTTCTGTGAGAGATCAAAGAAATATCGTCAGAGAGAGACCAGTCACCGGTGGAGTGGACCAGTGGTGGCTGGTAGAGAAGTGATCAGCGAGCAACAGTGGCCTGCGGCAATGGGTCACAGGGGTGGGTTTTCTGTGCTTGAGAGAGAGACTAGGGTGTTGGCTTGCTGTGAAAGAGACGAAGGGGAAGGGAACCATGTTGTTTGAGAGAGAGCAGTAGGGGGTGAGGCACGCGTTTTCTTTAGGGAAATGGTTTACAAAAAATTCGGGCGTAAACCATATTCCTAAAATTTACATAGCATTTTCCGGTCAACTGAAACGGTTTTCAGTTTGACTTGCATTTTACAATGAAACAAACACCCGTAAATACTGAAAACATTTTACGGAAAATGTTTTACGTCAAAACAAACGAAGCCTTATAAAATAAACATACAAAACAATTGTTCATGTAGTCTAAGAGAAAAATGAAAAAAATATCTATAAAGAAAAAAAGGAATACACTTGGCACAATCATAATGTGTAGAACACAACTTTTATTATATTTGTAAGTACATGATATCACATAGTTTAATACTACTACTACGTAAAAGAAAATAGTAAGACAAAGAGGAAGGAACAAATTAAAGACAGAAATACTACTAATGATTAAAAAGGAACACGATGATTAAAAAGGGCTCCATAAAACTTTCTACATATTTATATACTTGCAAGATGCAAGATTAGTTCCTATGTTCCATTCTCACAATCCTTCGTATCCGTTGCCTCATTCCAAAGGTCTTCATCAACCAATCATGTTTTTTTGTAGCCACAATGTTGCCAATTATCACTCCAACGATTAGTCCAAATCCATAGCCAGCCAAAACTATTTTCCAACCAAATTCAAAGAGAGACACGGTAGAGTCCTGACTTTGTTTAGAAATCGAAGGTGGAGGTGGTGAAGAATCAGAAACCCAACATTTCTTTGATAATGGATTCCCACACAAGCCAAGATTTCCCTCAAACGAATTGTTTTCAAATGTGTTGAATTGTTTCCCTTGTGGTATAGAGCCAGTGAGATTGTTATGAGAAATATTGAACCATTCGAGGAAAGTAAGTTGTGCTAGCTGTGGTGGAATCTCTCCTGAGAGCCTATTTTGAGAAAGGTCTAATGATTCTAGCGTTGTAAGATTCCCTAAAGATGGTGGGATGTGTCCAGTGAGAATGTTATTAGAAAGATTAAGCATATGAAGCCCCTTCAATAAATCTCCAACGGATTCAGGAATCTCTCCAACAAACATATTGCTTGAAATATCAATGCCTCTAAAGAATTCTAAGACCTTGCTGTATACCATATCCAGACCTTTGTTTGTTATTTGAATTTCAAACGTTATAGGTAGAGAAATATCTTGTGTCCCCACTCTCAAAGATGTTTTTATATATGTCAACTTGTGTTCATTGTCCAATTTCGAGGCATTAATTCTGAAGGAATTGAATGGAAAATTTCCAGTGAAACTATTGTAGGAAAGATCAAGGACTTGCAAGTTAGGGAACGTGTAATTGGTTTCGGAACTCTCTAATATTTGACCATAGAATTTGTTGGACCGCAAAAGGAGAACCTTTAAATTTGGAAGATTTCCCAACTCAGAGGGAAAAGTGTCATTGAATTGGTTATTACTAACCTCAATGAACTCTAGCTTCGTACAATTGGCAAATGATCTTGGTAACAATCCTTGGAATTCGTTTCCTTCCAGACTAATTGCCCTCAATTCCAAGATATTGTGCAAGCATTGAGGAAGTGAACCACTAAAGTTGTTCTCAGACACATCAAGGAATTGAAGGGAAGTCATGTTGCAAATCAACAAAGTACCACTAAGGTTATTACCAGAAATAAAAACAGAACTAAGATTCTTTAGGTTAAAGATGGAGATTGGAAACTGGCCTTGAAACTCGTTGAGTAAAAGACTTAACTCAAATAATTTTGTGAGGTTGCCAATTGAAGATGGTATTGAACCAGTTAATCGATTACGGCCCAAGTCAAGGAAAACTAGCTGTGTCAGATTTGCAAGCCCAAAAGAGATTGGACCAGTCAAATGATTAAAACCGAAGTTTACAAAAGCAAGTTGGATGAGATTTCCAACAGAAGATGGGATGTTGCCGGCCAAAGAGTTATTTTTTAGGTCAAGCATCATGAGATTTGTGAGGTTACCGATTGAAGATGGAATGTTTCCTGAGAAGTTGCAATTATGCAAATTCAAATAAATTAAGGAGCGGAGGTTTCCCATTGAAGAGGGTAGCTTACCAGAGAAACTGGTGACTCCAAGGTTTATTTCCTCAAGGGGACTACTCCAATATTGAAAGTCAGGCAAAGAACCTGTGAGATCTTTGTTGCAATTCACATTAAGAACACGCAAATTTGGTAGCATAAAGATGCTTATTGGGAATTCCCCACGCATTTTGCAGGTTTGGAGATGAAGGGACCTTAAAGTAGACAAGTTTGCAACAATATTAGGCACCGTGGAGGATATGTTCACTCCACTCAGATCAAGATGTTTTAGGCCGGTTAAATTTCCAACTAGGCTTGTTAGGCTCAACTCTGTCAATTGCAACAAGACTTTCTTAGAAGACAAATCAAAGTTCCAACCCATATCCAGGGATGACAATTGGGATAACATTGAAACTTCAAATGGGATTTGACCATTAAACATAGAAGAAGAGAGATTGAGATATGTGAGTCTTGAAAGATTACCAACCTGGGATGGGATTTGAGAGTAGTTAAAGTGATTGTGAGCAAGGTTAAGGCTTTGTAGGTGAACAAGACGGAAGAGACTACTGTTAGAGTTGATTGAACCATAGAGACAACTGCTACTGAGGTCAAGGCCAATAACATGACCTGTGTCCTCATCGCAGCTAACACCATCCCATGAGCAGCAATCACTGCTTTCTCCTTCTAGTGTCCAAGATTTGACCTTAGGATATGCAAAAGGATCATCTGAAGAAGCAGACTTGTTTATGATAAAGCTTTCCTTGAATTGCAACAAGGCTGAGCTCTCATCATGATGGCATAGTGGCTGCATGGAAGGAGAGGAATGAGTGATGAGTATAAGATCTAACAGAGAAAGTAAGTAAAGTAAGCGCATCAACATGAAGCAACAAAATGATGGCCCCATGATGATGTCCAAATAATTTGCTGTGTGGAATACAAATTGCAATGCAACTATTTATAGATAGAAAAACTACTTTGTGTTGTAGCAAATCACTCGAGTCATGCCGTTGTTTATGGTGATAAACTGGGAGACCAAGACTTTTAGTTATTCCATGACTCAAAAGTCAAAATTCAAAAGCGTAAGCGTGTTCTTAGGGTGCAGAACAAGATTTGCAAAGATATTAGGCATTGTTTAAATTGTTCTAAATTAATTTAATTACATATATAATCCCAACCTTTACCCCATGTTTCAAAATGGCCAATATTCTTTGAAAAGTTTTATTTTAATCTTCAATCTGTACTCTATATTTCAAAATGATCCATATTATTTGAATTACTTCAGTTTGAGCCTTATAGTTTGTAGATCTAAGTTTGATATCTCAAACTTTTTCATTAACTGTTGGTTGTTTTTATTTTTCTTTATCCAATGGGACATTTGAATTGAACGCAATCTTACTTACTCTTACTATTGGAAAACCATTAAACTCTTCTTGGTAACGAAAACTTGGGAGATCTTTTTAATTTTCACATTTTCAGATGTTGCGAATTTCCTCTAATTTGACTCAAAATCATTTTTTCATTTAAGTTCTTTAATTTTCATTTGTTGTCAATTCGGTCATTCCATCTAGTATTGCCACATTGTGTCCTTAACTATCTTAAAAATGACACGGTTTTGCTGTTTTTGAACTTTTTAAATTATTAAAAAAAAAGTGAAATACAATTTATAAATGGAAGTTTATCCATTTGTCATTTCAGTACATTAAGTTTAAAAATTATCATTTCGATCCATTAACTTTCATAATACTCTATCATTTTTGTACTCCCATCCATTTCATTAAAGGGTTGTCATTAAACCTCTATAAAATAAATAAATAATAAGTAATTGAAGAAAATCCCAACAAGTGCAAAATCAAGAAGAAAAAAGAAAGAAGACAAAAATCTTTATTCCACAACTATAGTACACCATTTCACACGTCTCACTAGGAATCCACTCTCCCGTCATTCACTCAAGTTTCTAAGTCAACCGGCAATAATGGGCAAGAGAATTTAGAAGAAAACAAAAGAAAGTTGGATTTGAGGACATATTGGTACAAAGGAAGGATCTTTTGTGTGAGGAGTGGAGGGCAGGAGGGGTGTGGGTCAAGCTCAGCAGTGTTGAACTGGAAAATTAAACAGCCAAAATCCAAACAGAGATGTTAACCTATGATTTCCAAAATTCCAACTAGGAGCAAGTGAGCAACAAGCATATCCTCCTTTATGTTCCCAACAAAAATAGGCCCAAGAACTGAAGTTAAGCCCACAGTTACTTATCAAGCTTCGCCCAACCTTCTCCACTCCCATTTCTTGGATGTTTAAACCCAACCCAAGTCATGTTTCGATGGATTTTGTGCTATAATGGAACAATTGGATTAGTAATGGGTTGGGCTAGGTGGTGGGCTTCAACTTGCAAAAGGCCTAAACACCATATGCAAATTGCAAAACGAAAGGCATAATTAAGCTCATCATATACATAGATTAACTTGCACCAGATCTTGTTTACAGTTCATTGTTGAAGATGCCAAATAATGAACAACCTTAAGTGAAATAAGATAGAATGATTTATATATGCTAATGAAATTCTTATAATATCCACACCTTTAATTGTTGGTAACATGGTTACCCATGACAGTATCATAATTGATCATATCCTAATTATATGTGCTAAACTTGTCAACTTAAAGCTCTTTATTCTCTTGTGAACTGTGCTTTGACAAAGAGTCACATAAGCGACTGGGGCTAATGCAAAAAAGCAGGATGAAATACTCAGCTTGAAGCAGGTTGTAGAGATGTTTTTATGCCATGATGACTAATATCATTGGATAGTAGAGTTACCACCTAAAAATTTAACATATGATAAATTTCCTTTTTGCAATGAAGAATGGATAATCTGAAGCCATAATAAAGCAATTATCGATTCATCAATACTCTTGGAAATTTTCATACCAAATTTTTTAGTTGCTGATCTCCATAACTCTCTCATCATATTCTACACAACTTTAACACCCACCTGAGAGGCAAATTTTCATAACTTTTTATTACAGCAAAAGCACTTGACAACAATATCAAGGATGTTATTAAGAACACCACCTATCTAGGAGGTATGTTTGCGACATTTTATATAGGGAAAAAGGTAATGGTGTGGATTTTTTTTTAAAAAAAAAAAAAAAAGCATTTTTCAAAGTTTTGATATCTTCTGAGAAATTTTAGCATCTTTAACACTTGTTTATTTTTTAATTATTGGTATACACCCTCGTTATTTTGTAGCTTATGTTCCACATTGATGATGCCAAGCAAAGAAAGTACTGAAGTGGCATGGGAAGGATCATTGTGTAGCCACATTGCTAATTGCCAATATGCAAATTTTATGGGGTTAATATTCAGATTTTGTGTTAGAAATTCTGAATGACAAACATCGCCAATGTTATTGGTTCGAGCCTTGGAGGGTATTTGCATTCACTTTGAGGACCTCAAATCATTTGGATGATTTTTCCATGCATTAATGCTATGTTGGATGAAGGGGAATGAGTGGGGAGGTTTAATACCTTGTTTCAAAGTTTTTTAAGTGAGAGGGAGAAGGATTTGAGGGGATTAGAAGGGGTAAGATACCCCTCCAAACCCCTCATTTTTAATTCTCCATAATTGTGGTCAGTTGGAGGAAGAGGAGAGGGAAGTGGTTCCACTTATTTTAAAAATATTTAATTTGTCATGTTTACCCTTATGATGTCAATTTATACCTATTTCTTTAAAATAAGTAAATGATAACCATAATTATCAATTTATATGATCATTTCACTCTTTTCTCCTCCTACTATAACATCCAAACAAAGGGGAGAGATATTGATTCCCCTCTCCCCTACATAATTTTTAAAATATCCAAATGAGGGGATGGGATAACCATTCTCCTTCCATCTCCTCCTCTCTCCTCTCCTTTCCCCCTTACCCTCTACTCTCCTCCCCTTCCAAACTTCCAAATACACCATAAGACATTCTAATCGACAGTAATTAGCCATTCAGAATTCCTTGCAGAAGTAAACACCATTAGTGGGTTGAACCACATGAACTTAAAAGAGATGTGGGGATACTATATAGAAGAGAAGCATAGGCTTCTGGTGCGTGAGTACATGAAGCATGAGAATCTTCTTTCTAATGCACTTGATTGGAAAAAGAGGTTTGAAATTGCAGTTGGTACTGCAAAAAGCCTAGCTTATTTGCATGAAGAGTGCTTGGAGTGGGTTTTACATTGTGATGTAAAGCCTCAAAACATACTTCTAGAATCCAATCATCAACCAAAGGTAGCAAATTTTGGCTTGTCTAAACTAATAAAACGAGGTGAACCTTAAAAATTCAGATTTCTCAAGGACGAGAGGAACTACAGTCTACATGGCTCCCGAGTGAATTTCTAGCACCTATAAAGTGGATATCTATTGCTATGGGATCATTGTGTTGAAAATGATGACCGGAAATAGCCCAACTAGCAACTTTGATAAAGGAGGGGTGAGGGAGAATGAGAGGTTGGTTGCATGAGTGAGGGAGAAGGTTAATAGTCGCTTCAAGGGAGTCATGGATTGAAGAAATTATAGACCCTGGGATGGATGACAAATATGACATGGCTAAGATGGAACTGCTAGCTAGAGTGGCTTTGCAATGTGTGGCAGAAGACTAGGATGAAAGACCCAACATGAAGCAGGTTGTAGAGATGTTTCTATGCTATGATGGCTAATATCATTGGAAAGTAGAGTATCCTTTTTGTAATTTAAATTATAATAAATTTCTTCTTGTGTTCCTTTTCCAATGAAGCGTAGATAGTCTGAAGCCATAATAAAGCAATTGTCGATTTATCAATACTCTTGGAAATTTTGAGTTGCTATCTCCATAATTCTCTCATCATCTTCTACACAACCTTAACACCCACCTGATGCAAATTGTCATAACTTCTATTTACAACAAACACTTGACAAAAATATCAAGGTTGTCATCAAGAACACCACCCATCAAAGTTATACAGGCCCCTATCTAAAATGGATACCTTGTCTTTTTCTTTTTTCATGTTCAAAGTAGATACCACCCTTAATGCTAAGCAAACCATATTTGCTTTATACTTCATCACATTGAAGAAAATAATTTAAAACATGTCTGCTAAAACCCACCTATCATTCTCACAAAAGTAGAAATAAATTGAAATAAATCCCAGTAAACTCATAGTCATATATGTATTGCTCTTAAAAAATTATGGATGTTAGAAACCAAAATAACCAAAATACTTGATCTTGGCAAGGTGACTCCAACTTGAATAAACCTTCCAAACAAAGGTAAGCCAATCTTTTCATATTATTATGTGACAGAGTCTTTAAATGTCACTTATACTAGCAAAAACTAAGTTAGCAAGGCAGAGAAAGAGAAACTACCATTACATACATCAGGTCCCATGGCTTAGTTATTTTAAACTAAACTACAAATGTATCTTTCATCCCCTCCAAAAGAGTTGTTAGATGTACAAGATTGTGATGCTCAATGTCCTTTGGTGCAATCCTATTAGCAGAAAACAAAACAGGTTCAATTAGTTAAATGTCAACTAAATATATTAAAACAGGAGGGAGGGGATGGGGGGAAGAGAAGAAAAAATAATCCTGCAGGCTCATTGGCTCCTAGGGAACCCTGTTGGGTCATCTAAAAGTTCAGTACTACAGCAACACATAACCATGATCAACAGCAATCAACATTGTCCATCAATATTAGGTATGCATCAGCACATGCACATAAATAAAGTCACCAACCGGACTGGCAGTGAAGAAGTTGACATGATCAGCCTGTTGACAAATTGGGATGTCAAAAGGTAATTTACATTCATATGTTTAAATGGATAACAAAGTAAAGCAAGGGAGGCCATACCAATAATGCACATTAATATTACAACAAATACACATCCATCAGATATGCTCATCTGCAAAACCACTGAAGTTTTTTTTTTTTTTTTTTTTTTGATAAATAAAAAATTTTAATAATCAAAAAGGGGTCCCAAAAGAATACTGGACGTATACTTGAGGAACCAAAGAATTATTGAATTAAAACACCACTGAAGATTATATAGATGTGACAGAACATAAGCAGAAATATGCTCATATGGACAACAAAGTAATGCAATGAGAACCATATCTACAGATGCAAATGAATGAATACGTATGAACTGAGCTTGCACTTTCTTTTTTCTTTGATTAGTAAGTTAAATACGCACTCAGTGGATCGTGAACCCATGACATCACCCTCCATTCCATTATTATGGAAGGGCAGAGGGGGGAAGTGTCATTATGCTTGTCAGCAAAACCAGTGGAGATAGACAATCCATGGAACAATTAATAAAAACAAGCATCATACCATGACATGAAACATTAGAGAGTGTCTGCCACAAATGTTATTGGACAGGATGTTGTGAGGGCAGATGGGAGGAGGGGTTTAATTGGCACAGGCACATAACTTGGAATAGGATTTACCGAAGTCTCCCACATTTAAAGCTTCTCATGTTACGGTCCAACAAGTTCCATGGTCAAATATTAGAGAGTCCTGAAACCAATTATGAATTCCCTAACTTGTGGATCCTTGATCTCTCTTACAATAGATTTACAGGAAAATTGCCAGAGAAATTAATGCTTTCATTCTTTGGAAGCTTGATCATAAGCACTCAACTTATTTCACCTCATGATCCGTCTCTAATAAATTGCAATTCATGATATGTAAATATATCGTGTACTTCCTATATAATAAAAATTGTGTTCTACACATTTTGATTGTGCCAAGTGTATTCCTTTTTCTTTTCTTTTTTTTTTCTCCTCTTATAATAAAAATTGGCTAGATGAATAATATTTTTGTCTATTTATTTTATACATAAAGACGTGAGAAAAGAATCCTCACCACAGTTTTATAAGTACATATTAAAAATATTAAGCTAGTTCTACTAAGAGATCCCCACTTGTTCATTCAGCAATTATGACGTAAGCTATCAACAACCTTTTAGTTTCTCTTTCCGTGGTGTCGATTCACTACAATAGAGTTCAATAAGATTTTCGACACAATTATAAAGTTTTTCCAACAACCGAAATGGTATATTATAATTGATATATAACAAACGCGGTGTTAGTGGTAAGTTCATGTTACACCAATCACAACTTTCAAATACCTACCGCAACCTATGCCATCGTCTAGTACATCTACTTTCAAGCACCTCCATACAAATTTCCAACTTGTTTCACTACAACCGAGTCCATAAACTAAAACAAAATTATTCAGTATTTCTGAAATATGGTGACTTTGTACTCCATGAATATTGAATTCCCTGAATGGTTACCCAAAACCGAAGGGTATATTATAGACTTGCACCCAAAACGATGGCTTTGTAAATTAAATATTCATTAGTTACAAATCTACCTTAGCTACTAGGCTCCTGAAAGAGGATAAGGTGCCTACCAAATGAGGCAAGACAAACTTCCACATAAAGGTTTCGGAGAACACTTTTCTTTAATGGGTTTTATTTACTTGTTTTAATCAAACTTGAGTCTTTATATGGTAAAATATTAATTAGATTTGTTTAAGAATACATTTTGCTTGAACATTAATTTTTCTAAAGCCTTAAATCGGTTCCTAAGTTGTAAAAGGATAATTAAGAAGTCTCTATAATATTCTTTAATAACCCTCTAGTGGATCCCAAATATCAACCTTCTGGATTCAAAGTGTTTTAGGGTTTCATCCTGTAGTAAATCTTCCTTCAATGTCACGTTGTGTAAGCTGACCAGCCATCAACAAATTAAGTATTTAAATACACGTACGAGTGCAGTATAAGACACGCTGAAGCTCTCGATTAATTCTACAGATGCCTTTGATAATATTGGCTAATTGTCTTCACGAGTCCACCAACAATATTAATATATTAACTATGTTTAATATACTAATGTTAAAGAACAATTTCAACAACTAAAGATAGAAATTTTGTTCCTCCGAGGACGGCATACGGAGACTTAATTTGTTAGGTAAGGACCAGAAAAGTCTAGTTGAATAACTTTATATATATTAAGCTGGCCTCGTTTTGTTGGGGAATTGACGGCCACGATCTCTTTTATGCAATGTTTCTTAGGCTAATATTTTGAATCAAACTTTGAACATACATGCAATATATTTATTAGCGGAATATTTTTTTTTCTTTTTTTGGACCATTAATTGTTGATTAGAAATTTCAAGCGTGTTAATGACCATGGTCAGCAGAGTGGTATAAGATCAATATGGGATTGTTTCCATTGGCCAGGAAGAAAAGAAAATGAGAGTTGTTAGTATTTTTTTTTTGATAAGTAATGAGAGTTCTTAGTATTAATTATTATTTTTCTAATGGATGAATATTCAATGTTCTATTGACCACCGATCTATATAATAATGTTGGAGCCTTTTGCTGAATCACTTTCTTGGTCAGTTTCTGATTAATGTAAGAACTTCTTGTACAAATTCTCTTGGTTTTGGAGCGATTTCAAATTAAATCCTATATTTTAATATTTTTAATTAAATTTTGACCATATAATTGAATATCTATTGATTTCAATTCTCTAAGATCAAGAGATGGGGCGAACGACAAGGATCTAGTTCGCTGCTATTGTCACTCACCTATGGAGGTGAATGCAGTGAGTGGTTGTAGCCGAATCTGGTCGTCAGAGCAGTGGCCTATCTCCCCAATCAATTGGAATATACCAAGGTTACAAGTCATGTGGGAAAAGAAATGTGCTTGGATCTATCGGAGGGTATTTGGGTCTTTTCAATTTTGGTGAGTTGAGTGACAATGATTCGACATTGGTTAATTACAACCCATGGCATTTAACTATTGGGTTGGTGGATGAATGATGTAGTTCATCTGGTAAACTGAATAATTTATCCAATCTCTCCACTAAACAATGCTACAATTGACTTGAACTTTAAAATGATAGATGTTCCAACGAGTGACTCGTTCATGGTGCTGAGTCGCTCTAACATTTAAAAATAAATAAAAAATAGAAATGGGAAACTAGTAGGATTTAGAAGGAATTTTGTGAGTGGCTATCTAGCTATCATTTGACTAAAAAATGGTATGAAGAATGGAGTGTGAATGCTCATTACCATATCTCTACAAAGTAAGAATTTTATAATAATTTTTATGCTCAAAAGTTGGTATCTTTCTCTGCATGTTCACAAACCTTTACAACAACAAATCCATCCATATCTTCGTTAAAGTATTTGGTGGTATTTTTTATTTTTTTTAGGGTTATCAGCAATGACGTAAGTCACATATTAAGGAATTCACCCAAGGGATACATAGCAAAGGATAGAAACCTCATCACTTTAAGGAATTTACCTATGAGATACAGAGTAAGAAACTCACAATCTATCAAAATCTATCTAAAGATAATAATTAAACAAGAAAAAATATTTCTTCTCAAAATTCAAAAGCTAACTAATTCAAAAAAATAAATAAATAAATAAAAACCCACTCACTGTTCTCATTTCCATACATGAGGTAGGATCTATATTGGATTAATTCATATCAACCCTCCAAACATGAGAAATGATAACTAACATACACAAAGATACTCAAAAAACAAAGACTTGATAAAATACTCAAAGATTAAAACGTGCATTATGTTTGCCATGCCACTTCACGTTTTTCATGCTAAAGCTTTTGAGTCATGGAATAAATAACTATTTTAGACAACACCATAAACATTATGCAGCGACTTCGCTTTAAAGTGATATGCAACGACCCGAAGTAGTTATTTTGTCTATAAATACTTGCATGCCAATTTGCATTTCCCTATACGCAGCTAAACATATGTAATTAAAACATCATCATGGGGTCTTCGTTTTGTTGCTACATGTCGTTGATGTGCTTGCTTTACTTACTTCCTCTGTTTCATCTTATACTTACTCACTCATTCGTCTCCTTCCATGCAGCCCCTATGCCATGATGATGAGAGCTTAGCCTTGTTGCAATTCAAGGAAAGCTTTATCATAAACAAGTCTGCTTGTCTTGATGATCCTTTTGCATATCCTAAGGTCAAATCTTGGACACTAGAGGGAGAAAGTAGTAATTGCTGTTCATGGGATGGTGTTAGCTGCGATGAGGACACAGGTCATGTCATTGGCCTTGACCTCAGTAGTAGCTGTCTCTATGGTTCAATCAACTCTAACAGCAGTCTCTTCCGTCTTGTTCACCTACAAAGCCTTAACCTTGCTCACAATCACTTTAAATACTCTCAAATCCCATCCCAGATAGGCAATCTTTCAAGACTCACATATCTCAATCTCTCTTCTTCTATGTTTTCTGGTCAAATTCCATTTGAAGTTTCAAAGCTGTCCCAATTGTCATCCTTGTATTTGTGTTGCAACATTGATTTGTCTTCATGGAATATTAAATTGTTGCAATTAAAAGAGTTGAGCCTAACAAGCCTAGTTGAAAATTTAACCCGCCTAGAAAATCTTGACCTGGGTGGGGTGACCATAGTCTCCACGGTGCCTAATATCTTTGCAAACTTGTCTACTTTAAGGTCACTTTATCTCCATGACTGTGGAATGTATGGGGAATTTCCAAGAGGCATATTTAAGCTACCAAATTTGCGGATTCTTGACATGAAGTACAACAAAAATCTCACTGGTTCTTTGCCTGACTTTCAAAATTGGAGGAGTCATCTGAAGGAAATGACCTTCGCAGACACCAGTTTCTCCGGTGAGCTACCTGCTTCAATGGGAAATCTTGGCTCCCTAATTGCTTTCGATATGTGGGGTTGCAACTTATCAGGGTCCATTCCATATTCAATCGGTAATCTCACAAATCTCGTTTACCTTCAGCTTTCAAATAACTCTTTGGCAGGTAACATCCCATCTTCAATTGGAAATCTCATCCAACTTGCTTTTCTAGGCCTTTACGATAACCAATTGAGTGGTCAAATCTCAGCAAACTTGACACAACTGACTGTCCTTTCCTTAGAATCCAATCGATTAACTGGTCCAATTCCTTTTGGGCTGATGAACCTCACACAATTACATATCTTGGTTCTTGAGGCCAACAAGCTTCACGGCCAGTTTCCAATGTCTAGCTTTAACCTAAAGAATTAATCTTAATATTCTTGCTATTTCTGATAATTACCTCAGTGGTACTGTGTCAATTTGCAACACGACTTCTCTTTATGTGCTTGATGTGTCTAATAACTACTTTAGTAGTTCACTTCCTCAATGCATGCATAATATCTTCCATGGAAGCAAATTGAGGAGTATTAATTTGAGAGATAATAAATTCCAAGGATTGTTACTGTTAGAATATAAGTCCAACGGGTCTTAGGCCCATTACATTGTCTTGTATAGCACTCTTCTTACCTGTGCATTACTCTTATCTCTGCCTGTATAAAGGCTCTCTTGTACTCATTTATTCGGTTAATACAATACATAGACTTTCAGTCTTTAACATGGTAACAGAGTCACCCCTTGGGTGTTGGGCAGACCTCCCCCCCTATTGTTTGTCCACGTATTGATGATCATGCCATACGTGAGGGGGCATATTAAAGTGAGAGTCTTGTCCCACATTGACCAAGTATTCTTGGGTTGTGCAATTTATAAGCCATGGGTAATCTTCATCTCTCAAGGCGTCTTTTGAGATTGAGTTAGGCCCATTGGACTTTAACCAAAGGAGCTCAGCCGTGGTGTCAGCAAGGGCTCTCACCAATGCAGCCTCCACTCCTGTCTCATTCTGGGGTGAAGCTGCTCTCACTGCAGTATACACCATCAACCGCTGTCCTTCACCTGTCATTCAAAACACAACACCATATGAACGGTTATTTGGCACAGCTCCAAACTACAATCTACTCAAGGTTTTTGGTTGTGTTTATTTTGTTCTTCTTCAGCCACATGAGCGCACCAAACTTCAACCCCGTTCTCAGCTATGTTGTTTTCTTGGCTATGGCCTTGAAGAAAAGGGGTACCGATGTTATGATCCAGTCGCCAAACGTCTTCGAGTCTCTCGACATGTGGTATTCTGGGAACATAAGATGTTCTATTCCTTACCTTCATTTTCTGCAGGCAATGATGATTCTCAGGCTGATCCTCTACCAAATCTCTTCCCTGAGATTCCTTCCCCTTCTGCTGAGTCAGTTAATCCCATCTCCGACGAGTCTCCCTCTGCTGATCCCTCCTCTGATGTGTCTCCTACAACCGATCCTACCTTCAACGAGTCTCCTCTCTCTGCCCCTGCTGCGAATCCTGTCAACACTACTGCACCTGAGCCTCGTCGCTCTCATCGGGTAAGTACTCTTCCCTCTCATCTTCGTGACTTTCACTGCTTTTCTGCCTTTGCCACCTTACATGAACCTCACACCTTTCGTGAGGCTTCCTCTGACCCTTTATGGCAGCAAGCTATGAAAGAAGAATTGGATGCATTGCTTAAGACAGGTACTTGGGATCTGGTTGATTTGCCAGCTGGTAAATCTGCTATTGGTTGTAAGTGGGTGTACAAGATCAAGACACGATCAGATGGTACTGTTGATCGCTACAAGGCTCGTCTCGTTGCCAAGGGATTCACTCAGGAGTATGGTATTGACTATGAGGAGACATTTGCCCCTGTGGCTCGCCTCTCCTCTGTTCGTACACTTATCGCAGTTTCTGCTTCCCGACATTGGCCACTTTTTCAGATGGATGTGAAGAATGCTTTTCTTAATGGAGAACTAACTGAGGAAGTCTACATGCAGCTCCCTCCTGGTTTCTCCCAACCTCCAGGCTTTTCTCACAAAGTGTGTCGCTTACGTCGGGCACTATATGGTCTAAAGCAAGCTCCACGAGCTTGGTTTGCCAAGTTCAGCTCCACCATTTCTCAGCATGGTTTTTCAGCTAGTTCATATGATTCAGCTCTGTTCTTCCGACGCTCAGATCATGGTATTACCCTTCTCTTGTTGTATGTAGATGACATGATCATTACTGGTGATGATGTGCAGGGCATCCAGGATCTTAAGCGCTTCCTTGGTCAGCACTTTGAGATGAAGGATCTGGGTCCCCTCAGTTATTTTCTTGGTCTTGAAGTCTCTTCATCCTCTGATGGTTACTATCTCACTCAAGCCAAGTACACATCTGATCTTATCTCTCGAGCTGGAATCACGGACAGCAAGATAGTTGACACACCCATCGAATACAACAATCGCCTGAATACTCATGATGGAGAACCACTTCCTGATGCTACCCTTTACAGACAGCTAGTTGGGAGTCTTGTTTACCTCACTGTGACTCGACCGGACATCTCCTATGCTGTTCACATTGTTAGCCAGTTCATGGCTGCACCACGGTCTCTCCATTATGCTGCTGTACTTCGGATTCTTCGGTATTTGAAAGGCACCTTGTTTCATGGTCTTCACTTCTCATCTCAGTCGTCGCTCACTCTTCAAGCTTATTCTGATGCCGACTGGGCAGGGGACCCGACTGACCGTCGTTCCACTACAGGGTATTGTTTTCTTCTTGGTGACTCCCTCATCTCTTGGCGAAGCAAGAAACAATCTGTTGTTGCTCGTTCTAGTACTGAGGCAGAATATCGAGCCCTTGCTGACACCACGGCTGAGCTCCTTTGGTTACGTTGGCTCCTCCAGGACTTAGGCATTGATTGTTCTACTGCAGTTCCAATCCATTGTGACAATCGAAGTGCCATCCAAATTGCCCACAATGACGTCTTCCATGAGCGTACCAAGCATATTGAGATCGACTGTCACTTTGTTCGTCATCACTTATTACAGGGTACTTTGCAGCTCCGTTCAGTGTCTTCTCAGGATCAGTTAGCTGACATCTTCACCAAACCTATGCCTCCAGGCCGTTTCCGTGATCTTATTTCCAAACTCAAGTTGGTGTCTCTTCACCCAACATGAGTTTGAGGGGGGATGTTAGAATATAAGTCCAATGGGTCTTAGGCCCATTACATTTTATTGTATAGCACTCTTCTTACTTGTGCATTACTCTTATCTCTGCCTATATAAAGGCTCTCTTGTACTCATTTATTCGGTTAATACAATACATAGACTTTCAGTCTTTAACAATTACCAAGATCATTGGCCAATTGTACAATGTTAATTGCCATTGATGTTAGTAATAACCAATTCAATGACACTTTTCCCACTTGGTTGGGAAGTCTCCCACATTTAAAGCTTCTCATGTTACGGTCCAACAAGTTCCATGGTCAAATATTAGAGAGTCCCGAAACCAATTATGAGTTCCCTAACTTGCGAATCCTTGATCTCTCTTACAATAGTTTTACAGGGAAATTGCCATTAAATTCCTTCAAAAATTGGAATGACTAGAAATTGGACAGTGAACACCACTTGACATATATTCATGTAGAAACATCTTCCAGTGTGGGGGTATACCATTGGTTTGATACTTACGATTATTCAATGAAAATAACAAACAAAGGTTTGGATACAGTATACCACAAAGTCCAAGAAATCTTTGGAGCCATTGATATGTCAAGCAATAGGTTTGTTGGAGAGATTCCGGAATCCATTGGAGATTTAAAGGGCCTTAATATGCTCAATCTTTCCAATAACATTCTCACTGGACACATCCCACTATTGTTAGGGAATCTTACAGAGTTAGAATCATTGGACCTTTCTCAAAATAGACTGTCGGGTGAGATTCCACCACAGCTAGCACAACTTACTTTCCTTGAATGGTTCAATGTTTCTCATAACTATCTCACTGGCTTTGTACCTCAAGGGAAACAATTCAACACATTTGGAATCAGTTCATTTGAGGGAAATTTAGGTTTGTGTGGGAATCCATTATCAAAAAAATGTTGGGTTTTTGATTCTTCACCACCTGCACCTTCAATTTCTAAACAAAGTCAAGACTATGTCGGGTCTCTCTTTGAATTTGGTTGGAAAATAGTTTTGGTTGGGTATGGATTTGGACTAATCATTGGAATGATAATTGGCAACATTGTGGCTTCAAAAAAATATGATTGGTTGATGAAGACCTTTGGAATGAGGCAACAAATACGAAGGAACATGAGAATGAAACATAGAAACTGAGCATGCATTTTGCAAATTGCAATATATAAATATGCACCTACGAAAGTTTTATGGAGCTTTTTTATTTTTTTTTTTTTTTTTTTTTTTTTTTTTTTTTTTTTTTTTTTTTTTTTTTACGTAGTATTAGTATTAAACTATATGATATCATGTACTTCCTATATAATAAAAATTGTGTTTTACACATTTTGATTGTGCCAAGTGTATTCCTCTTTTTATTTTTATTTTTTTTTGTAGAGATATGGCAATGAGCATTCACACTCCATTCTTCATACCATTTTTTAGTCAAATGATAGCTAGATAGCCACTCACAAAATTTCTTCTACATCCTACTAGTTTCCCATTTCTTTTTATTTATTTATTTTTAAATGCTAGAGCGACTCGGCACCACGGACGAGTCACTGGCTGGAGTATCTTGCATTTTAAAGTTCTACTAGCAAGGAGATTGGAGAAATTGTGGCTTTGTTTAGTAGAGAGATTGGAGAAATTATTCAGTCTACCAGGTGAACTACATCATTCATCCACCAACCCAACAGTTAAATGCCATGGGTTATAATTAACCAAGTTGAATCATTGTCACACAACTCACCAAAATTGAAAAGACCCAAATACCCTCCAACGGACCCAAGCACATTTCTTTTTCCACATGACTTGTAACCTTGGTATATTCCAACTGATCAGGGAGCAAGGCCACCGCTCCGGCGACCAGATTCGGCTACAACCACTCACTGCAATCATCTCCATATGAATGACGATGGCAGCGAACTAGATCCTTGCCGTTGCCCCATCTCTTGATCTTAGAGAATTGAAATCAATAGATATTCAATTATATGGTCAAAATTTAATTAAAAATATTAAAATATAAGATTTAATTTGAAATCGCTCCAAAACCAAGAGAATTTGTACAAGAAATTCTTACATTAATCAGTAACTGACCAAGAAAATGATTCTGCAAAAGGCTCCAATATTATTATTTATCGGTGGTCAATAAGACATTGAATATTCAAGCATTAGAAAAATAATAATTAATACTAACAACTCTCATTACTTATCAAAAAAAAATTTACGCAACCTGACATTGAAGGAAGATTTACTACAGAATGAAACCCTAAAACACTTTGAATCCAGAAGGTTGATATTTGGGATCCACTAGAGGGTTAAAGAATATTATAGAGACTTCTTAATTATCCTTTTTACAACATAGGAACCGATTTAAGGCTTTAGAAAAATTAATGTTCAAGCAAAATGTATTCTTAAACAAATCTTAATTAATATTTTTCCATATAAAGACTCAAGTTTGATTAAAACAAGTAAATAAAACCCATTATAGAAAAGTGCTCTCCGAAATCTTTATGTGGAAGTTTGTCTTGCCTCATTTCATAGGCACCTTATCCTCTTTCAGGAGCCTAGCTAAGGCAGATCTGTAACTGATGAATATTTAATTTACAAAGCCATCGTTTTGGGTGCAAGTCTATAATATACCCTTCGGTTTTGGGTTACCATTCAGGGAATTCATTTGGATGCTTGATTCATATTTATGGAGTACAAAGTCACCATATTCCAGAAATACTGAATAATTTTGTTTTAGTTTTTGGACTCGGTTGTAGTGAAACAAATTGGAAATTCGTATGGAGGTGCTTGAATGTAGATGTACTGGACGATGGCATAGGCTGTGGTAGGTATTTACAACTGAGTATTAAGCTTGATATCATCAGCACAATCGCTTCTAAGGGTAAAAAAGTTGCCCGTCGATGCAACACAATAAGTCTAGGTGTTCTTGAAATATGAAATTACCCAATTTTTAATACTTTTATGGTTTTGTGGGGCACGATGACAATATGAAATTACCCAATTTTTAATACTTCAAGGAGAAAGGGTTTTCCACGTAAATATTTGTATTCTTGTGTGTGATTGATATCTTGGTGATTGATTAAATTGTTTATAGAATTCCTTAATTCACATAAGACTAGATTATGGTTCCAAAAAAGGGGTATCAGTGCTTCTGCTGCGCCCAACATGTTGAGGCATGAAAGCTGATGATTTATTTGTTAATGTAAAAATGTCCACTATGTTATTTTCCATCTCAATTGATTATGATTATTATATACACAAATGAGTTGGTTGAGTTGGTCTTAGAGATTGCTAAGTATATATACGGTTAGGAGGAGTGTTGGTATACAATATCCAATATATGCCACTTTATTTTTGTGTTGTTTTGGACAGTACTATAGTTAATAGCTTCCTTATACTTGAACTATTTTTTGCTTGGTTGATTTGTGATTGTCTATTTTTGGCACCCAAAAACTAAGATTCTATATTTTTTTGTCAAATTTGTAATACTATACTAAGATTCCATTTTAAGAGAAATTCCAGGTTACTTTTGGAATTTCATTCATTCATTATTTACACTCCCTAATGAATGGACATGCAAGATGAAATTGCTCTCTACCCAAACGGAAACAAATAAAATAAGATGCAAAAAAAAAAAAAAATTGCTAGGGTATACGGCTAGTACCAGTTAAACGTTTCAAAAAAAAAAAAAAAGAAAAAAAAAATTGTACTCTATTGTAGTGAATCGACACCAGGAAAAAAAAAAATTAAAAGGGTTTTTGATGCCAAGTGGGATCTCTTGAGTTAAATAAAATTGATACAGTAGAATTAGCTTAACAATTTTAATATATACTAATAATAGTGTGGTGAGGATTCTTTTCTTATCTTGGATAAAAAGTCTTATTTATAAGATAAACAGACAAAAAATATTGTTCATGTAGCCTAAGAGAAAAATGAAAAAAATATATATATAAGAAAAAAAGGAATACACTTGGCACAATCATAATGTGTAGAACAAATTTTTATTATATGGTAAGTACATGATATCATATAGTTTAATACTAATAGTACGTAAAAGAAAACAGTAAGACAAAGAGGAAGGAACAAATTAAAGACATAAATATAGAGTCATAAAAAAAGGGACAAGAGAAGATTAAAAAGGACTCCATAAAACTTTCTGCATATTTATATATTTGCAAGATGGAAGCTCAGTTCCTATGTTCCCTTCTCACGTTCCTTCGAATCCGTTGCCTCATTCCAAAGGTCTTCATCATCCAATCATGGTTTTTTGTAGCCACAATGTTGCCAATTATCACTCCAATGATTAACTGAGCTTATAAGCATGTAAAGGTCTTCATCATTCCAAAGGTCTTAATTAACTGAAAGAGTACTTACAAGCATATAAAGGAAATACTGGAAGCTACAATCGAAAACTCTCTTAACTAATCTAACAAATGCTATTTGGATTTGCCTGGGGGTGTGTGTGTTTTTGCGTGTGTCCTCTAGATGCAATTGGGTTTACTATTTATAAGCCAACTCCAACAGTTACATTCCTATCCCTTGATCTTCTCTTCAAATCCCATGAAAATAGCTCCTATTTCATGTTTAACTACTTCGATTGTGGCCTTTCTGTTAGATAATCTTGGAATGTGCATCATGCGTGCCTTTTACTTGCCAGATGTCATCTGTGTGGCTATGTAAAAGATTAAACACATGTTATTCCTTGATTGATCCATGTGCTTCTCTGTGATTGGCCCTTGGTCTGGCCAGTTACTTCATCTACGTGCCATCATCTAATTAGTTTGTGGTCCACCTTCTATTTAAATCTACATGCTATGCTTCCATTGGTTTACGTGTCATTTTCTGCTTGGCTATGCGTTGCCCATTGTTTAGCCTATGTGTCACCATTTTACTGGTACACTTGCCAACTCGTATGCCCAGTCACTTATTTCAAATCTCGTACTAACACATGCCCCTCGCACGCGATTCGGTAAAAATCCTTTGCCAATCGTGTGAATTAAATGCTTCAGGTTACGCTTGATCTTCTGGCGAATATGTCAGCCTTTATACGGCTCTTAAATGAATGAAAGACATATAGTCACTTTGTTTGATCAATAGTCACTTCATTGTTCCAACTTTCAAAAATCCTACCAACTCTCAATCTTCTTTTCTCTGAAGCTCTCTCTGTCTTCGAGTGTTTTCCCTTTTTCCAATTCTACTGTGAACCCTAGACATTACCTTCGATCCCTTGTTTTAACCAGTACAATGGCTAAATCTTCTTCTGACAGTGACCCCTGAAGCCAAGCCGCTCAAATAATCGAGGCACTTCCTGCTTCTCAGCATTTCCTTGATATTCTTATCCCTCGTGGGAATGCCCCGACCTCTTCTTCTTCTGCCTGCACAGCGTGTTGATGTGGGTTGGGTCCTTCTTTTTCATCTTATCCTGAGGATCTCTCTCCCATCTTACCTTACCATTCTCACTTTGCTTCTATTTATCAAAAGAAGCATATGAACTGGGGAGAATGGGATGCATTCACTACTTCTGTTACATGGTACAGAATGTCTTCAAGTTGGTTTGCCTGGGTAGCAAGAGTGGCTCTGTCCAAAATTGACAAATAAGAGACATTGGGGATTAGTGAGGCCATTCGAGCTTCTAAATATGAAATGCCCATTAACTTCAGCTTATTAACTTCACTTCTGTGTTTCTGGTCCCCGGCGACCAATACTTTTTCTTTCTCTAAGGGGTATATGACCCCTACAATGTTCGATGTTTTTGCCCTGCTAGGTCTGAGTCCTATGGGTGCTATTGCTCACCCCTTAATGGCTGTTGGTTCAGGCCCTGAAGACGACTTCCTAAAAGGCATGCCCATGGGCTATACTGAGTTCATTAAGCATGCGAAGGGTGTTGGCGCCTCACCCGTTACTTATAAAGAGGAATGCCTCTTTTATCTATTTTGGATATGTAGGTTCTTGGCTTGTACCTCCTCCAAACGGGTCATTAGCTACTACCTGCCAATCTCTCGATGCTTGGCGAATGGCATTCCCGTCAATATGGCTTCCTTCTCACTGGGAGAGCTTTATCGAGCCTTGTTCTTGCTCAGCACTGAGCCCAAGCAATTCCATAGGGGGCCTGTTTGACTCATTCAAATGTGGGCCTACTCTTACTTTCCCTCGATTGCTCCTGAACTTCATCCTTCTATCCTGCCAGGTCTTATGGAGAAGCCTGGATGCATGCCAGGTTCCTTAAGGAAAAAGGAATCCCTTCCTTCCCTTCATGTTTCAAACTTTTCAGTGATTCATCTAGGAGGAGGTCGCCTGAAGAGTTCATGCCTTTTGAGGCAAAGAAGTATGGTTCTAAGGATTTCCGAAAGTTCTCGAGCCAAGGCTTCTTCAGAGGGGACTCGGCATGGGGTGCTTGTCTCCAATCGAGGGACTTGGTGGTTATCAGGTCCAACAGTGCTGGTGTTGAAGCATACTGCCCTTTGCTGGTGGTGAGGCAGTTCGGGCTTGTTCAATTGTTGCCTGTTCCCCCAATCTAGACCAAAAACATAGATTGGATGGCTCGAGCTACAATTTCCAAAGACGAAGCCAAACAAATAAGTGTTTCGGCCAGGGAACAAATCACAAGTTTTGTCTTCACACCGTTTTTTGCTCAATCGTTACCTTCCTCTCTATTCCACACCTGGTGGGAGGCCTATATGGCCAATTTCAATAATGAGGGTGACCTGATCAAGGCCATTCAGGGATGTTGCCCCGAGTTTCTAACGTACCAACTTCTAGGTACTTTTCTTTTACTTTCCTCATTCTGCTTGTGTTGCTTGTTTTGTTCTAAGCATTACGTTAATCTTATTCTCTTTTTTCAGATGCTAGTATCGAGCACATAGCAAGCTATGTGACTCCCCAACCTTTTCAACAAATCTCTCCTTCTGGGATGAAGATCGCTGGTGATTCTTCTTCTCAAAAGTCTGCTACGGCTGAAGTAAGTTCTGACTTTCTCACCAACCTTGTTGATATAGTCACTGATAGAGTTGATGCTGATCATGTTGAACTTGCTGAAATGGCCTTTGATTTGAGAAACTGACTAATGAAATGTTGTCAGGCCAACTTGATTCAGGATGCAGCCTTTGAAAAGGCGAAAGAAAGTGTCTGGAGTCAAGCTCCTCCTCTCATGCTTCCAACTCCTTCAGAACAGGGGGTTCGAACTTCAGCCAAACGCTAATCCTCTGAGGTTGAAGTAGAAGTCGAACCTACTGTCTCTCCCAAAGGTGCCAAAGCTTCTGGCCGAAAGCTCATTAAAACTACAGCTAGGAAGCCTTCTGCCAAGAAAATTAAAGTCATCGAGGTGGTCCTTGATCCTCCAATCCTTGAAGTGGAACCTTTAGATGAGGACCTTGAAGATGCTACCACTTTATCTGAGCTGACAAGAATGGTAGACGAACAAAAACAAGTGCTAAGTGGTCTCATCAAGGCTCAAGAGGCTCTTGAGGCTGAAGATTGAGCGCTAGCCAAGAAATATAAAGAAGCTAAAAAATTTGCTAAATTTGCTGCTGTTGCTTTACAAGCTAAGACTTAAGCTAAAGATGTTGCGAAACTTGCTGTTGCCTTCAAGGCCAAGTCTGAAGCTGAGGAGGCTGAAAGGAAGCGTTTGAAGGCTAAGAAGGAGAAGAAAAGGCAAGCTGACAAAGCCGAGGAGGAAAGGATTGCTGAAATCACAAGGAAGTTGGAGATAAAGAAGAAAGAAAAAGCTCAAGCTGACCAAAAAAACCAGCAAGAGTTTGAGAGGAAGAAGAGGGAAGAGGAAAAGAAGAAACAAGAAGAGGAGCAAAAGAATGAGGAGATAAAGCCTGCTAAGAAGAAGATAGGGCAAGTGGTACCCAAGGAAGCAAAATTGACAAAGCCAATTGTTGTGGCTCCTGTGGTGTCAATGCAGCAGACTGTTCAGTCAGCTATTGAGGTCAGGCCTTCAATCGAGGCTGCAACCTCCTCGATCAAAGCTGCTGCTCCCTTGGTCAGAATGCTTTTTGCTTTTAATCTTTTGTTCTTCTTGTGCCCCTTATTACTAACTTAAGTTTCCTATTGCAGGCTACACATATGCAAGAGGGTCCTAGGGACATTGACAAACTTCTTGAAGATGTCTCCTTGACCCTTCAACAATGCCAGACTCCCACCAAGACTTCTTCTGCCTCTGTTCCTTTGGAACCTCCTAGTGATCAACTTCAGGCAGCAATCGACCAGTTAAAAGAGCTTTTGTAGAAGCCTGTTGGTCTAGTGCTCCTAGATGCCACTTTGGTGGATCAGTTTCAACGAGTGGCTCGCCTTTTGACTACCTGATCTTCTGTTCTTAGTGAAGGTGGAAGAGCTCTCTTGGGTCTGTTTGTTCAGAATCTTGATAGCACCATTTCCAACCTTCAAGCAGCCCAAGAGAAAAGAAGTCAAGCTACTAGCCAGGAAGCAAACCATAAGCATAGAGTTTCCAAATTGCAAGCTCACCATCTCGATCTTCAAACTAAAGCATTTGAACTGAAGTCCATAGACAGGAAACTAAAGTCACTCGAGGCTGAACTTCAACTCTGGAAATCCGAACGTACCTAAAAGTGTTTGGAGCTTCAGACTGTTCATGCTGAGAGCCAAGGACTGGTTCAAGGGATGGAACTAATCTTCAGAGCTAAGTAAGACATTCAAACTCTTCAGTCTGAGATTGCTGACCTCGAGATGCTGCCTTTGATGAGTTGGGCTGGTCTTTTCGCTGCTTTCAAATAATTATGATCTTTTGTTTCTCCTCTTCCTGTCTTCTGTGTATACCCCAATTTTTGGTTTGTTGTGTAAAACTCTCAGGCTTTCTTTAAGCCTTTAATACTTGTAAACTTTTCAGGTTATCTTTAAGCCTTATTATTTTCTTTTTGTTTAGAATTTTTTTATCCTGATAAGCCATTTCATTGAAACTTGGCTTGTAGGGCTTAAGGTATTTTCCATTTATTGCCCTTATGTGTTCTTCCCCATTGACATGCATTAATTTATAAGCATTCCCATCAAATAACTGGCTAACAAGGTAGGGCCCTTCCCAGTTAGGTGACCATTTTCCTAAGTAAGAATCTTTGGTCCCAAGGGGTAATATTACTTTCCAAACCAAGTCTCCTATAGCAAAAGTTTTGGGTTTAACCCTTTGATTGTAGTTCTTAATAACTTGTTGCTTTTGTAAAATGATCGAGTTTAAAGCTGCTACTTGTGCCTCATACAAATCATCCATTTCTGCCATCATAGCATCCTCATAATCTGTATGGCTCAATCGGTTTTGTCTGGCCATTCTTAGTGATTGGACAGTTATTTCCACAGAGGGTATTGCATCATGGCCATAGACTAATGAGAAAGGAGTTGTGTTGATGCTTAGTTTTTTAGAGGTTCGATAAGCCCACAACACTTCTAATAATAACTCATCCCAATTCGAGGGGTTATTATTCACCACTTTCCTTAAATTGGCTTTGATGATCTTGTTGGTGGATTCTGCCTGACCGTTTGCTTGTGCATAGTATGGTGTTGAATTGAGGATCTTAATGCCATACTCTTGCGGAAAGGCCATAACCCTTGATCCATTAAAAGCCATTCCATTATCCACAGTGATGCTTTGAGGTAAACCAAATCGATGGACTATTGTTTCTTTGATGAACTTTATCACATCATATTCAGTTACATCTTTGTAAGCTTTGGCTTCTACCCATTTTGTGAAGTAATATGTTACCACGATTACAAAACAATTCTTCTTTGTTGAAGTAGGTCTTGCTTTTCCAATTAAATCCATTGCCCATCCTTTGAATGGCCAAGGTTTAATAATCGAGCTTAACTCGGCAGCAGACAGCCTGGGCAAAGGTCCATGTTTTTGACATGCCTCACATCCATGAGCATACTCGATGCAATCCTTTCGGATTTTTGGCCAATAATATCCATATCGATGGATTAGCCATTTCATTTTTATTCTTGACCAGTGCGCTCCACATATTCCTTCATGGACCTCAACCATCACTTGCATTGCTTCTTCCGTGTTTATACACTTTAGCAAAATTCCATTTGCCCCACGTTTGAACAGGAATTCGTCTTCTTCCATCAATACATAACTCCTGGCTTTGAGTTTCAGGGCATTATTCATACAGCCATTTGGGTTTTTTAGGTATGAGATAATTGGACTTCTCCAATCTTCTTTCCCTACATCGAGGGCAAAGATTTCTGCTCCTAGTTGCCTGGTAAATACTGATGGTAAAGTTCTTGTTTTCAGTGCCTCGATTTTGACTCTTTCATCCTCGATTGGCCTATACCCTGAGGCTGCCTGGGCTATTCTATGAGCCTCATAATTTTCCTCTCGAGGTATATGATGTAGAGTGCACTCTTGAAACTCTCGCAACAATTGTTGGATAGATACTAAATATGGGGCTAGTAATACACTTCCACATTTATATTGTCCCCTAACTTGATTGATTACCAATTGCGAATCACCAAATACTGTGACATTTTTTATCTCCATTTGCAAAAGTATTTCCAACCCTAAAACCAAGGCTTCGTACTCCACTTGGTTATTAGAGCATACTTTTTCTACTCTAAATGCTAATTGGGTTTTTACTTGTTGTGGTGATTCCAAAACTATTCCAACACCTGCTCCTTGTTCAGCTCTTGAACCATCAAAATAGAACTTCCAAGGAACTAAAGCCACATATTGGGCTTCTTGTGATACATCTTCACAAGGATGATCAACCAGAAAATCTGCCAGTGCTTGGCCCTTAACTGCTTTTTGTGGTACATATAGTAGATGAAACTCTACTAAGGCTAAACTCCATTTGCACATTCTTCCACTTAAGATAGGTTTTGATAGCATATATTTAATAACATTAATTTGAGCAATGACAAACACAATATAAACTAACATGTAATGCCTTAATTTGAGTGCAGAAAAATAAAAAGCTAAACCAAGTTTTTCAACAATAGAATATTTGCATTCCGTTGGATTTAAAATCCTACTTAAATAAAAAACAGCTTGTTCATGGCCGTCCTCATTGTCTTGGGCCAAAAGGCTTCCAATCGACTCTTGAGTAGCAGAGATATACAACTTCAGTGGTTTGCCTTCTTTTGGAGGAATCAACATTGGTGGAGTTGTTAAATATTGCTTAATGGCATCGAAGGCTCTTTGATGTTCTTCATGCCAAATAAATGCCTCATGGTCCTTCAATCAAAGCAAAGGAAAGAATACTTTGGTTTTTCCTGCCACATTTGCAATAAATCTTCTTAAAAAGTTTATTTGCCCAAGCAATCTTTGCAACTCCTTTTTATTTGATGGAGGCTTAGCCTGTAATATAGCTTTAGCCTTATTTTTATCCACTTCTATGCCTCGATTATGCACTAGAAACCCTAAAAAGTTTCCAGCAGTGACGCCAAAGGCACATTTTAATGGGTTCATCTTTAATTGATGCTTCCTCATTCTTATGAAATTCTTTTCCAGGTTTTCTAAGTGTTTATCGAAGTCTTGAGACTTTACTACTATATCATCTATGTATACTTCCATATATTTCCCAATCATGGCATGAAAAATGGAGTTCATAGCTCTTTGATATGTAGCCCCAACATTCTTTAAGCCAAAAGGCATTACCACCCATTCGAATGTTCCTATCGATCCTGGACATCTAAATGGAGTTTTATGTACGTCATTTTCTGCGATAAATATTTGATTATATCCTGAATGTCCATCCATAAAGGATAGGACTTTATACCCAAATGCCCCATCTACTAGCAAATCAGCTACAGGCATAGGATACTCATCTTTGGGTGTGGCCATATTTATATTTCTAAAATCGATACAAATTCTAAGTTTACCATTTTTCTTTTAAACAAGTACTATATTTGATAACCATTCAACATACCTGGCTGGTCTGATGAAGCCTGCTCGAACTAGTCTTTTAATCTCCTCTTTTATTTTTAGGGTGATGTCTTGAGCCATTCTTCTTGGAGGTTGTTGAAACGATTGAAATCCTTCCTTGATTGGCAGTCGATGTTCCACTAGTTTCCTGCTTAGCCCTGGCAATTTTGGATAGGCCCATGCAAAACAATCCTTGTATTTTTTTAGGATTATCATCATTTTATTAAATTCTTCTGGTCCAAGGTGACCACTTATGAAGGTTATCCGTGGGTCTTCCTTTGTTCCTAGATTTACTTCGATGGGGGGATCTTGAACTTCCTCTTTGATATCATCCATTTTGATTGGATGGGTGCTTATGTGTTCCTGGCCCGTAGTTCCTTGGCCATTCTCAGGTTGTAAGTTACACTCAGCAAATTGAGAGTTTTGTTCCAACTTTTTCTCTGTTACGTATCCTACCAGCTTCCTTAGGGCCAGATCGATGGCTCCTTTTCCTTCATATTAGTGGGTTTATTCAACATCTTCAACATAATAATCGAGGCCATTCTCAATTTCTGGCATTGATTTTGTCTTTTCCAAATTTTGGCTGAGCTTGAATAAGTCCTCCATTGTTAGAGGCTCTTTAAGTCCGACGGTTACCCTCGATGGGTTTCCGTTTTGGTCTATCCCTGTGAATTTAACAATGCCTACACAATCGTTATATAATTGTGCATCTACATTGTTATTATAAGTCATAAATGGTCTCTCATCTACTTTAACTACCTCGATATTATTGTCATCTTTCCAGAAGACTAATACTTGGTGTAAAGAAGATGGTACGACCTAATTGGAATGTATCCAATCTCTTCCTAACAAAGCATTGTATGTTGAGTCAATATTAACAACAAAGAAAGCCACAGTGGCCACTTTACTACCAACTTTGACCTCGATAAGGATAACCCCTTTTGTTTTGGTGGCTCCACCAGCAAAGCTACTAACAGACACATTTGTTGCAATTAGGTCATTCTCCGTTTTTAATAATTTTCTAAGCATGGATGTTGGTAAAATATTAACTGCTGCTCCATTGTCTACTAAAACCCTATTCACGGGTCTTCCATCCATGTGTGCCTTTATGTATAAAGGTTTTAAATGTTGACACATAGCCAAAGTGGGTTTTTCAAATATGATTTTACTTGTGAGTTGGCATTTTTCCTCCTCCGCTAACAAGATGGGTATTGCCCCTCGAGCGTTTTCTTCTCTTTGTACCCAAGTAGTTGCCATGAATTCTCTGGGTAGGGTTATGGCATTACAGTTGAGTGTTTGGCCATTTTTTGGCTCTTCAAACTCAGTTTCTGGTTCTCCTATTTGGATACCATTTTCTAGGGTTTCTGTTCTTCCCATCTCTTCCATATCATCAATTCCTTCAACTTTGATATCATCAATGCCTTCAAAATCTTCGAAGGTGCCAATATCTTCAATATTTTCAATGTCCTCCATGTCTTCGATATCTTCGACATCTTCCATGTTCTCGAGGTCTTCCATGTCTTCAATATCTTCCATGTTTTCCTCATCATTTATATCCTCGATATCCTCAATATCCTCGATGCCGTTAATGTCTTTTGCATTCTCACTTGGACTATCTTGGACGTTCTCCATTTGAGTTTCCTGGGGCTGTTCTGCCTCGATGTTTGCTTCTTTGCTGCCCCTCAGGCTTCTTTTCTTTCTTCCAAACCAAACCTGTACCACCTGGCCTCTTCTTGGCCCTATAGGTGCTGGAAAAGCCTTGTTTTCCTCAGATTTTGTCTCTAACTCACCATTCTCGCTATTTTTCTCCAGCTATGTGTGGTTATCTTGGGTTTTTGTTGAATCTTTGTTTGGATATGACTCGGCCTTCGAATCTTGCACCTTGTGCCTTATGCCATTCCCTACTGGCGTTGCAACATTCTCAGTTATTGCACCAACAATACCATCTTTTCTAACATATGGTCCTCTGAGGTATTCTGGGGCTTCTGCTCCCGTTATTACCTCCATAGAATCCAAGTCAGTGGTTGACCTAGATGAATGGTGGTCCTCTTGTCCATACTCCTGATGTAAGGCTGCCTGTTGCCTTATCCACCTTCGCCTCTAGCTTCGCGTCATCCTTGAAAAGTATGGGTTATAGCCGTACTTGTATTCCTGTTTGTGTATTGGTTTAAGTCCAGGAGTTTCTAGGGTAACCCATCTCCTTGTTTTCGAAACTGGTGGCCTTATTATCTGGGCCTCCTGACTGATTCAAATCTGGAATCCAAAGTATAATGTGAGTTTGGCCTTAATCGAGCCATTTTTGGTTGTTCATACTGAGGGCTAAGCCTCGATCGAGCCACTCTTGGTTGTTCATAGTGAGAACCAAACCTCGATCGAGCAACTCTTGGCTGTTCATATCGGGAAACATGTTTTGATTAAGCCATTCTTGGCTGTTCAGATTGAGAACTATGCTTTGATTGAGCCATTTTTGGCTGTTCATTTTGCAAATCATGCCTTGGTTGAGCCATCTTTGGCTGCCCATATTGAGACTTCTGCCTCGATCGAGCCATTTTTGGCTGTTCATATTGAGAGTTATGCATCGATTGAGCCATTTTTGGCTGTTCATGTTGAGGACCAAGCCTCGATTGAATCGAGTGTACTTGTAGAGCTGACTTTGGGTCAAGTCTGCTGTTTTCTATCGGTTTTGGGACTGAATTTAGCTCTTCCTCTTCTAGTGGCTCATGGTCATCCTCTTTCTTGGGTTTAGAGAAACATTTAGCCAATATGTGACTACACCTTTCACAGATGGTGTTATCTTCCTCACTTTCTGAGTTGATTTTTTGTGGCTTTTTCCTAAGCATTTCCTTATAGGAGATGATAGGTTGTTCTGTAGGACACGCCACGTTCTTCCCTTTGTCAGTATGGACATTGTTGTCCTAGATCGAGATGCTCCTACCACTTACTCTAGCTGAGCTGCTTTGCCTTGTGATGGCTGATCTTTCAATCTTCATGCTGCTCATCTCTCGAACTTTATCATTTTTAATATGCAAATTTCTATGGGGCATAAATGAACTAAGATCAACAGATGTAGTATTAACATCTACAAAAGGAAAAGGATCTGCATCCATTGCAATGTTTTCTTGAGGTATTTCAGGAAATTTCAAAACATTTCTGTTTACTTTATCCTGCACCACATTTCTAAAAGTCACACAAGACTTAGTGGCATGAGTATAAGTATTATGCCATTTACAGTAATCTCTTCCTTTCAATTCCTCCTTAGAGGGAAATCTATGTCTTCTTATAATCTTTAGCTGGTTAGCTTTGTATAGAATATCAAAGATTTCTTCTACTTTTTCTACATCAAAAGAGTAGGCCTTCAAAGGCGAAGCTGGTTTGTTGGATTCTTTTGATTGACTTTGCTTTTTGTGTAAAGCATCACAAACAAATGGCCCTCGACCTACGTACTCGGCCAAATTGATCTCGTAGTTGGGGTCCTAATAATAGGTCCCATAAGAAGAGTTTTTCCTTTGATTCTTTTCTTTCAAAAGCCCTTCGAATCTAGATGCTCTTTTTGATAACTCGAACAGATTGACGAAAGTTATTCTCTCAAATTTCTTTCTTAGCTCAAAATTAAGACCATCGATGGCTATTTTGACGTACTCTGCCTCTGGCAACGTCGTGTGGCATCGTGTTCTAATCCTTTTAAACCTCATGATGAATTGCTTTGCAGATTCATCTATTTTTGTTTTAATCGCGCCAAGTCTGCCATTGAAACTCCTATGTTTGATCTGGCAAAGTGGGACTGGAATTTTTCTTCCATTTCTTCCCAGGATTCGATTGAATTAGCTGGTAACGCGGCGTACCAAGTAAAAGCTTGGCCTGTCAAAGAATTAGGAAACATTCTCAACTTTCCATTTCCATTATTGGAATATTCACCACATTGGACGGTGAATCTAGAGATATGTTCCAATTCCGTTTTTTCATCTTCACCTGAAAACATAGTGAAGTCAGGTATTTTGAATCTCATAGGCCATCCTTCTCTATCTATCCTTTCAGGATATGGTTTCCTATAAGGATGTCTTGGTGTTCTTCTCTGACCTGGAAATGCTTGATTGAGGACTTTAAAGATGGTGTCTCTTAGATCTTGGCCTTGTACAGGCCTAGGGTTGGGTTTAAGTCCTATATCCCAATTCCTTTCTTCCAGATTAATTCCTCTATCAAATATATCCTCCTCAGGGAAGTTTCGGCCATTATGATCATTTCTTGGCCTATTTCTCCTATTTTGTGGGGGCATGTAAGGTTCGTTTCTGAACTTGTAAGGCTGTTCAAACCTAACGTGCTCCCTGTACGGCTCAAACCTCTGGGGTGGTTCGCCCCTGAATCCTTCTGGTTGGCCCTGATATGGTTCCGCCTTAGAGAACCCAAATTGAGGCGGTCCCATCCAAGGTGGTTCCATTCTTGGCTCGAATCTAGGAGGTTCCATTCTTGGTTGTTCATAACGAGGCGGTTCCATCCTTGGTTGCTCAAACCTAGGTGGTTCCATTCTAGGTTGCTCAAACCAAGGCTGTTCCATTCTTGGGGGCTCCATTCTTGGTGGTTCCATCCTTGGTTGCTCGAATCGAGGTGGATCCATTCTTTGTGGTTAGAACCTTGGTGGTTCCATTCTTAGAGGTTCGAACCTTGGTGGTTCCATTCGTGGTGGTTCCACTCTAGGCTGTTCAAATCGAGGTGGATCCAATCTTGGTGGTTCCACTCTAGGCTACTCGACCCAAGGTGGATCCACTCTTGGTGGCTCCATCCTTGGTTGCTCCATTCTAGGTGGCTCGATTCGTGGTGATTCTACTCTTGGAGGCTCGATATGAGGTGGTTCCATTCTTGCTGGCTCAACTCTTGGTGATTCTGTTATAATTTGTTCCTTCTGAGGCTGTCCCACTCTATGTGTTTCTGTTATAGTTGGTCTTTCTTCAGGGGCTGCTGCCGAACTGACGGGGTATCCTATGGGTATGTCAACATTTGTTGTTGCTATTTCTATTTGAGGTTGTTGGCTAGATCCTTCGCCTATTTTGATTCCCCTTGTAGTAGTTCTTTGAGACATTCCCTGAATCAATGCAGCCATTTTTTGACTCATGGCTTGTTCCAGTGTTGCCATATTCTGGCTCATAGTTTGTTCAATCTTCTTCATTAACTGTGTCATATCTTCTTTTTGAACCATTGGTGGTTCAGTTCGGGCATTCTCATTGAGCGCCTCCATCTTTTCCTGGATCCTCGCATCCATATAGGATCGGAGCTCATCAACCATGCTTTTGGCTGGTGGGGACATTTCAATGTCCTCTTCTGAACTAGAACTTCTTTTAGGTAACCTAACACCGTTTCCAGAGTTTCCCATCCTTCTTGTTCTTATTGGCATATATAGCTCCCACTGTGGTCGTCAATTTGTTTGTTGCCAAACTAGAATTTACAAGGAATGGTCGTCAATTTGTTTGAAGGAAACAAATAACTATGCTCGATCGAGGGTCTAGTGCCTTTAAAGCAAACTTAGAACCACAATCTGACTTCAAATCTAAAAGGCTTGTAGGCTTGGTGCTTGCCTTTGCCCAAAGGACTTAAAATAAAATACGAGTAAGAAAAGAGAATGAAAGTATTTAAGCTAATGAGAGTAACAGAACAGTACCAATTAACTAAGCTAACTAGGCTAATTGATTAAGCTAAGAGATTATCTAATTAGATTAACTAGTTCTAAGTTGTCTAAAGTAACTAATTGATTAATTACACTAACTATTTAAGCTAATCGAGGTGCCTAAAGTGACTAATTGATTAAACTAAACTAAGTTAAACTAAGTCTAAAGTAACTATTGCTAATCGAGGTAACTACGCCTAAGTTGAAGTAAAATATATTGCGATCGAGGTAACTAGAGCGTCAAATCAAGTAATAACATAAATGAAACATTCTTAATTAACTGAAAGAGTACTTACAAGCATGTAAAGGAAATACTGGAAGCTACAATCGAAAGCTCTCTTAACTAATCTAACAAATGCTATTTGGATTTGCTTGGGAGTGTGTGTGTTTTTGCGTGTATCCTCTCGATACAATTGGGTTTACTATTTATAAGCCAACTCCAACAGTTACATTCCCATCCCTTGATCTTCTCCTCAAATCCCATGAAAATAGCTCCTGTTTCATGTTTAACTACTTCGATCGTGGCTTTTCTGTTAGATAATCTTGGAACGTGCATCATGAGTGCCTTTTACTTGCCAGATGTCATCTATGTGGCTATGTGAAAGATTAAACACGTGTTATTCCTTGATTGATCCGTGTGCTTCTCTGTGATTGGCCCTTGGTCTGGCCAGTTACTTCATCTACGTGCCATCATCTAATTAGTTTGTGGTCCACCTTCTATTTAAATCTACGTGCTATGCTTCCATTGGTTCACGTGTCATTTTTTGCTTGGCTATGCGTTGGCCATTGTTTAGCCTATGTGTCACCATTTTACTGGTTCACTTGCTAACTCGTATGCCCAGTCACTTATTTCAAATCTCGTACTAACAGTAGGGAATCCCAATTGACTTCTGCAAATTTAACTTGCAAGAAGACAAACGCCACTACCAAAAACTCTTACATTACAAGAAAAATGCAAAGCCATGCCAAATTTCATTAACTAAAAGAGTAGAAACAACCACCCATAGATTTCCAAGCTATATCTGACCCTATAAGAATTGTTTGCCAAAAGTACCACGTCATTTGCAACCCATCAAAAGAAAATCATCCACAAAATATCAATATTGGACCATAAAATCCAATTAAAATTGGGGAAAAAAACCCACCTTAAGAGCTCCAGGTCTGTGTCTCACTGTCTTGGCCTTGAGAATCTCAGATCCACTGCCAAAACTCCTGAAATTCATTGAACGGAAACTGTTATTGCCAAAGAAAGGTCGCTGCCAGGAATTTTACAGCAGGTTCAATATCTCTTTTCTTCTTCTAATGTACCTTTACATTCTCAATAGATATTTTCCTAAAAAAAAAAAAAAAAAAAAAAAAAAAAAAAAAAAAAAAAAAAAAAAAAAAAAAAAAAAAACAACCACCTATAGTCTAAAACTTCCTAATCTAACTCCAAACCAATGAAAACAAAAACACCCACATAGAAAACACACAAAACCCACATAAAAATCCAATCTTTATTGAGAGAGAAAGAGTGAAGAACTTCCTAATCTAACCCCAAACCATTGTTAAAAACCTCACCTTAGAATCATTATTCTTTGTAGCTTGGAAACCTAAGTGAGATTGCAGCTCAGGAACCATTTGACTCCTGCTTGCTTTCTCTCCGGTTCAAGTCTTATGTCCCTTTGGTTTCAAGAAGAATGAGAAAACAAAGAGAGAAGTGGGCTTCGATTGATGAAGGTTGTGGAGAAAAGCTTAAATAAAGAATTGATGAGAGAGAAAGTTAGCTGGAGATTTGGGGATTATTAATTGTAGAAGAAAAAAGAAATGTGAGTGGAAGGGAAAAACCATGGGACTATGGAGATAAAAAGGCCGGGGAGATGAAGAGGCGGGGGAATTGAGAGCGTTAGAGGTGGAGGCGTGTGAGAGAGAAAGAGTTAAAGAGGAGATGAGGAGGCGTGTGAGAGAGAGTGTTAGATAATTAAGCATTAATTAATTATTAATTAGGGCAAACGTGTAAGAGAGAGAAAGGAGTGTGTGAGAGAGAGTGAAATAGAGATGAAATTTTTTTAGAAGAGTAAATCTGACGTGGCAAGCTTTGGAGAAACCAAAAAAATTTCTCTTAATTTTGAGTTTTAATTTATATTATAGATTAAAGATTATAGATTCCACACATCCTTTTAATTGAATTAGACCTCTTCCAAAGTAGTAGCGAGGCCAGGTACTTTATTTTATTCTTAAAATTCTTCTTGGTTTCATTTTTTTTTTCCAATGACAAATACATCTTACATATATGTTGTATTGAATGGTGACATCATCCTTTATTCCTTTGTTTATGGGGGGATTGCTTGCTTTAACTTTTCTTCGTGTTTAAATTCTCTTGAAATATTCTAATTTGCCTATAGGCTATAACTTCATTGAATGGAAAGAGAAAATTTGATATCTTGTGGTTGTCCCCTATTAAAATATTGACTAGGGATGGCAATGGGGTGGGTATGAGTTGGGTTATTCTCTCTACCCGTCGTGCCCCAAAACTTGTTCCCTAGCACCAGCCTCGGACACATGATGATTAGAAAAATGCAAAATATAAAGGTTAAAAAATGAAATTAAAAAAAGAAATTATAGAAAACCGTTTTAAAAAATATTTGGGTCAGGTTCGGGGCTTTCAATAAAATCCCGCCCCAATTAACAAACGATTCAGGTCCAAAGGAAAACCCGTCCTAATCCCCAATTTGCTAAAAGGGTTAGGGGAACCTGCCTTAATCGTGGTAGGTCAGTCGCGCATAGATTGTCATCCCTTATTATTTTTTAGACCAAGATCACTCACTATTGGATTTAGATCCACGACTTTCTATGCTTAAATTGAATCTTTGCTTATTAATAATTGTTAGAATAATGATACAAAGGAGGTGCACTATTTGATTTACGTTCAAATTAGGGTAATTTGTGAACATCTATATCTCCAATTTTGTGACCAACCTCTTATGCTCTCTTGTCTCTTCGCTGTCAAAGGTATGCATGACATTAATTCATGCTCTTTCCAATTACCATTTACAACAGAAGGATGCCATAAATATATACATAATACATCCACTTTAGAAATTGATGAAAAGATTGTAGACCCATAAATATATGCAAAAACAGTGTGAAGGGTGTTTTTGTGCTAATGCCACGTGTCGCATCGAGGCCGATAATGACGTAGGCTAAGCTTTTGAAAGGAAAAGAAGTCGAACCCAAAATTCAACCACGGGCCCAAAAGTTAGTCTAAGGGCTAATGGGGTAGCTTCCATATATAGTTGAAGGCCAAAGCTACTAAAGGCCAATAAACAAGAACAGTGACTGGGAAGGCTTAATGAGACAACATTATTAATAAAAGCCCAAAGAACAATTATTGAATAAAGCCTTTCACTATTTCACAACTGGATCAAATTTGGAACATAACAACTTTAATCAAGACTTCTGAAAACATGCATTTCTCACTTTCCTGCTGACATCTGCTATAAAACAAATAATTAATAACAATGGACTTGTTGTGACTAATGAGACTAAAGGAGTTGACTTTGTAGGAGAGAGTTAATCCCATGAGACATGCATGAAGGTGAGGGGATGAAGTGTTTAAGTCTTTTTATGGAGCTAATTTAATGATGGAAAGGTGTTATGGCCTTAGCAAGATATTCTAGGATTTGGGCCCAGACATCTGCTGCGGGGCTTTTCCGAGAGAAAAGAGAGCCCAGACATCTGCTGCAAGGCAGTTTCCGAGAGTTGAGCTTAAATCTTAGTCTTTTCAAGTGAGGTTGTGTTTTTGGATGAAGATTGGAGTTTCAAGGTTGAAGATAACTTCAGAACTCTTATTTTGGGTTTCTACTAGAGAGTGCTCTAGAAATGAACAAATTAGCCTTTTTCTTAGAGAAAGTCTTTCTCTTGTTCTTGAGCTAATTGTGTTGATGGTGATTAAGGATGCAATCAGGCCCTTTTATAGGGATCATTAGGTTAGCTTAAGTTGATGGGAAATCAGACTTCTAATTTCCCCTTAAGCCATTAGACTTCAAAACATAACCATAAATGCTATTTTTTCTAAGGGTGAGTTTAAAATCATTCCATAAATGGAAAATAGGTATGGCTTCTCCTTAATTTCGAGGCAAGGCCTCCTCTGCCTTTGAAATGGTTGATCAGAGACATTAAATGCTTGATTGGTTGGTTTTAGAGAAGGGTTGTATCAAATGCATGCTATAAGGGCTTTGGTTTCCATAAGCTTGCCATCATGTCTCCTAGCAGACTCAGTACTAGCTGATTGGTGGTTACCAAGGCCTTGGGACTCACTCCCCTCCTCCAAACCACATTCCTAAAATCTCAACAACAAAGGGGAGTAGTACCCTCAAAGGTCTAGGCCGTAGGACTACTCCTTGAGTCCTTTTCGGACTGAAATGGGCATGGGCTGTGCATTCACATCTTGCTTTCCAAGTTCCCATGTGTTTCAGTTATACCCAATGGTCTATGGGGCTGTTGCCCAAAGGTCTGCCGCAAGCAGAGTATCGAGATCCATGATTTCTGGTGAAATAGAGAGCTATGGTGAGCTGGTGATGGTAGAGCGGCTTGAAGAGACTCAAGGAAGGAGGAGCTGGCTGCCTTTGGTGCGTGTAAAGGATAGGAGAACATTGTTTTCCTCTGTTGTGGTGAAAGATGAGCTGCCATGGGTCCCATTGGCAGCAGATCTTGAGCCACTAAATGGATAGCTGGTGATTATAGACCTTGGGGCCCACAGAAAGGCTATCCAAGGCTGAGGATTAGTCTTGGGCTTCTCATTCTTGGGCTCTACTTGTCTATATAATATATAAAAAACATAAGACATGAGCGTTAAAACCTAAAATATCTCACATTATGAAAAGTCGCATGTTTATCTATCATTTAAATTTCTGAAGTGATACGTTATTTAGATTTCCTAAGTGGTTTGCATGTCTATCGATCGTTTAAATTTCTATAGTGATACGTTGTTTAAATTTCTTGAGTGGTTTGATTTAATAACTGCCAAACACTTTTAAATAAAAGTAGATAATAACAGATTCTTGATAATAAGTCTCCTACTACTAAAAAGATATCTTAATAAAATATCATAATAAAAATCTTTAAAATAAAAACAGATAATAACAAATTCTTTAAAATAAGTCTCCTACTACTAAAAGACATCTTAATAAAATATCATATTAAAAATCTCACAATTATGACAATCTCCTAATACTAGAAGACTTCTTAAAGATTGTAAAAAAAAAAATGCATACATTGTTTAAATTTCCTAAGTGGTTTGATTTAATAACTGCCAAACACTTTTAAATAAAAATAGATAATAACAAATTATCTATGTTATGAGTAGTCTTTTAGTGAAAAGGTATTGATTGGTGAACAATTACTTAAGATATCATTTGGTGAACAGATATACTCCTTGATAGAAAGATGATAAATAGAGTACGTTAAATTGAAGGTACCTCATTCTTCCAAAACCTGCTTACGTAACATCTAAACAATGGTAATCTCGTACAAGTTTTGTTCTTCTACTTCTTTTTCTTTTTTTTTTTATTTATTTTTCTATCATGATCTATTTTTATTTTTTTGTTTTTGTACATTTATATGACTGCAAGGGGATCTAAGAGGCAATTGAACTAAGGTAATCTTTTATTTTTGCTTGATTCTAACTTATTTTCTATTTTATCAATTAAAGATAACTATTTTTTCTCAATTATTATACATTATCTAATTCATTTTATTTTTCTATTATTGGTGCGATTCCATCTATTTGTTATTATCAGTTTTATTTTTTTTATGAAACATATTTTCCATAAAATAATTCTGAATATATATTTTGATCATATACACATTATGTATTTATATAAAGGTTTTTCCGTGCTTTGCACAGGTTATATGCTAGTTTTTTAATAGAAATAGATGTACTTTAGGCCCAAAGTAACAATAGTAATGTGCTTGGGCTGAAATCTTCACATGGGCCCCATCGGGTTTGCACAGTGTCAAGATGCTCCATAGTAAGCCCAAATGGCTTATTTAACATCAAATGGGGTGATTTCGTGGGCTGAGCTTTATGGGCCAGTTTGGAACTATTTCAATTAGACCCAATTAATTATTGGGGCTTGTTCATACATGGATTCAAAAAATGGGCATGTACAAACAGTAAATGGAGATTATAGTATACGCGCATTAATTACATGGGTATAGGGCTAGTTAAACGTTAAAAAACAATGTTCCCAAGACACAAGTGCATTTTATAATTGTGTCAAAAATCTTATTGAACTCTATTGTAGCGAATCGACACCACGAAAAGAGAAACTAAAAAGGTAGTTGATAGCTTACATCATAATTGGCTGAATGAACAAGTGGGGATCTCTTAGTAAAATTAGCTTAATAATTTTAATATTTACTTATAAAAATGGGGTGATGATTCTTTTCTTGGTTTGGATAAAACGTCTTTTATGTATAAAATAAATAGACAAAAATATTATTCATCTAGCCTAAGAGAAAAAAAAAAAAAAAAAAGGAATACACTTGGCACAATCAAAATGTGTAGAAACACAATTTTTATTATATAGGAAGTACACAATATCATATAGTTTAATACTCATACTATGTAAATAAAAAATTAAAAAAAAAAAGGGCTCCATAAAACTTTCGTAGGTGCATATTTATATATTGCAATTTGCAAGATGCATGCTCAGTTCCTATGTTCCCTTCTCATGTTCCTTCGTATCCGTTGTCTCATTCCAAAGGTCTTCATCAACCAATCATATTTTTTTGAAGCCACAATGTTGCCAATTATCATTCCAACGATTAGTCCAAATCCATACCCAACCAAAACTATTTTCCAACCAAATTCAAAGAAAGACTTGACACATTCTTGGCTTTGTTCAGAAATCAAAGGTGGGGGTGGTGAAGAATCAGAAACCCAACATTTCTTTGATAATGGATTCCCACACAAACCTAAATTTCCCTCAAATGAATTGATTCCAAATGTGTTGAATTGTTTCCCTTGAGGTATAGAGCCAGTGAGATTGTTATGAGAAACATTGAACCATTCGAGAAAAGAAAGTTGTGCTAACTGTGGTGGAATATCCCCTGAAAACCTATTTTGAGAAAGATCCAATGATTCTAAATCTATAAGATTCCCTAAAGATAGTGGGATGTGTCCAGTGAGAATGTTATTAGAAAGATTGAGCATATTAAGGCCCTTTAAATCTCCAACAGATTCTGGAATCTCTCCAACAAACCTATTGCTTGACATATCAATGGCTCTAAAGAATTCTTGGACTTTGTGGTATATTATATCCACACATTTGTTTGTTATTTTCATTGAATAATCATAATTTTCAAACCAATAGTATGTCTCCACCCTGAAAGATGTTTCTGCATGAATATATGTCAAGTGGTGTTCATTGTCCAATTTCGAGGCATTCCAATTTCTGAAGGAATTTAATGGAATTTTTCCTGTAAATCTATTGTAAGAAAGATCAAGGATTCGCAAGTTAGGGAACTCATAATTGGTTTCAGGACTCTCTAATATTTGACCATGGAACTTATTGGACTGTAACATGAGAAGCTTTAAATTTGGAAGACTTCCCAACCAAGTGGGAAAAGTGTCATTGAATTGGTTATTACTAACATCAATGGTCTCTAGCATCGTACAATTGGCCAATGATCTTGGTAACAATCCTTGAAATTTGTTTTCTCTCAAACTAATCATCCTCAATTTGCTTCCTTGGAAGCTATTGTGCAAGCATTGAGGAAGTGAACTACTGAAGTAGTTATCAGACACATCAAGGATATGAAGAGAAGTCATGTTGCAAATCAACACAGTACCACTAAGGGAATTATTAGAGATATTAAGAAGAATAAGATTCTTCAGGTTAAAGATAGAGATTGGTAATTGACCTTGAAACTTGTTGGCCTCAAGATTCAAGATATGTAATTGAGTGAGGTTCATAAGCTCAAAAGGAATTGGACCAGTTAATCGATTGGAGCCTAAGGAAAGGACAGTCAGTTGTGTCAAGTTTGCAAGCCCAAAAGGGATTGGACCACTCAATTGGTTATCGTAGAGGCCTAGAAAAGCAAGTTGGATGAGATTTCCAATTGAAGATGGGATGTTACCCACCAAAGAGTTATTTGAAAGCTCAAGGTAAATGAGATTTGTGAGATTACCAATTGAATATGGAATGGACCCTGAGAAGTTGCAACCCCTTATACTCAAAGCAATCAAGGGAGCCGAGGTTTCCCATTGAAGCGGGTAGCTCACCAGAGAAACTGGTGTCTGCGAAGGTCAATTTCCTCAAGGGGACTGCTCCAATATTGAAAGTCAGGCAAAGAACCAGTGAGATTTTTGTTGTACTTCACGTCAAGAACCCGCAAATTTGGTAGCTTAAATATGCCTATTGGAAATTCCCCATACATTCCACAGTCATGGAGATAAAGTGACCTTAAAGTAGACAAGTTTGCAAAGATATTAGGCACCGTGGAGACTATGGTCACCCCACCCAGGTCAAGATTTTCTAGGCGGGTTAAATTTCCAACTAGGCTTGTTAGGCTCAACTTTTTAATTGCAACAAGTTGGTATTCCATGAAGACAAATTATAATTGCAACACAAATACAGGGATGACAATTGAGACAACTTTGAAACGTCAAATGGAATTTGACCAAAAACATAGAAGAAGAGAGATTGAGATATATGAGTCTTGAAAGATTGCCTATCTGGGATGGGATTTGAGAGTAGTTAAAGTGATTGTGAGCAAGGCTAAGGTTTTGTAGGTGAACAAGACAGAAGAGACTGTTGTTAGAGTTGATTGAACCATAGAGACAACTGCGACTGAGGTCAAGGCCAATGACATGACCTGTGTCCTCATGGCAGCTAACACCATCCCATGAACAGGAATTACTACTTTCTCCCTCTAATGTCCAAGATTTGACCTTAGGATATGCAAAATGGATCATCTGAAGAAGCAGACTTGTTTATGATAAAGCTTTCCTTGAATTGCAACAAGGCTGAAGCTCTCATCATCATTGGCATAGTGGCTGCATGGAAGGAGATGAATGAGTGAGTAGTATAAGATGAAACAGAGGGAAGTAAGTAAAGCAAGCACATCAACGACATGTAGCAACAAAACGAAGACCCCATGATGATGTTTTAATTACATATGTTTAGCACTCTTAGCTGTATAGGGGAAATGCAAATTGGCATGCAAGTATTTATAGACAAAATAACTACTTCGGGTCGTTGCATATCGATCACTTTAGAGCGAAGTCGCTGCATAATGTTTATGGTGTTGTCTAAAATAATTATTTATTCCATGACTCAAAAGTCAAAAGCGTTAGCATGAAAAACGTGAAGTGGCATGGCAAGGATAATGCACGTCTTTAATCTTTGAGTATTTTATCAAGTCTTTGTTTTTTGGATCTTTGGTATGTTGATATTTCTCATGTTTGGAGGGTTGATTAGTCCTATATAAATCCTAGATCATGTATGGAATGAGAATAGTATCAGTGAGTTTTTTTCTTTCTTGAATTTGTTATCTTTTGAATTTTGAGAAGAAATATCTTTTCTTGTTTAACTATTGTCTTTAGCTAGATTTTGATAGATTATGAGTTTCTTACTCTGTATCTCGTACGTAGATTCCTTAGAAGTGATGAGGTTTCTATCCTTTGCTATGTATCCCTTGGGTGAATTCCTTTAATATGTGACTTATGTCATTGCTGATAAGTAATAACCCTAAAAAGAAGATACCACCAAATACTTTAACTAAAATATGGATGGATTTGTGTGCGTGTGTATTTCTATTATCAATTTAAAATAAAAAAAGATATGGATGGATATGTTATTGTAAAGGTTTGTGAACGTATAGAAAGATACCACCAACTTTAGAGCATAAAAATTAATATAAAATTCTTATTTGTTGTAGAGAAATGGTATGAGCATTCACACTCTATTCTTCATACCATTTTTAAGTCAAATGATAGATAGTCACTCACAAAATTCCTTCTACATCCCCACTAGTTTCCCTTTTCTTTTTCTTTTTTTAATTAAAAAAATGCTAGAGTGACTTGGCACCACAGATGAGTCACTGGCTGGAGCATATTTCATCTTAAAGTTTGAGCCAATTATGGATTTGTTTAGTGAGGAGATTGGAGAAATTATTTAGTTTACTAGGTGAATCACATCATTCATGCACCAACCCAATAATTAAATGTCATGGGTTATAATTAACCAAGTCAGATCATGGTTACACAACTCAAAAATGAAAAGACCCAAATACTGTCTGACAGATCCAAGCACATTTCTTTTCCCACATGACTTGTAACCCTGGTATATTTCGACTGACTGGGAGCTAGGCCACCACTATGACAACCAAATTCGGCTACAACCACACACTGTAGTCACCTCCATAGGTGAGTGACAACCGCAGCAAACTAGATCCTTGTCGTCGCCTCATTTCCTGATCTTAGAGAATTAAAATCATTAGCTATTGCATTGATCTTAGAAACCAAGAGAATTTGCATAAGAAGTTCTTGCATTCATCAGCAACTGACCAAGAAAATGATTCAGCAAAAGGCTCCAATATTATTATATATCGGTGGTCAATAAGACATTGAATATTTATGCATTAGAAAAATAATAATTAATACTAACAACTCTCATTTTCTTTTCTTCTTGGACAATCAAAAAATTCCCAATATTGATCTTATACCACTCTGACATGGTGATCAACTCGCTTAAAATTTCTAATCAACAATTAATGGTCCAAAAAAAGAAAAAAAAAAAAAAAAGATTCCGCTAATAAATATATTGCATGTATGTTCAAAGTTTGATTCAAAATATTAGCCTAATTAAGAAACATTGTCTAAAGAGATCGTGGCCGTCAATTCCCCAACAAAACGAGGCCAGCTTAATATATATATTCGACTAGACTTTTCTGGTCCTTAATTAGTCCTTACCTAACAAATTAAGTCTCCGTAGGAGGAACAAAATTTCTATCTTTAGTTGTTGATATTGTTCTTTAACATTAGTATATTAAACATAGTTAATATATTAATATTGTTGGTGGACTCGTGAAGACAATTAGCCAATATTATCAACGGTATCTGTAGAATTAATCGAGAGCTAGCTTCAGCGTGTCTTATACTGCATGTTATATTGCACTCTTACGTGTATTTAAATACTTTGATTGTTGGTGGCTGGTCAGCTTACACAACTTGACATTGAAGGAAGATTTACTACAGATCCTAAAACACTTTGAATCCAGAAAGTTTGATATTTGGATTTGGAATCCACTAGAGGGATAGACTTCTAACTTATCCTTTTACAACTTAGGGACCGATTTAAGGCTTTAGAAAAATTAATGTTCAAGCAAAATGTAATCTTAAACAAATCTTAATTAATATTTTACCATATAAAGACTCAAGTTTGATTAAAACAACTAAATAAAACCCATTAAAGAAAAGTGTTCTCCGAAACCTTTATGTGGAATTTGTCTTGCCTCATTTGATAGGACCTTATCCTCTTTCAGGACCTAGCTAAGGCACATTTGTAACTGATGAATATTTAATTTTACAGAATATACCCTTCAGTTTTGGGTAACCATTCAGGTAAATTCATTTGGAGGTGCTTGAATACTCAATATTTATGGAGTACAAAGTCACCGTACTCTAGAATTACAACAATATGCATATTTGGTGACGAAATCTAGCGACGAAATTTTTTTTTGTCGCCCAATATCTATCTTAGGCGACGAAATATTTTATTTGTTGCAAAATATAAATCTTTGGCGACGAAATTTGTATTTCGTCGCTACATTGTAAAACAAAGATTACATTGGGCGACGAATAACATTTTTCGTCGCCTAAAGGTTAAAAAAAAAAAGGCGCCATCGTTTTTTCCCGCGCCAAAAGAATGGCGGGTTGTTGGCAACGAAATATTTTGTCGCCCAAAATATCTCATTTTTAGATTTAGGCGACGAAAATCAAGTTTCGTCGCCCAATGTTATTTGTAATTACAATTCAACGACGAAACTCAATTTTTGTCGCCTAATATCACTTGAATTTACACTTTGATGACGAAATTTGATTTTCGTTGCCAAATGTAATGAATATGGTGCCAAAAATGTTAGTCTCCCGGTTTTTTCTTTAAATATTTAGGCGACGAAAATCAATTTTCGTCGCCTAATGTATGCCTTTTTTAAGATTTAGGCGACGAAAATCAAATTTCGTCGCCCAATGTAATTTGTAATTACAATTCGGCGACAAAACTTAATTTTCGTCGCCTAATATCACTTGAATTTACACTTTGGCGACGAAATTTGATTTTCGTCACCGAATGTAATGAATATAGTGTCAAAACTATTAGTCTCCCGGTTTTTTCTTCAAATATTTAGGCGACGAAAATCAAATTTCGTCGCCCAATGTAATTTGTAATTACAATTCAGCGACGAAACTCAATTTTCGTCGCCTAATATCACTTGAATTTACACTTTGGAGACGAAATTTGATTTTCGTCGCCGAATGTAATGAATATGGTGCCAAAAAAGTTAGTCTCCCGATTTTTTCTTTAAATATTAGGCGACAAAATTGATTTTCGTTGCCTAATGTATGCCTTTTTTAAGATATAGGCGATGAAAATCAAATTTCGTCGCCCAATTTAATGGATGTACCGAATATGGCGACGAAAATCATTTTTCGTCGCCTAAAATATCCAAATTTTAGAAATAGGCGCCCAAAAATTTTAGTGTGGCACCTTTTTTTTAATAGATTTAGGCGACGAAAATCAATTTTCGTCGCCCAATGTAATTTTTGTTTAGAATTTGACGACGAAAAATTGTTTTTTGTCACCCAAAGTAATATGTGTTTATAATTTGGTGACAAAAAATTTGTTTTTGTCACCCAAAGATTTCATTGTAATTTGTGTTTACAATTTGATTATATATAAAGAAAATACATACAATTACTCACAACGTACGCTTGAACTCCTAACATTGAAGTACTCGGATTGTGTCATATGCTAAGGAAACCAATGTTTTTCTTGACAAAAAGGTAATGTCATATGCCCGGTCGTAACCGTTAGCCCAATATAAGTATCACTGAAAAACTCATGGCTCGACCCGATACCCCACTAGCCCAGCCTACTTGGTGACATTTTGATATGAAGGTGAAGATTCATATATTATGCACCTAACCACTAGTAGATATATTTTATTTTACTTTAAAATATTATATATTAATCATATTAGACTTGGTCTGAGATAAATTCTTTTGGCTCAAACCGACCCGGGTTGACCCATTGATCAATCAACGGCCAATTAAGCCAAGCCTAGCCCACCAAGCCATTGCCACCCTTACTCCAGTGAACTGCTACCTAAGTTGGTACGGTTGTTCAATACGTTTATAGGTTGTTTCCTATAAAACCCACCCGTGCAACCCTATTTTCTATTGCAATACTATTTTCTACTTCTCTACTATTTACATTAAACTTCAAAAATCTTAAAGTTTTCTAGTAATTGTGAAACATTGATTTTAGACTGAAATGTACTATACACCCTCTAAGTTTGGCCAATTTTTATTTTGTTCTCTAGTATTTGAAAGTTTTGATCTGCTCCCTCTTAGTTTGGGTTCGTTTAGATTTTGGTCCTTCCGTCCAAAAAACGTTAGCCACTGACCGTTAAGTGCCAACTAAGCTTGAACACATGTGCTAGTTGGCCCAATAAAATCATGCCACGTGTAAATTGAATTAAAAAAATGTAAAAAAATTTTCTCAAATACACGTGGCATGATTTTATTGGGCCAACTAGCACATGTGTCAGGCCTAGGTAATACTTAACAACTAGGGGCTAACATTTTATGGACAGGAGGGTCAATATACAAACAGACCCAAACTAAGAGGGAGCAGATCAAAACGTTCAAATATTCGGGTATAAAATCAAAATTGGTCAAACTTAAAGGGTTTATAGTGCATTTTAGTCTTGATTTTATAATACATTATGTGGGTATTTTTTAATATTAATTTTATTTGATCATATGGTTCGACTGATGACCCACTAGTTAAACCATTGATCCAATGACCTGACTCATATACCAGATTAACATCTAGGTCCAGGTTTAATAACTATAGAGTAATGTTAGATGGGTATTTTTTTTATTTTTTATTTTTGCAAAACAAGAGTAACATGTATTTTAATTTGTAAAAACTTTAAATTTCCTATAGGGTGGGACTGGTCTTGCCCTCACCAATTTCGGCCTGTCTCTATCTCTCTCTTGCCTCTCTCAAGATGCAGCTCTGATCTAGATGTTGTCACTCCAATTACTGGAATCATCTATAATTAAATTTGTCCTAAACGTCACAAAAATTTCTTTATCAATAAATAAAATCAAAGAGTCTGTTAAAAAATCATATTTCATTACTCACATTTATTAAAAAAAAAAACTCTATCATATTTCAAAGTGAGACCACATTATGTTGCATAAAACAACCCAAAAAAATTCGTAAATTTTGGGTATAATTTAATATTACTATGGAAAAACTAATTTGATTTGTTGTTGTGAAAATTCTCATTAGAATTTGTCAGAAATTTTTAGCCAAAAAAGTGTGATTCCAATTTTTTTTTTTTTCAAAAAATCGAGTCTATAAATTTAATGGGCTTGGCCATATTTTTTTAAAACCATTTTGACAAATAAAATTTTGGTCCTAATACCTTAGAAATAAAAATATTTGGGCAGTAGGATTTTTCAGAAACTAATTTGGACCAAAATTGGGGTTTTTAGAATAGAAATTGTCAAAAATTGACTTTAAGTGTAAGTGGATTGACCAAAGGGCCCAAGACCCACTTAATACATAACACTTGGCTGGAAAAGGAGGGAAGTATTCCCCCCCTTGTGCTGGCCGAAATTCAAAGTGAAGGAAGGAAGACTACTTAGTTTTCATCTTCCTCTTTCATTCTTCTCCAAATTTCTTGTATTCTTCAAATTTCTTCCACATTCCTTCTTCTTCTTCACCAAGAACTCATTTTCTTGTGTTTTCTCTTGAAATTTCAGCCCACCATTGATGGTTTCAACTTCTTTCTCAAGGTCAAATATGGCAAAGAATAGGAGATTCAAGTTGACATTCAACCCGGATGATGGCTTGCTTTAAAACTTACGAAAACATTGTTCTAATGGTGCTAGAAGTGGGGTATGTATTATCAAACATTCAAACTTAAAATGTTTTAGATTTATTGATGTAATTTTCGGATTAATAGGTATCTTCTGTTTTTTGGAGTTGATTTTTGCATGTTTTGGGTTTTTGTATTCCAATTTGTGATGGGTTTGTATTGTTGTTGTTTGAGAATGCATTTGTAACACATTTAGAGTAGATATTGTGTGTCTAAACTCTACAAATGTATGTAGGGAGAATGGGTTTTGTGAAGAAAACTCATGTGTAAGTAATATGCAAAGTTGTCCACCAAGTGTTTGATTAAATGACCATTTGGAAGCAAATTTCAAATGGTGAAGAATTTGGTCATGTACCCTTCATGAAAAATGTTTATTTTTTCATTTAGAATGACTCTAAAACATTTTTAGGCTGATTTTGGTTGAGATTTGGTGAAATTGGTTTTATGTATATGAAGATTTATTAAGTTACCCAAAGGAAGAACTAAATTTGTTCCTGATTTTTCTGCTACTGCATGAACAGTAAATTTCAATTCAAATTCTGTTTTTATTGAAAATAGATATGAGAAAATGGTTTTTTGGGAATTCTTATATCATGTGTCTAGTATATGTGTATTAAATTTCATGAGAAAATATTATCGTTTGATATTTATTTGTGAATTTATAAAAGAACTAGTCAAATCTGTCCACAAGACAGTTTTGTGCATCTTGTGTTGTAAAATTTACCATAAATTCCACATGGGGAATTTTGAGACCAAATCTGTGTAGAATGAAATCTAACACCCTTGAGGTTAATTTGGAAAAAAGTTTACAGTGATTTGATGAATATATGATTTTTAGTGAATTTGTTTTCAAAATTCTAGAAATTATATGGAAAATTCGATGTTGCTGAGTTGTATGAATTTTAGAAAATTATATAAAACTCATTTTGATTGGAATTTTTTATGGTCTGTTATAGACACATTATTAAAGGTTTCTGTAAATTTTTATCAAATGTGGATGTGTTTTGATAGTGAAAATGAAGTTTATAAGTGTGTTACACTCTTCTGGAATTGGCTGTTTGACATAATTGAGCTTACTGACTCTAGGGAATTTTAATAAATTATAGAAAAGTTAACTCGAGCTGAAACTTTTAGGACACATGCTACTCTTATATAGTGACTTGGTATTTGTATGCCGGCCCGATTCCGAATCCTATTTGTTTTGGGTTTTGTGTGAATTTGGGTTGTGGGTTGTGGGGAATATAGACATGCACTTATATCTATGTGAATTGAATGAGTTTCAATTCAAACCCTAAGGGCAAATGTGCAAATGTGCGTTTCATAAAACTTAAACTTAGAAATGAGTGATCAAAGAGAAAAAATATAAAACTATCATGGAACGACCTGTGGACCTACATGAATTTGATACTCGAAACCAAAGTAACACATAAGAACTTACGGATTGATAATATGATATATTCATTCTTCAATCATTGGGTATATAGCCAATGAGTTTTTATGCTGTTGTTTGGGTATATATTTCATGTTTTTGTTTCTTAAATTTTTCAAAGATAGACATGTATGAACTTACAAAACGTTGATAAAGCTCACAGTTTGAGAATTATGCGCATATGTGTATTTTAGAACACGTAAACTTAGAAATTAGTGGCCAAAGGGCAAAAACATAAAACAGTCACAGAATGGTCTGTGGACCTACATGATCACGACCCTCGGGTCCAAACTAACACGTAGAAAGTTACGAAATGATAATAGGACTCACGGTTTGAGAGTTATGCGTAAATGTGCGTTTCATAGCACTTAAGATTAGAAATGTCACGCAAATGGGCCAAATCATAAGAAGGCCATGGAATGGCCCGTGGATTGACACAAAAACCATCCTTGGATCTAGAGTAACATGTAGAAACTTACAAAACATTGATAGGGTTTACGGTTAGAGAATTATGCGCAAATGTGCGTTTCTTAACACGTAAGCTTAAAAATGAGTGGCCAAATGGCAAAAATATAAAACAATCATGGAACAGCCCGTGAACCTACATAACCACGACCCCGGGGTCTAAAGTAACATGTAGGAATTTGCGGAATGATGATAAAACTTACGGTTAGAGAGTTATGCACAAATGTGCGTTTCAAAACACTTTTGCCTATAAATGTCCCGCAAAAGGGCAAAAACATAAAAAGGCCACGGAACGGCTTGTGGACTGACACAAACATGACATTCGGTCTCAAAGTAAAACATAAGAACTTATAATACTTTAATAGGACTCACGGTTAGAGAGCTATATGCATGCAAATGTGTGTTTCATAACACTTAAGCAGAGAAATGAATGGCCAAAGGTTAAAACACTAAAAGCAATGGTGTCCATTAGTTTTACGTATGCTTAAAAATAATTCTCATATTTCTTATTGAAATAATGTTTTTGCTCTTTGATCTTAATGTTGTTTTCTTGATATTTTTGTGCAGATTATATGAGCTTGGGGGAATGATGACATATTTTGTCTTTGAAGTCATCTTTTTTTGTATTGTTAGAAGACATATTTTCATTTGTATTAATTGCACTTTGTAGCTAGATGGAACATGAATTGTATAATGTTTGGGAACTATTCCAATCTCTTCCATTCCCCATTTTGTGTTTTAGGAATGAGTTGAAGGGTTTGGTTTCTCTACTTTTGTGGATTGACAAGCCTTGTTTCATTTAATGTAGTATGTTTATTCAAACTTATATATTATTTACTTTTGGAATGTATGGATGGTTTGCTTATGGATATATTGTTGAAAATGAATAAATTTCTTAATGACAGGTTGTAATGATATATATATATATATATATCATTTGGCGATTGGCGACACACATTTTTGTCGCCTAACAGGTTGAAAAAAAAAACAAAAAACAATTGGCGACAACATGTTTCGTCGCCTGAAATTCAATAGGTGATGATATAAATTTCCTCGCGCAAAGATTATTTGGCGACAAAAATAAGTTTTGTCGCCTATAGTTTTTTGCGCGACGAACCATGTTTCGTTGACAAATGATCTTTAGGCGACAAAAATAAATTTGTCGCCAAATACTATTTAGGTGACGAAATTAATAGGCGACAAAAACATTCGTCGCTAAATGTTGAAAGTATTAGGCGACAAAAGTAACAAAAATATTTCGTCGCCAGGACTATTCCGCGACCAACATTAGTCGACGAAACAATTTTTGTCGCCTAACGTATTATTTCGTCGCCTGGTACATTAAGCGATGAAATTGAGACTTTTGTGCGACGAAAGGTTTTGTTGCCGTAGACCTATTTTCTAAATACTGAATAATTTGGTTTTCATTTATGGACTCAGTTGTAATGAAACAAATAGGAAATTCGTTTGGAGGTGCTTGAAAGTAGATGTACTGGACGATGGCATAGGCTGTAGTAGGTATTTACAACTAAGGATTAAGCTTGATATTATCAGCCCAATTGATGCAACACAATAAGTCTAGGTGTTCTTCAAATATGAAATTACCCAATTTTAGTTACTTTTATTGTTGTGTGGGGAACAATGACGATATGAAACTCTATAAGAGCATTGGGGACTCGAAGGGGCATCGATGGAGTATCAATATGGTTAATGGTTATGTGCCATCGCTTGTCAGGGTGATCAGCAGGGGAGGAAGCTAAAAAGGAGATGCGGAAAGAAGGGTTTTATTTTGGTGGATGAAAGGGGAGAGATTATGGAGAATACAACCGAGAGGATAACGATGACATTGGATTGAGATATGGTGCAATAGGCTATTGCACCATGCAATATAGTCTTTCCAAGGTTGAGATTGAAAGTTGAATAGTTGACTTTTAATCTTAACTCCTGGATCAAAATACTTGTTAACCTTTTGGCTTATTAATTAACCCCACTTTATTTATTTATTTATTTTTTTTTTTTTTGCGCACTTACAATTGTATGGTGCAATAACTCTAGTTATTGCATCAGAGCTCAATCCAATGGCATTGACCTCCGAGAGTGCAATTTTGGTTGTGAGAAATTTTCAGAAAAGGTTGGAACTAACCCATAGTTGTTGGTGAGGATAAATGGCCTTCTGAAAGTAACATTCAGGTGATAGAGGGGAAGCAACATAAAATAAGGGATTGCATGATCGATGGGGAGATTTGGGTGTAAGAAACTGCATAATTTTTTGATAATTTAGTCGCCATGGCACTAAGATCAGCACAGAGCCTAGCCGGAAATTTAAAGCAACTCATGGCATAAGTTGGAATTGCTTGAATCACAGCTTTGATAAGAACCTCCTTGCCAGCCTGGGATAGCAGCTTCTCCTTCCAACTCTGTAACCTCCGCCAAACCCGATCCTTAACTTCATTAAAAGGCCTTCGTTTTGCTCTACCCACCATAGGAGGAAGCCCCAGATATTTCTCAAACTAAGTAGATGTGGATGTACCAAAGAGAGAACATAAGGCATTCCTCACATTCTAAGTAGTGTTGCAGCTAAAAAATAGGGTAGTTTTGTCATTGTTCACCATCTGACCAGAAGCATTCGCATATAAAGAAAGTAAATTTTGTAAGGCGACACACTCATTGTTAATTGCCCTACAAAAAATAATGCTATCATCTGCAAAAAGGAGATGTGATATCCGTGGTCCTCTTCGACAGATTGAGAAGCCTCTAATCAAACTATCTCTTTCCGCAATAAAGTTGAAAGTCCCTCTGCACAAAGAAGAAATAAATAGGGAGAAAGAGGGTCCCCTTAATGAAGTCCATGTTGTGGCTTAACATACCCATTCGGCTTTCCATTCACCATAATAGCATAAGAAGCTATAGTAACACATGCCATAATTAACTTCACCCAATTCACATGAAACCCCAACTTCAACATAATAGCTTCAAGAAAATTCCACTCTACACAGTCATATGCCTTACTCATATCAAGTTTAACCGCCATTTGAGGATTATTGCCAACTCGCAAATTTTGTTTGTTTGTTTTGTCTTTTCATTTTTGAGAGTACCATTGATGAAATTTGGATCCAAAGCTAAAAAGCGTGTTGATCACAATGTCATAGTGATACTGGATGAATGTGGGATTAGGTTTCCATTACCAATAAGAAGAGGAGAAAATGGGAGTTGTTAGTAATATAATCCATACAATCCAGGGGAAAATTCGAAGAAGAAAAAAAATACATGTTTAATTAATAAGTATTAATAAAAAAAAAATGAAATTGGACAATTTGTAAAAAAAGAACTTAATTAATTTAATTAGAATTCGTTCAATATTGAGTTGTTTTATCATGAGTTCTAATTTGTATAAACTAATAGTTTAGGACTATCTATAACTTTAAAAACAAAATTAAAAAAATATATAATAGATTGATGATGTGGAAAAATGTGGATTTTTAAAAGGTTATATGGTAGCATTAGAAGAAAAAGAGAAGTCAAAGTCTTTTATTTTATGTATATTATCAAAACACATTATATAATTTTATGTATATTACTATTCGTAGGATCTAGTATATATGGATCGTACATGGATGGTAGTTGGAGTGGACAGCTCTCCTAGGGATCCCTGGGGAAGAATATTAAGTTGGTCCTTGCGAACAGCTTGATGCACTATCTTCCTTCAACCCTTTGAGTGAAATGCGGCAAAAGGAAGGAAAATCCATGGGCCGACCCCATCTTCTTTGGCCTGTAGGAATTACGAGATCACCCCAAGGACTCCTTTGGCATCCAGGGGTCGGTCCATGCGATATATGGTATAGTTTATGTAATTGTATTAGTAAAATTTACCCGAATTTATTTAAACACTATGTTATATAGTTAATGAAATTTACAGAAAAATTGTAGGACAATCATTACAAATCTAGTCTATATAAGAGCAAAAAGTTATTTTGAATCTAATTACTGTTACTGTAGGTGTGTATAATTCTTATCCTACACGTATCATATCATGTAATTAGAAGGAGGAATTTCTATAGAATGATCCCAAGATACCGACTAAAAATTAATTTTTTCCCAAGAGAGAATAAGAGGTTGGTCATTGGTAAGAGAGTCTATTAACATTAGGACCGCTGGGAAGTCATGTATTGAAGAAATTATAGATGTCATGATGGTTGGTAAGTATGACAAGTAAGAAAGGAAGTCATGGATTGAAGAAATCATAGATGCCTTGATGGTTGGCAATTGACAAATATGACAAGGAATGTAGATGGAACTTTTGGTGGCTTTGCAATGTATGGTAGAAGTCAAGGATGTTAGATTGACCATGAAGCAAGTAGCTAGTACAGTGGAAAATTATTTAGTGTTCATAGAGTATAATAATATTGTACTCTTTATTTTCATAACAATGTTGGCTCTATTATGAGTTTAATTAGTGGAACCCATCATTTATGTGAGAGGAGGGCAAAAAACATTATTCTACTTTGGGAGAATAATTAGCTTGTAGTACGTGGGGACCTTTCTGTGCCATGAGGATTAATATTGTTGGGAAAATAATTTAGAAGTTATATATGTGATTTCATTTATGGTAAGTTCTTTATTTTCCTTTATTTTTTATTTTTTGAAAAAAAATAATAGTTGTTTGTGAACAGGGATTCCTCGATTCATACCCATTCAACTCTAGATTTTTCTTTCGCTTTTCTCACTTGTATATCTTGAAAAGTTATCTACCATTAACTAAAAAAAGAAAAGAAACCTATAACGATGACTGAAGGTAAAGTTATGGCTTTTCAAACTTATAATTTTTAAATTGTTAATGGTAAAGTTTGTAACAAAATTGCAAGATATGTTAAAGTTTAATCTTTTAATTAGTTTATTTGACTTAAAAAAAAAATTATAATTAAACCTGAAAAAGAAGAAGTTAAATTTTAAAGAACTGTACATAAGTTACATAAACTAAAATAAGTTCAAAATAAACTTTGGCAAAGGACCCTAGAATTCTCGCTTTAAACCCAAAATCTGTCGCCCATGAACTATATAGTTGGAAGAATCAAATAATTTTAAAGGCTTGTAGTGGCAACATCATTTCTCTTTTTCTTTCTTTCCTTTTTAATGTCCCCTAATTCTACAAGTCTATTCGTACGTGCTACAAAGTGTGAGTTAGATCCAAATGCATGTTGCTTTCACCTAAAAGAACACTAAAAAAATTATGAGTGAGGATACAACATTTTTTTATAATTTATTGAGATGACCAATTGATATTGGTTCAACATCATTTTCTTATGAATCAATTACTGATGTTATTTTTATTATGTAGAAATCACAATTTATCACCTCAACAGATATAAAAAAAGTTGTAAATTTTTATGTGTCACTATACTGATTGAAAGAGACCCCTAAACCTACTTATAATCATTAAATCCCTTTAGACCTTAAAACCTTAACATGTATACCTTAAAAATCCTGGACCCTATATAAGCCTATCCCAAAATAAGCTAAATATCATTCTTTATATACAACTCCAAGTTGGTCTTGGTTTTTTAATCAAGAAAAGAAAAGAAAAGAAAAGGCATATATTCTATTCGTTAAGTTTTTAACTTCTGAACATCTTCATTAAGCAATTGGACCTCCCTAACTACATAAAATAGACCAAGAAATTTGAAATCACTCCAAAATTTGAAATTACTCCCCAACTAAGTAGCATATTGTGAGGAGGAGTAGGATTTAATTTGAAATCACTCCAAAATCAAGAGAATTTGCACAAGTTCTAACATTATTTTGCAACTGACCAAGAAAAAGGTTCAGGAATTAAAAGTCTCCAAGATTATTATATATCGGTGGTCAATAGGACAAAATTGAATATTCATGCATTAGAAAAATAATAGTTAATACTAATAAAAAACTCTCATTCTCTCTTCTTCTTGGAAAATAGAAACATCTTCACACGCATGTTCTTATACCACGCTGACCATTGTGATCAACACTTTGAAATTTTTAATCAACAATGGTCCCAAAAATGAAAAAAAACAAATAGAACAAAAAGTCCATCAAGACCTATTACATATGAAAAAGTTGATTGAAAAAACGAATACAAATTTTGTTTTTATAAGGAAAAGTAAGTAGTAAGGATAAATCTACGAGTAAGTTATGAATACAATTGATGTATATTTTAAGGGTTTGTTTGTTTGAGGGAAAAAGGAAAAGGAAGGAAAATGGGGAAGTAAAAACCACATTTTCTTATTCCTCTGTTTAGGTGGGATTCAAGATTTTCCATCTAAGCACACATATTCTTTACTCTTTGAATCAAGTGAAAAATTGGAAGGAAAACGTGTGGTTCGATCTGGATTGATCGAGATGTGCCTCTTGATCGATCAAACTTCGTTTTAACTTCGATCGATGGAGTATTTTTCTCAATCGATTGAAATCTAAGTTTTCTCAATTGTTCCTAAAAAGACTTTTTAGGGGAAATGGTAGAGGAAGGAAAATGGGGAAATAAAACCCATTTTCTTATTCCTTTGCTTTGGTGGGATTCAAGATTTTCCATCTAGGCCCACATATTCTTTACTCTCTGAATCAAGTGAAAAACTGGAAGGAAAATGTGTGGTTTGATCTGGATTGATTGAGATGTGCCCCTTAATCGATCAGACTTCTTTTTTTAATTTCGATCGATGGAGTATTTTTCTCAATTGATCGAAATCTAAGTTTTCTTGATTGATCCTAACAATATATTTTTTTAATTGATCAAAAATTCATTTTCTATCCTCTCACTTTTCTTTTCACCCCCTTTTCCTCTCCAAACCAAACGGAACCAAAAGCACAGGGCTAATTTATACTTTATTTTATGACATTGATCTTCCATGCATGTGTTTGGTAAATAAGTAATACATTGCCTGGGAGGGATGACCCAAATAGTTAGACCATGGGAATGCTCCCCTGTGGTTGCCAGTTCGAACTCAAGCCAATCCTCATTGTCATGATATTTGGCTCTTCTCAATGGAATTAGGTATTTGGGGTTTACTACTCAGGGATGACCCATTGACTCTCTTGGGTAGGTTCTTCGTCAACCGTTATCAAAAGAAAACAAAGTTCTACATTGACGCTGTCAACAAAATTAATGAAAGTAGCTTATTTGACATTATTTAAAAGAGATTAAATTCAAGTGTTTGATATTGCCAAAATTGAATACTTCGGAAACCCAAACACAAGACAAAAACGATTGTGTGAATAAACTTTGTATGAGCTAAAACTTTGACATTATTTATTAAGACATTCAAGAGTTTAAGATGGTGCCCAAATTGAACACTTCCGAAACCCAAACACAATATGAAAACGAGACATGCAGTGTGAACAAACTTACAATGAACTGAAACTTTGTTATGCCTATATGTATTCAATATTGTCAATACATGAAATCTTGAGAACCCTGCAAGGTATTTGAACTTTGAATCCAATATTATAACCGTTTCTGTTGGGGATCCCACTAACTTGACTTATGATCCTCCGAGCGCTCTCGGAAATAGCAAACCTTATTGACTTAACCATTGAATTATAATATTAATTCCGAATGGTTGTCCTATGATTATTCGAGATGCGCACAAGCTGGCCCGACATCTAAAGTGTATAAAAAAAAAAAAAAATCCATTTTTGATGGTCAAACTACCTGGTACTTTCTTGAATTATAAAACCACGTGTAGTCAATATTCATTTCCAAGTTGGTCCATATGCATAATCTTTTCTTTGACTTTTTCTATATTTTTTTGGTTATACATCACATACAAGGATGGTATGCGCAATCAGTGGGCATGTAAACAAAGTATAAACATTATTTAAAGAACAAATTGCCTTCTTCAATTATATATAATGAAGAATATTTAACAAGTAGAAAGATATCAATCGTGCAATACCTCTTATGGATATCTCGAATTTTCTTCCTTCTTCTATGTCTGCTACAAACTTTTCCTCTATCTTCATCTAATACATTTGACACTCTTAGAGGCACATCTCTATCAGTTGAGAAACCAAGTGAAAGATTGGTTTCAACAAATGGTGAATTCCTTGCTGGGTTTTTCCCTGTTGGGGACAACGCCTTTTGCTTTGCCATATGGTTAAACAAATCCTCGGTTCCCACTGTTGTTTGGATGGCAAACCGAGATGAACCTGTTGATGGAAGAGGTTCAACTCTTTCACTTTTGAATGAAGGCAAGCTTATCCTAACCAACTCAGTTGGTTACACCATTTGGACCACTAAAACAGCAGGCTTGACTTCATCAGAGGCCACCAATTTGCAACTACAGCTCCTAAACACAGGCAATCTTGTTCTTCATAATTCCACAGGTTTTGTCATCTGGCAAAGCTTTGATTCACCTATAGATACTCTTCTACCTCAACAAGCACTCACCATGATTTCAAGTCTTATCTCAAGAAGAAGCCAAGATGACTATTCTTCTGGCAACTACAAGCTCTTTTTCGACAATGATAATGTGCTTCGCCTCCTTTTTCAAGGTCCAACAATGTCTAGTCTATACTGGCCGGATCCATGGCTTACAGACCCAGGACAAGCTGGAAGGTCTATGTATAATACTAGTAGACGTGCACTACTAGATGACTTGGGCAATTTCGAGTCATCTGATCATTTCCAATTCAATGCAACAGATTATGGTGTGGTACTTCACAGACGATTAACACTTGATCCTGATGGCAATCTTCGATCATACAGCCTGCAAGAGATGAATGGGAGATGGGATTGGGTTGTAACATATCAAGCCTTCTCTCAACCATGCAGAATTCATGGTATTTGTGGACCCAATAGTCTGTGTAGTTATGATCATGTTTCTGGCAGGAAATGCTCTTGCTTGCAAGGCTTCAAGATGAAAGATCATACTGATTGGTCTTATGGGTGTGAACCAGAATTCAGTATCTCTTGCAACAATACAGATGAGTCTAGCTTTGTCCAACTTGCTCATGTTGAATACTATGGCTCAGATATAGAATTCCATGAGAATGCCACCTTTCAGTTTTGTCGAGATGAATGTCTAAAGAGGTGTGATTGCAATGGCTTCCAATATAAATTTAATGCGCCTAGTGGTTACTCTAATTGTTACCCCAAGTTTCTACTACTAAGTGGACACCATTCACCAAATTTTGAAGGAGATTTTTATTTAAGACTACCAAAAGCTAGTCCTTTCAATAACAAGACTCCTGATGAAGAAAAAAGCTTGGGAATGTTCTGCCAATATATCAAAGCAGCTAACGAAGAACGTATGAAAACAAGACGGTAAAGCTTTTGCTTTGGTTTGCCATTGCAGTGGGAGGTGTCGAGGTGACTTGTATTTTGTTGGTATGGTTTTTCTTGTTAAGAACTAGTAAACATCCAGACTCAGATCCAGCTTCACAAGGATACCTCCTTACAAATAGATTTAAACGATTCAGCTTTGAAGAGCTAAGAAAGGCGACGCGGGGATTCAAAGAAGTCATTGGGCGAGGAGCAGGAGGGACAGTATACAAAGGTGTACTGCCTGATCAACGGGTTGCAGCAATCAAGCAACTAAATGTGGCTAACCAAGGAGAAGCTGAATTCCTAGCAGAAGTGAACACCATTGGGATGTTGAACCACATGTACTTGATAGAGATGTGGGGATATTGTGCAGAGGGAAAGCATAAGCTTCTGGTGTATGAGTACATGGAGCATGGATCCTTTAGCTGAAAATCTTAGTGCTAATGCACTTGATTGGAAGAAGAGGTTTGAAATTGCAGTGGGCACGGCAAAAGGCTTAGCTTATTTGCATGAAGAATGCTTAGAGTGGGTTTTACATTGTGATGTAAAGCCTCAAAACATACTCCTAGATTCCAACTATCAGCCAAAAGTAGCAGATTTTGGCTTGTCTAAACTAGTAAGTAGAAGTATGAGTGATCATTCAAGTTTCTCAAGGATGAGAGGAACTAGAGGCTACATGGCTCCTGAGTGGGTCTACAATCTTCCCATTACTTCTAAAGTGGATGTGTATAGCTATGGGATTGTGCTGTTGGAAATGGTAACTGGAAAGAGCCCAAATAACATGAATACCTCTGACAGTGGAGAGACAAGAGAGCATAAGAGGTTGGTCACTTTGGTAAGAGAGTATATTAACATTGGAACAACTACAAGTAAGCCATGGATTGAAGAATTTATAGATCCCATGATGGCTGGCAAATACGACAAGGCTAAGATGGAACTTCTTGGTCAAAGTGGCTTTGCAATGTGTGGCAGAAGACAAGAATGAAAGACCCACCATGAATCAAGTAGTAGAGATGCTTATAGGCCATGAGGATTAATATATGTTGTAAAAAGAATTTAGAAGTTGTATATGTCATTTAAGTTACAAAAAGAATTTCTTTTGGGGAATGTAAGATTATTCTGAACTGTAATAAAGGGGTTTATGGATTCATCCTCATTCCACTATAGATATGTGCCTATGAGAAAGTCAAATGTTTTAGATAAAAGAAGATAATTGAGATATCCATGACAAATGCAAGTGTAGTGCCAGAACAAAAATAATAATAATAATAATATTTCTAGAAGACTTAATCCTCACCTCACGTGCCCACCTACCCCAAATCACTTCCACCACTCATTTTTTTCTTCTTTTCTCTCCTCACCATAGCTCTTCCTCTCACTCTTTCATTTTCTTTCTTTTTCACCAGCACACACACTCTCTCCCATTCTCATTTGGTCACTCTCTCTCTCTCTCACCGGTTAACCACCACAACCACCGGCGGAATTCCGGTAGGATTTACCGAAGAAATTTATAGGAGACTTTCTAGGCTCCATTTGCTTCCAATATTTTAAGGTAAAAACTCTAAGTTTAAGGTTTTTATATTTTGTTAGTTTTCTTCCAAATCTAAGTAACCTTAGTATTATATGTGATTTAATCTGAGCAACCTTAATAATATTTATGTGATTAAGGAAATGGGTTTTGATTTTGGTGGATTTATTTGAGGAATAGTTAAGGGTTTTTGATAAAGTGTTTATGGTGGCTTCTCTATGGTGAGGATTTAGGGATTTTGGATTCCTAATGTTAATAGTGATTAGACCAAATTTTCCTTATCATTTAGTGTATTTGGGTTAGTTGAGGTTCTAGATGATTTTGTCTTGATAGGCTTGCTCATGTCTTTTATAGGTTCTAATTAATCTCCTAGGAGCATTGGAGATTAGGATTTTGAGCGGGTTGCAGGTAAGTAGCTTCTTAATGGGATTTTTGGAAAAATAATCATCATTGCATATGAGATTTATTTTAAGGTTTATAAACACATTTTGGAAAATTATTGTGAAACTATACTTTTCCTAAAGGATTTTGTGTATAAACCTTAGTATTTATTTATTTATGAGAAAATGCATTATATTTGATATTGCATATGGGGAAATGCATGATTTGCTAGATTGGAAATTTTATAAGCATCTTTCATTAATCCTTGGGAGTTATTTGATAAAGTTATTGGATTATTGTGATTTCTAAAGATGCTTTATCATTGATTTTGTTGTTTGAGATATGTTTTGGAAACTTTTAAATGTTTGGGAATTATTTGGATAAGTGACAAGCTTTGTGAATACTTTGAATGTTGAAAGGTCTTATCAAACTACTTGGAAATGAACTATGTATTTTTATTATGTTAACCTGTGAGCTACTTTTGTTATTTTACCCTTGTGCCGTGACAATTGTGATTATACGGTGATTACCCAGCTGGATGCCGTTTACCTGTGGGCTTAACGAAGCTCCTAGTAGAAACACAACTTACTTGTGGGCCTAACGAAGCTCCTGGTAGAAACAAAGATGTATGGTCTTTTACCTGTGAGCCTAACGAAGCTCCTGGTAGAAACCAAATTGGTCTTTTACTTGTGGGCCTAACGAAGCTCCTGGTAGAAACCAAGTTGTGAGGTCTTTTACCTGTGGGCCTAACGAAGCTCCTGGTAGAAGCCAAGTTGTGTGGTCTTTTACCTGTGGGCCTAACGAAGCTCCTGGTAGAAGCCAAGTTGTGTGGTCTTTTACTTGTGGGCCTAACGAAGCTCCTAGTAGAAGCCTTGTCACGTGGCCTTGGGTGTTTGTGGTTTTATGCTTTTGAAAAGTATTGGAAAATTATATGGCTCACATGGTGTATTATGTAGTTTCATTATTTATATCTTGAAAAGCTTGGTGTTGTATTATTCTTTTAAATCTTTCAGATTATTGCAAGGAAGATGATTTTGAGAGAACTTATATAAAAGTTTCCAAATCTACGTTATGTTTCGTAACATGCTTTAGTATCAATAAACTTGCATTTCCCCTAACCCCATTATTTATGCTACTTACTGGGCTTTAGCTCATTCCTGTTAATTATGATTTTTACAGAGTAGGCAGTGACTCAGCAAGCTGAATTTTTGTGGGTTGCAGTAGTTAGACAACTACTCTGTGGAGGCTGGATTTTTGGTAGTTCAACCTTAGATGTGTTAGACCCAGAGTTGTTGCTGGGGTTGCACATCCTAAGAGATATTTTTGTATAGGAATACTGATATGTAATTATATGTAATTATGCACAGACCTCCATTCTTTTGTGACCAGTGGTCAATGTAAGGGTTATAGAGCTCTGACTTATTTTGGGAACGTACACATATATGTAAATGGCTTAATGTATGAACTTATGGATTAGTGTACTAGAACTTTTGATAATGGACTTTTTGATATTCTAAGTTGACATACAGTTATGTAATAGTTGGAAAAAAAAAATTTACAGGTGTTTGGGTTGTAGTCTTCTCATGCACTAGACCCTGTTGGGTTTGGGGCGTGACAGCAAGAGCTTGAATGAGATGATTCTATTTGTTAAATCTTCTATATATAATTGAAGGCAGCAAATGCTGACAAGCAGAAGTTGGTGTTCTCCTTGCTTGTCAACTATCGAATCTTTAAGTTGCACCCACGAACAATATTATTTTTATTTATTATTTATTTTCTTACCCTTCATATGCTAGCTTACTCTAGTCTAGAATAGCCTGGGGACATTATTTAATGTAGCAAAAAGGTAGAAATTTTATTTTTTGCGAAAACTACATATTAAGGTCAATTATGGCCTAGTGAAGTTGGGAGTTTAATAAGGAGCACGTTTTCCAATCCAAATATTTCCAAAGCCCTAATATTTCCAATCCAAATCATC
>OU015761.1:2797930-2838886 GCA_907173295.1 Fagus sylvatica
TGGCAAACCGAGATGACCCTGTTGATGGAAAAGGTTCAAAGCTTTCATTTTTGAAAGATGGCGAGCTTATCCTAACCAACTCAGTTGGTATCACCGTTTGGAGCACTAGAACAGCAGCCTTGACCTCGTCAGATGCCACCAATTTGCAATTAAAGCTCCAAAACACAGGTAATCTTGTTCTTAATAATTCCAAAGGTGTAATCTGGCAAAGCTTTGATTCACCTATAGATACTCTTCTACCTCAACAAGCACTCACCTTGACTTCTAGCCTTATCTCAAGAAGAAGCCAAGGTGACTATTCTTCTGGCAAATACACTACAAAAAATGTGACTTGTAGGGGCGGTTTTTTTAGAGGCGGTTTAGTAAAACGCCTCTACAAACATCTATTGAGGCGGTTTTTTTTTACCGCCTTTATACTTTTTAATCTGTAGATGCGGTTTTATTAAACCACCTCAATAGTGTTATTAGATAGAGGCGGTTTAATTAAACCGCCTCAATAGATGTGCCCTGTTGAGGCAACCATAAAAATCGCCTCAATAGCTTAACTAAATTGTCACAATAGATATTAATTTTTCTTTTTAATATCCATATTTAGAGCAATCCCTAAATTTTACAACAATCCCTTTCTCATTATACCCGATTTCTCTCTCTCCCTTTCTCATTATACCCAATTTCTCTCTCCCTTTCTCATTTCCCTCTTACTCTCTCTCTCCCCCGCGCTCCACCGTCGCCGCTGCCCGTGCCGTTGCTGGAGCTCTCCACTGGCGCCGCTTGAGCTCTCCACGCCGATTTCTCTCTCTCTTTTCTCAGCTGCCGCCTCCGCCCACTTCAGCCGCTGGTAGCTCTTTCTCCCTCTTCTCTCTGTTTTTTTTTTTTTTCTTTTTCTTTTTTTCTTTCTTGAGTTCCAGTGTATGATTCTTCTTTTCTCTTTTTGTTTATTATTTATTCTCTATTTGATTTTTTTTTTGCTTGAGTTTTTGGAATGAGTTTTGTTTGAACAAGCTTCCAAAAAATTCAGATCTGATTGTTAGAGATATTGGATTTTGTTTACTTTTCAGCATTATTATAATGGAGAGACCTCTGATCAAGGAGGTAGAGTTTAAATAACTCACTTGTTAGTAAAAGGGAGAGTCACCCAGATTAGGACGTTAATTCCTCTGCTTGTAGCTTAATGGGTATTATGCAGCTTCCTACTCTCAAGGACAAAGGCAGCTTAATGGATGTGTAGTTGCTGCCAGCACTAAACCACTTAAAGGTATACCCCCAAAAATAGTTTGAAACCTTACCTTATTGTTACTTTAATTATAGTGATTTTTTCCATGGGTTACTCTGATACGTAGACGTAGGCACACTGCATAATAAAGTAAATTTTTGTATTGAATTTTCTTTCTTCTCTCTTTATTTCACTAATATTGCTAAGACCCGAATTTCGCACCAATTATTTTATTATGACTAGTCGTAAAATTTTAAGTTAAAAAACATTCTTTTGTCTTTGCTTTGCAGATGAGAGCTATCTAATGTAGGAGGAATTAACGTCCTAATCTGGGTGATGCACTCGTAACATCTTATAATTTCTAAAAATATATCATCCTTAAAGATAAATTATGGAAGTTATGCTGTTTCTGTGGACTATAGAGTTATTACAAGTATTCAAAGTTTCAAACCATGTCAATTAGTTTTTGACATTCTTTCATTTTCTGAGCCAAATATGTTGTTGATTCCTCCTGCATTAGATAATTGTAGTATCTAATTCTGAATAATTTTAGAAATTTCCAATTGTAATGGTTAAAAGTATCATGCTGTATATAGTTGCTTTTCATTGTCTGTTTGGTGATTTGAACATGTAAACGTAATAAGAAATGTCAAAAGTGAAGACATGGTTTTCAATTAGCAACAGCTTCGAAACTTATAATTGTTGATCTTTGAAAAGATCCTAGTTTTTAATGTATCATTGTGGATGGTCCTTGCATTTGTGATTCTCGTGTCTTAAAATTGTACAGTGTAATTACCTTGTGATTTCGTGGGGCAAATGGACATTTTTAGAGAAAAACGTAAAATATGTTTTATTTTTGTGTTTGTGTTTGGTTGCTCAGTTAGAGGAGAGTTTATCATTTTTCATGGTTTGATGTCTGAATACTTTGTTGAACTAATAAATTATATCTGAATCTTAGCCCCTTTGCCTCTGCATCCATTCCTTTTCTTTCCTAATTTTTTTTTTCTCTCTTGGTCTTACAAATCTTATCCTAGCCTTCTATGAATTTTTAGAACCAATGAACTGTAGACCAAGTATCGAGCTACGATTGCTATGAAATGGGGATTGGTTTTAATTGAACGTTATAGTAAAATGAGTATCAATATAATAACTTAGCAGGGGAATCACTTGATTGCTGGACTGTGGGGGTTAGATCGTGGAAAACTCAGAATCACTGCTTAGGGTTCATAGTTAGTCCACAGTCGGTATACTTTCAGTGCAAAAGAATCCATATATGTTGCTGATCCGGTAGGTGCTGCCAAGCATATTAAGTATTAGTAATTTGTACCTCTCAATGGCATGCCTGTCTACTTAGTGGGCTTTAATCAGAGTTTGGGTTTGCAGTCATTTAAGTTTTTGATTAGATATATAATCTACTAAAATGGTACACATGAGTTTGAGGATAGTTTTCATAAAAAAAAAAGTTTGAAGATAGTTACTTTCATAACATTGATTGCGCTACATACAATCATCCATATAATGCTGCTATGTATCTATGGTATTTTTGGTTGTTGAAGTTTCTGCATATTGCCTGGCTCATATTATATTAGCATGAGTGAATTAGCATACTTCTTTTTTCTGCTCCTTCCCCCCTTCTTCCCTCTTTCTCTTTTTGCCTAGTTGTTGTAATCAATTGTTTCCAGAAGCATATCTCTAAGCCATCCAACGATAATTCCTTGGCAATCTTACCAAAAACTTATTTTCCAATTTTTGTAAGAACCAGATAGAATCTTTTGATGGTTCTTCCCATGTTTCCTCTTGTTTTAAAATATTTGGGGTAAATTTTTTTTTTTGTCAAGTTTCATATATTTATGATTTTAACCTGTCTAGTTCTGCTTCCATCTAAGTTTTGTTTTTTCCCTACTCAAGCTGGTAACTATAAGCAAGGTAGTTAAATTTGAAAAACAAGAAAAAAGTGTCTTTCACAAGTAGTTAATTCTTGGAGAGGCTATTATCAGGTTACTACTATTTCAGTATATTGGATGAGGCTTTGGACTAAAGGTCAAAGAAAGTTGTGGAGCTCTATTAGTTTCAGTCATGGAACAACTTACCTGTGCTTTTCAAAATTGTTAACACAGCCTGCATTTTGAGTTCTCTGCCTTGTGGGTTTAGGTAAATACTGCCATTGTAAAATTGAAGCCAATAGTATAAATTACAATCTCTGAGCTAACTTTATGCTTCAGTTTTTTGTTCTGTATCTTTCAATGTAAGCAAGCTGAGTTGTTTGTTTGTCAAAATGAGAATACTGGGGTAATGGGTTTCTGTGATTTAATTAAGATTTGGGTGAAAGTCAAAATTGTGCACACTAATTTGGGGAGTCAGTTGAGGCTTTGAATGGCGTGCACACTAATAAAAGCTGGATTAATTGTTCTGTTATGTTTCTGGAAAGCCTTGTTTCCTTTTGGCCTAAAACTTGATATATTATTAATTTTTATTAATTTTTGTTAGTTAGTTTTTTTGGGTGCTATATTGTGGAAAAGTGGGCAAGTAGGAAGAAGCATATATATATATAAAAGTCTTTGAATTTTCGCGTGTAATTCTTTAGAGGGATTCTATATATATGGTTTCCTCTCTTTCTAATATAATTTGTGTTAGTTATATATATAACCTTAAGTAAGTTGGATGATCTCAAGATGATATATAATACTGTTGTGCTCCCATTTTGTGATTTTGACAATAATTCTTCTATATATTCTTTTGATATATGGTGGTTGAGCTTAGATCAGCAGGCTTAGATGTTTTTTGCTTTTCTCAGTGTTCAATGATTAGAGCTGTACAGGCCAATGGGCTATAGCTGGCACTTCCTTCTCCCATGATAATTGGTTGGAGGGTGAGGTCGTGGGTTCAAGACCCATTAGGTGCATGTGTAACTCACCAATTCAAAAAAAATAAAAAATGATTTGAGCTCTACAGGCACATACTGCTGAGCTTGGAATTGAGATTATTTTGAATCTTCCATTGTGATAATATTTCCTACTCTTTGAATGTAGGACGGACGTGACACTGTTTGGCCACTTGATTTTCATTCTGGTTGGAGTTTTTGCGTCACAATTCCTTCTTGGATGTTCCTTTCCAAATCAAGAGGTTCAGATCCTGTGGTGGTATGTATATATTTTTAAATTTTAATTTTATCTAAATTAAACCACTCTGCTGCTTTTCAGTTTGACTTGTGTTGGCTATATATTATATATCTGCATGTCTCTTAAGTGTTGATAGTGGCAGTTACTTTTTCTTTTGTATTTTTGGGTGCTATATTAATTTTGTTTATTTTCTTTCCTTTTTCTTTTTCTGAAAAATTCTGTTTTAGTTAGGTTTGTATTATTAATTAAAACCTTTTGTTTCTAAGGCATATGTGATCTGTCATTTTATAATATACATTTGTCATTTTTTTATGTAGTGGTTTAGATATTGAAGGCAAACCCATGTGGAATTATAATATTATAGGAACTTATAAACTCTCTTAATTTGTATGTAGCGCAATTTTGGTGTTCCAGATCAACAATCTCCAATTGGCCAAAGATCATCTGTTGCATCTCATCAATTAGAAAACTTGAGAGAGTTCTAGTTTTAAGGATTAGTTTGAGTACTAAATAGTTTTTTGAAACATTTATGTTCAAATGAAGTGTTCTACTGAAATTATCAAACAATTTGAAACTTTTAATATTGTAATATTGTCTTAGTTTGTCCATTGTTTTGAAAACTCTTTAGATAATACCTTATTTGTATTATACATATATGATGACGGTATTAGACTTTTAATAGCTTATTTGTGTTATACATATATGATGATGGTATTATAGACATTTGTTATGTTCTAGTTTGAAATTTTGTGTCGTGTATTAGGAGAATCAAATTGGTGCAAAAGCAAATTAAAGAAAAAAAAAAAGAGAAAAAGATCTATAGAGGCGGTTATATAACCGCCTCAATAGATAAATTTAAGGCGATTTTCAAAACCTATTAGAGGCGGTTTTCAAACCGCCTCTATAGACTATATTACTTACAGAGGCGTTTATAGATGATCTATAGAGGCAGTTTTGAAAACCGCCTCTATATGTTTTTCTATAGAGGCGGTTTTTAAAACCGCCTCTATAGAGCATTCATGTCTATTGAGGCAGTAGTTATAAAGGTACTTTTGAAATTTTTAGAGGTGGTTTGAAAACCGCCTCTATAAAGCATTCATGTCTATTAAGGCGGTTTGATAGTCTATTGAGGTGGTTTTGAGCTTTTCAAAACCACCTCTATATACTTATTTTTTTGTAGTGATACAAGCTCTTTTTTGACAATGATAATGTGCTCCACCTGCTTTCTCAAAGTCCAACAATGTCCACTCTCTACTGGCCGGATCCATGGCTTCAAAACCCTGAAGACGCTGGAAGGTCTATGTACAATACTGGTAGACAAGCACTACTAGACGACAGGGGCTATTTTGAGTCATCTGATAATTTTCAATTTAAGGCAACAGATTTTGGTGTGGTAACTCACAGACGATTAACACTTGATCCTGATGGCAATCTTCGATTATACAGCCTGCAAAAGATGAATGGGAGATGGGATTGGGTTGTAACATGGCAAGCCTTCTCTCAACCATGCAGAATTCATGGTATCTGTGGACCCAATAGTCTGTGTAGTTATGATCATGATACTGGTAGGAAATGTTCTTGCTTACAAGGCTTCAAGTTGAAATATCATACTGATTGGTCTTATGGGTGTGAACCAGAATTCAACATCTCTTGCAAGTTGCAACAATACAGATGAGTCTAGATTTGTCCCACTTGCTCATGTTGAATACTACGGCTCAGATCTAGTATTCCCTAAGAATCTTAGCTTTGAGCTTTGTCAAGAAAAATGTGAGACTTCTGGCTGTATTTGCAAAGGCTTTCAGTACAAATTTATTGAAGGTATATATTATTGTTACCCCAAGTTTCTACCATTCAATGGACACTATTCACCGAATTTTGCAGGAGACTTTTATTTAAGACTACCAAAAGCTAGTCCTTTCTATAACCAGACTCCTCATGAAGAAAAAAGCTTAGAATGTTCTGCCAATGTATCAAAGCAACTAAGAAGAACATATGAAAATAAGACGGTAAAGCTTTTGCTTTGGTTTGCCACTGCAGTGGGAGGTATTGAGGTGACCTGCATTTTACTGATATGGTTTTTCTTGTTAAGAACTACTAAACATCTAGACCCAGATCTAGCTTCACAAGGATACATCCTCACAACTAGATTTAAGGAATTCACCTTTGATGAGCTAAGAAAGGCGACGCGGGGATTCAAAGAAGTGATTGGACGTGGAGCGAGCGGGACAGTATACAAAGGTGTACTCCTTGATAAGCGAGTTGCAGCAATCAAGCGACTCAATGAAGCTGACCAAGGAGAAGCAGAATTCCTGGCCGAAGTGAACACCATTGGGATGTTGAACCACATGTACTTGATAGAGATGTGGGGATATTGTGTAGAAGGAAAGCATAAGCTTCTAGTGTATGAATACATGGAGCATGGATCTTTAGCTGAAAATCTTAGTTCTAATGCACTTGATTGGAAGAAGAGGTTTCAAATTGCAGTGGGCATTGCAAAAGGCCTAGCTTATCTACATGAGGAGTGCTTAGAATGGATTTTACATAGTGATATAAAGCCTCAAAACATACTCCTAGATGATGACTACCAACCAAGGGTAGCAGATTTTGGCCTATCTAAACTACTAAGTAGAAGTAAGATTGACCATTTAAGCTTCTCAAGAATGAGAGGAACTAGAGGTTATATGGCTCCTGAATGGGTCTACAATCTTCCCATCACTTCTAAAGTGGATGTGTATAGCTATGGGATTGTATTGTTGGAAATAATAACTGGAATGGGCCCCAATGGCATGCATACCTTTGACAGTGGAGAGACAAGAGAGCATAAAAGGTTGATCACTTTGGTAAGAGAGTATATTAACACTGGAATTGCCACAAGTAAGTCATGGATTGAAGACATTATAGATCCCATGATGGCTAGCAAATATGACAAGGCTAAGATGGAACTTCTTGTTAAAGTGGCTTTACAATGTGTGGCGGAAGACAAGAATGAGAGACCCACCATGAACCAGGTAGTAGAGATGCTTCTGAGCCATGAGGATTAATGTTGTTGGTAAAATAATTTGGAAATTTTATGTAAGTTAAATTATGATAACATTTTCAACATGTTCTCCCTTTTCTTCTTCTTTTTTGGTGAAGAATAAATTAGATTTTGCTTATGTAAGTTAAATTTTATGTAAGTTAGATTTTGCTTATACTCTGTTTGTTTTAGTAGAAAATATTACATTCTCAATAAACCACCACAAAAACTCTTTCAATTGTGATTTCTCTCTCTTTCTCCCCACTCTTCTCAGTCCGGTTGTTAATTGCAGGCTAAGGGGCAAGCTGCTTTGCTTGCTAAACTATATATTGAACTAAATTTTAATAGCTTTGTGGAAACCGCGTAAAGGTTTACAATACAACAAATCTATTGATTTAAAATCCAAATCTAAATCCAAGTATCCAAACACAACCCAAAGGTAATCAAAGGGAAATTACATTTTTAACCACAATTGAGGGTAATGGGCCTTGTGGGTCATGGACTGCGATTCCTGACGCATGGATCCATCTACTAACTTGGGCCGTAGTCTATGCAAGTGGAAAAGGTGAGCCCGCGTGAAGCACCAGCCCATGCAGATTCATGCACCTTCAGAACCTATCGCCCAAATGGTATGTCAATTTAATTTTTCAAAGGTATTGGCATGTAACATGTTGTAGCTGCTGATCTGACTTCAACAATATATGTTATCATGTCTTAACTCTTAGGGAACATATTGAAGAGTGTTAATTACACCCATATAACTTTGATTCCCAAAATAATGTCCCCTGAATCAATTGCACAATATCGATCTCAAGTTTATGTAATGTTATCTATAAGATCATCTCCAAAATTTAAGCTAACTGTTTGAAAGAGATTTTGCCTAAAATTATTTATTTTAATCAAAGTGCCTTTGTCTCTAGTGGGTTGATTTTAGATTATATTCTAGTAGCTTTTGAGACGTTCTATTATATGAAGAATAAACGGATAAGTTGTACGGGTCCTATGGCTTCAAAGTTGGATATTAGTAAATCTTATGATCAAGTTGAATGGATATATCTTCAACGAATAATGGAAAAAAATAAAAAGGAATTTGTTCTTTAGTCACAACTCACAACACCCCATGGTCATACTTTGTGCCATTAAAAGTGTTCTTGTAGTACCCATAAGGCCATAATTAAAAGTGTTCTTGTGGTACCCATAAGGCCATAATTTGTTCTTTTATTTTTAATTCTCAGGTGTTTCTCATTGCGGATTTCGGAATTTGAACATGTGACTTCCACTCTCCAAACCACTTGGGAGTATACTCATTAATCACCACTAGACTACCACCCTTAATCGTCCCTTGTGCTCTTTTATGAAGGCAAAGGTGGTGTGCAATGCACATTATGCTTGGAGAAGTATTATGGGGACTCTTAAAGTTCTTGGGATGGGTTTTACGATGGCAAGTGAACCTTCTAAATATTAATCCAATAAGAAATTATTGATCAATGGTGTAATATTAATAAAGAGTTACATCAAGTGAAACTTAATTTTATGATCGGTATCATTGTTAGACTCTAACTTATCACTATTTTGTTGGGGCCCGGTTTGTGGTAAAATTGAATCTTGGATTTGACTTTTGGGAAATCAAGTGTACCAATGCGTATTTTTGTTGAAGGAACCAATAAAAAAATTTAAAAAAGAAAAGAAAAGAAAAGTTATATCTTAGTGAACAACATTCATGTTTTTATTTTTTTGACTAAATACTACATTCATGTGCTACTCACATGATATAGAACAAGTGGTGGCATGAAAGTCCTTCATTAATTGTGTGCTCTATGACTGTCGGGTTTTTTTCATAGGATGAGGCATGTGCAATGGCATTACAGAAGCCATTGCACATGCTTCTGTAAGTAAGCATTGCACATGCTTCCATAATCTTTTTCTTTTTATAACAACATGCTTCCATAATCCCCTGTTTGTTTAGCTTTTCCACACAATACACTCATCAAAGGCTTATGGGCTTGCAAGGGGCCAACCATTCAATCTTTGATGGCTCTTGAGTTTTGTCCTATGGAGCCTACCATTGAGGATTCATGGTTAGAGGAGATTTGGTTTCTAATTCAAAAGTTTCGAAGGTGTAAGTTTTCTTGCATCTCATCAGATAGTAACCAAGGTGCTTGGATTCTTGCTAAGTTTGGGTCCACTCTCAATGACTCGAGAGTTTGGATTGAGGAAGTTCCTGTGATGTTACAGAATTCTTTGTAATTTTTGCTTCCTGTTACTGGTTATCTTTTTATCAATAAAGTTCTACTATTTTATTCAAAAAAAGGCTTATGGGCTTGCAAGCCCTCCAAGCCCATTTCCAAGACCTCCCTTGGAGCCCAAAGGAGGTGAGGAAAGATCCTTTTATGCCTTCCAAGACACAGGCCCACAACTTCCAAACTTTTCCCTTTAGTTTTCCTGTGGACTTGGACTGCATGATTAAAATATAAGCCCAGCTAATAAACAAGGCATAAATAGGAGTTGTTCCCTAATCTCCCCACTAAACAAGGCCATAATTGGCTGGACTTTGTTAGTGTTGATTTACCCAGCTAACTAGAAAGTCTCCATCTGCTTTCCTTGCAGAAATAATTTCTATCTTTCATATATATTAAACAATGTCCCCCACGCTATAATAAACTAGACTATGGTGGGTTTGGATAAAACTTTAATTGAATTTCAAAATAAAAGAATATACATACTTGAATTTCATTGGAGAAAAGACAAAATAAAATTATCGTTGATTTTATGTTGTTTCAATTTTCAACATATAATGTTTCCAACAATCATTTCAGATTGTAGAGGACGTAAAGGAGATAAACTACCATTTACATTAGTGGAGGACTTCAATTGGAAATTCATTTCCAAGTCTACCACGACTGGAAAATTAGTACTGAATAATTACTCTTTATGCCTAATAGCACTTGTGACTTTCTTTGAAGCACTCAAACTCTCCACCAAGAGCTTTGTGATGGACGTTTTAGTTGGTGTAAATTTATATTAGTTTTCTACTTGAAGTTTACATGTCTATTTATTGAAAATTGAAAAAAGTTTCGTAATATTTTATTTAATAATTTAAAAAGTTCAAAAATAGCAAAACCGCGTTATTTTTGAGATAGTTAAGGACCCAATGTGATAATACTAGATGGAATTATTGAATTGACAACAATTGAAAATTAAAGAACTTAAATGAAAAAATGATTTTGAGTAAAAAATTAGAGGAAATTTAAAACATCTGAAAATGTGAAAATTAAAAAGATCTCCCAAGTTTTCATTACCAAGAAGAGTTTAATGGTTTTCCACTAGTAAGAGTAAGTAAGATTGCGTTCAATTCAAATGCTCCAATATAACCTCCAACATGGTCCCATCGGATAAAGAAAAATAAAAACAACCAACAGAATATGAAAAAGTTTGAGATATCAAACTTAGATCTACAAAGTATAAGGCTCAAATTGAAGTATTTCCAAATAAAATGGATCATTTTGAAATGTAGAGTACAGATTGAAGATTAAAATAAGACTTTTCAAAGAATATTAATTAGCCATTTTGAAACATGGGGTAAAGGTTGGGATTATATGTGTAATTAAACTAATTTAGAATTATTTAAACAGTTAGGTGCATCAGACAAGGTACACAAGTCTTGGTCTGCACCGTAAATAACGTCTTGACTCAAGTGATTTGTAATGACACGAAGTAGTTTTTCTATCTATAAATAGTTGCATTGCAATTAGCATTCCCCTATAAACAATTATTCGGACATCATCATGGGTCTTTCGTTTTGTTGCTTCATGTTGATGTGCTTTCTTTACATACTCTCTTTGTTTCATCTTATACTACTCACTCATTCATCTCCTTCCATGCAACCACTATGCCATTATGATGAGAGCTCAGCCTTGTTGCAATTCAAGGAAAGCTTTATCATAAACAAGTCTGCTTCTTCAGGTGATCCTTTTGCATATCCTAAGGTCAACTCTTGGACACTAGAAGGAGAAAGCAGTGATTGCTGCTCATGGGATGGTGTTAGCTGCGATGAGGACACAGGTCATGTTATTGGCCTTGACCTCAGTAGCAGTTGTCTCTATGGTTCAATCAACTCTAACAGCAGTCTCTTCCGTCTTGTTCACCTACAAAGCCTTAACCTTGCTCACAATCACTTTAACTACTCTCAAATCCCATCCCAGGTTGGTAATCTTTCAAGACTCACATATCTCAATCTCTCTTCTTCTGTTTTTTCTGGTGAAATCCCATTTGAAGTTTCAAAACTATCCCAATTGTCATCCCTTGATATGGGTGGGAACTTTGATTTGTCTTCAGAGAGATACTTGTTGCAATTGACAGAGTTGAGCCTAACAAGCCTAGTTGGAAATTTAACCCACATAGAAAATCTTGATGTGAGTGGGGTGAGCATAATCTCCACGGTGCCTAATATCTTTGCAAACTTGTCTACTTTAAGGTCACTTTATCTCCATGACTGTGGAATGTATGGGGAATTTCCAATAGGCATATTTAAGCTACCAAATTTGCGGGTTCTTGACGTGAAGTACAACAAAAATCTCACTGGTTCTTTGCCGGACTTTGAATATTGGAGGAGTCCTCTTGAGGAAATGATCTTCGCAGACACCAGTTTCTCCGGTGAGCTACCCGCTTCAATGGGAAACCTCGGCTCCTTGATTGCTTTGAGTATCCGGGGTTGCAACTTTTCAGGGTCCATTCCATATTCAATCGGTAATCTCACAAATCTTATTTACCTTGAGCTTTCAAATAACTCTTTGGCGGGTAACATCCCATCTTCAATTGGAAATTTCATCCAACTTGCTTTTCTAGGCCTCTACGATAACCAATTGAGTGGTCCAATCCCTTTTGGACTTGCAAACTTGACACAACTGAATGTCCTTTCCTTAGGCTCCAATCGATTAACTGGTCCAATTCCTTTTGGGCTTATGAACCTCACACAATTACATATCTTGAATCTTGAGGCCAACGAGTTTCAAGGTCAGTTACCAATCTCTATCTTTAACCTGAAGAATCTTATTCTTCTTAATATCTCTAATAATTCCCTTAGTGGTACTGTGTTGATTTGCAACATGACTTCTCTTCTTATCCTTGACGTGTCTGATAACTACTTCAGTAGTTCACTTCCTCAATGCTTGCACAATAGCTTCCAAGGAAGCAAATTGAGGATGATTAGTTTGAGAGAAAACAAATTTCGAGGATTGTTACCAAGATCATGGGCCAATTGTACGATGCTAGAGACCATTGATGTTAGTAATAACCAATTCAATGACACTTTTCCCACTTGGTTGGGAAGTCTTCCACATTTAAAGCTTCTCATGTTACGGTCCAACAAGTTCTATGGTCAAATATTAGAGAGTCCAGAAACCAATTATGAGTTCCCTAACTTGCAAATCCTTGATCTCTCTTACAATAGATTTACAGGAAAATTTCCATTAAATTCCTTCAGAAATTGGAATGCCTCGAAGTTGGACAATAAACACTTGACATATATTCATGCAGAAACATTGTTCAGGGTGGAGTTATACTATTGGTTTGAAAATTACGATTATTCAATGAAAATTACAAACAAAGGTGTGGATATAGTATACCACAAGGTCCAAGAATTCTTTAGAGCCAGCCATTGATATTTCAAGCAATATGTTTGTTGGAGAGATTCCTGAATCCATTGGAGATGTATTAACGGAGCTTCATATGTTAAATCTTTCTAATAACATTCTCACTAGACACATCCCACCATCTTTAGGGAATCTTACGACGTTAGAATCATTGGACCTTTCTCAAAATAGGCTCTCAGGGGAGATTCCACAACAGCTAGCACAACTTACTTTCCTTGAATGGTTCAATGTTTCTCATAACAATCTCACTGGCTCTATACCACAAGGGAAACAATTCAACACATTTGAAAGCAGTTCGTTTGAGGGAAATCTCGGCTTGTGTGGGAATCCATTATCAAATAAATGTTGGGTTTCTGATTCTTCACCACCTCCACCTTTGATTTCTAAACAAAGTCAGGACTGTATTGGGTCTCTCTTTGAATTTGGTTGGAAAATAGTTTTGGTTGGCTATGGATTTGGACTAATCATTGGAGTGATAATTGGCAACATTGTGGCTATAAAAAAACATGATTAGTTGATGAAGACCTTTGGAATGAGGCAACAGATACGAAGGAACATGAGAATAAAACATAGAAACTGAGCATGCATCTTGCAAATTGCAATATATAAATATGCACCTACGAAAGTTTTATGGAGCTTTTTTATTTTTATTTCTTTTTACGTAGTATTAGTATTAAACTATATGATATCGTGTACTTCCTATATAATAAAAATTGTGTTTTACACATTTTGATTGTGCTAAGTGTATTCCTTTTTTCTTTTTCTTTTTTTTTCTCTCTCTCTCTCTTAGGCTAGATGAATAATATTTTTGTCTATTTATGTTATACATAAAGACGTTTTATTCAAATTGAGAAATGAATCCTCACCACACTTTTATCATTCAATTATGATGTAAGCTATCAAGAAACAACCTTTTTAATTTCTCTTTTCGTGATGTCGATTCGCTACAATAGAGTTCAATAAGATGTTCGACACAATTATAAAATGAACTTGTGTTTTGGGAACACTGTTTTTTTACGTTTAACTGGTACTAGCTAGCCCTATACCCACGTAATTAATGCGCATACACTATAATCTCCATTTACTGTTTTTGGCATATTAAAGATAAAAATAGGTAGTATGAATTTGCTCTTTCTATTATATTTTTTGTTGTTTAAATTTAAAACATAAAATAACAATATTGATATTAATGTAGCTTGTAACTAATAGAATGGTTCATCATCTATTTAGTGTTTACCACAATCTGTTCACTAATTAGTACATTTCTTTTATAAAGTAAAAGATGGGAAACTATCATTGTATTTTATACTCAATAAATTTTGACATAAAGGCAGTGTTAGTTCCTAAAATTAACTCACTTGGCGCTATCGATCCCTGATGTTTGAAATTAACACTATTAGTCCCTGAAGTTTAAAAAATGATTGTTATTGATCCCTTCATCCAATCCGTTAGTTTCTTTGCCTACGTGGCTAATAGAGGGATGATGTAATATTTTTTAAATTACGTGGCATATTTTTTTTTTAATTACAAAATGATACATGGGCAAAATAATTTAGATCCATAGAAAACTCAATACTTGACCCGCCCCAATATGTATCTGATCCACAATATAAAACAAACCAAAACCATCTCACCTTTAAACCCCTTTGTCCCCTGAAGGTACTCAACTGCCAGCGCAACAATACCAGCGAGACAAAGTTGCTCCATGTACTCATACACCAAAGGCATCAATAAGAGCACATATAGACACACACAATCACGAATGGGAAAAGAAACAAATAAATGTTCACTTTTGTAAGAGAGTATATTAACACGGGAATTGCTACAAGGAAATCATGGATTGAAGACATTAATTATAGATCCCATGATGGCTGGCGAATGTGACAAGGATTAATGTTGTTGGGAAAATAATTAATTTAGAGATTTTTATTGTATTTAAATTATGATAACTTTTTCATCGTGTTGTGTGTTTCCTTTTTTAGTGAAAAAAATATGTTTCTCGTAAAAGTATGAGCTTTGTACAGGACTATAATAAATGCATTTATCGATTACAGAAATTTTTTCCAACAATTGAAATAGTATATTGTGATTGATATATAACAAACGTGGTGTTAGTGGTAAGTTCATGTTACACCAATCACAACTTTTTTTACTCAAAAGCGGTAGATCAATCACAATTTGCTACCTCGCCAAGTTGGGAAAGAAAATTGAAAAGGAAAAAAAAAAAATGATGTCTCTAATATTACTTTATAAATAAAACAAAACAAAAGCTCCAACACCAAACTAAAGGCAAAGGCTTTTTTTGTTTTTTTTACAATTCAATAGTTAGGAGGAGAGTGGATTTGAATCAGAATGTCGCTATTAAAAACACAATGAGTTACCACCCGTTGAGCTACAAGCCTACAAGACTCTTGGAACTAAAAGCAAAATTATGGCTTCTCAAACTTAATTTTTTTGAAATTTGTTTCCTTTAACTTTTATAACCTTTAGCTTTGTGCTTTGTGCAATCTGATAGTCACTATTAGTCCGATTGGGCTTGTTTGAAATCGCAATCTAAGATTGGGCCCAGTGAGAGGTTTGGCTCTAGTGTTAAGTCATATGTCATTGGACACAGGTCCTTTGTAATTTTTGTTCTTTGTTCTTTGTCTTTTGTTCTTGTTGTGCTTCGTCTTACACTAGGCTCATCATCACACAGTGATGACCAAAGCCTAAGATAGAAATTTTGCTTGGGTCCTAGAAAGACCCAAAGGGAAACTTTGGGCTGTTATAGATATATTGGGCAGAAGCTTCATTAAGTCTTGAGCTACTTACGGTTGGTTAGAACAAGTTTTCTTGTAACTACTTTTCTTGTAACATAATTTTTGGAGTGGTTTTTTTTTAATTTTCCACTTCGTTTTTTAAATTAGTCTTGTATTTATTGTTTTTATATTTACTGCTTTAGGTTTGGTATTAATATTATGTGATCGATCATTCACAAAAACTAATAATTCCACTGTATAGATCACATAAGGTCTAAACAAATATTTCACCAAATAACAACCTTCTGGATTCAAAGTGTTCTAGGGTCTCGTCGTGTTCGTGTAGTAACCCTTCCGTCAATTTCACGTTGCGTAAACTAACCAGTAACCAACATAGTATTTGAATACATACACCTAATTAACAGTAAAAGACACGCTCAATTGCTCTCCATTGTACAGATCGTTGACAATATTGACCAATTGTATACACGAGTCCACGAACAATGAATGTAACTCTTGAAATAGCTAGTCTAGTTTAGAACAGCTTGAGGACAATATTTATTATATATACTAAAGATTGAAATTTTGTTCCTATTATGGAGACTTTGTTAGGTAAATCACGACCACCAAGGTCTAGTCGCTAATAACTATATATATATATATTAAACTGTCCTCGATTTGTGGGGGAAATTGAGGGCCACGATCTCTTTGAATTTATATATATATTAGCGTGTTCTAAACTCCTAATCATATGTAATAGGTCTTGATGGATTTTTTGTTCTATTTTTGTTTTTTTCATTTTTGGGACCATTGTTGATTAAAAATTTCGAAGTGTTGATCACAATGGTCAGAGTGGTATAAGAACATGCGTGTGAAGATGTTTCTATTTTCCAAGAAGAAGAGAGAATGAGAGTTTTTTATTAGTATTAACTATTATTTTTCTAATGCATGAATATTCAATGTCCTATTGACCCATGCTCGTTTGGAATCCCATTAAAAAGGCAAAAAACACATTTTGAAAATGTAAAACTCAAATTTTGTGTTTGGTAAGAAAAAAGCATGATTTGCAAAAAAAATTTGCCTTCAAAACGTGTTTTTGGCAAAAAGCATGGTAAGGAAATGGGTTACCAAACGGACCCTATAATAATCTTGGAGACTTTTCTTAAACCTTTTTCTTGGTCAATCGCTGTATAATGTTAGAACTTGTGCAAATTCTCTTGATTTTGGAGTGATTTCAAATTAAATCCTACTCCTCCTCACAATATGCTACTTAGTTGATAGCATGTCTATTTTATGTAGTTAGGGAGGACCAATTGCTTAATGAAGATATCCAGAAGTTGAAAACTTAACGAATAGAATATATGCCCATTTCTTTTCTTTCCTTGATTAAAAAAACAAGACCAACTTGGAGTTGTATATAAAGAATGATATTTAGCTTATTTTGGGAAAGGCTTATATAGGGTTCAGGATTTTTAAGGTATAAATGTTTAGGTTTTTGGATCTAAAGGGATTTAATGATTATAAGTAGGTTTAGGGTATCTTAATTCGAATGCCTTAAATGGCTCAACCAATTTTAAATTGTTATTTACATTACATTTTCCAACACTTCAACAAAAAATTCATACAAAAATTAAAGAATTACATATATGCAACAACAATATGCATTAAGCCAATTACAATAATATGACAAAGTAATTACTTATTCCGCGCATCACGCGGGTCTACGACTAGTGGGTTATAATACTAACAACTCCCATTTTCTCCTCTTCTTATTGGTAATGGAAACCTAAGCCCACATTCATCCGGTATCACTATGACATTGTGATCAACACGCTTTTTAGCTTTGGATCCAAATTTCATCAATGGTACTCTCAAAAATGAAAAGACAAAACAAACAAACAAAATCCCTCAACACCTATTTCAAATCATTATTATATGCTAATATATATTGAATATTCTAAGTTTCGATTTAAAATATAAACCTAATAAAACGACTAGGGTAAACATTTCATATGGTCATATATAATTGATGTAAAACAACAGGACATTTGGAAGTACTTTGACTAGACTTTGCTACATGCTGATTTATCTCTACCAATTAGAAATTCTCCATATGCATTTTTCTCGGAGGAATAACATTTCTAAATTTGGTACATTAATTAACAATGTCCCCAAGCTAAATATTCTAAACTAGAATAATAATTTATGTAGCATGCGAAGAGTAAAAAAAAAAAATGAGTTCATTAATTTATTGTTCATGGGATTGTGAATACCAAGACTTGATCTGCTTTCTTCAATTATATATACGGTGCAAGAAAGCTTGTTCAATTACATCTTGCATTATGGATATCTCAATTTTCTTCCTTCTTCTATGTCTGCTACAAACTCTTCCTTTATCTTATACACTTGATACTCTAAGAGGCACATCTCTATCAGTTGACAAACCAAGTAACATATTGGTTTCAACAAATGGTGAATACTCTGCAGGGTTTTTCCCGGTTGGTGACAACGCTTTCTGCTTTGCCATATGGTTCAACAAATCGTTGAATCCCACTGTTGTTTGGATGGCAAACCGAGATGACCCTGTTGATGGAAAAAGTTCAAAGCTTTCACTTTTGAAAGATGGCAAGCTTATCCTAACCAACTCAGTTGGTATCACCGTTTGGAGCACTAGAACAGCAGCCTTGACCTCGTCAGATGCCACCAATTTGCAATTACAGCTCCAAAACACGGGTAATCTTGTTCTTAATAATTCCAAAGGTGTAATCTGGCAAAGCTTTGATTCACCTATGGATACTCTTCTACCTCAACAAGCACTCACCTTGACTTCTAGCCTTATCTCAAGAAGAAGCCAAGGTGACTATTCTTCTGGCAAATACAAGCTCTTTTTTGACAATGATAATGTGCTCCGCCTGCTTTCTCAAAGTCCAACAATGTCCAGTCTCTATTGGCCGGATCCATGGTTTCAAAACCCTGCAGACGCTGGAAGGTCTATGTACAATACTATTAGACATGCACTACTAGACAACAAGGGCTATTTTGAGTCATCTGATAATTTTCAATTTAAGGCAACAGATTTTGGTGTGGTAACTCACAGACGATTAACACTTGATCCTGATGGCAATCTCCGATTATACAGCCTGCAAAAGATGAATGGGAGATGGGATTGGGTTGTAACATGGCAAGCCTTCTCTCAACCATGCAGAATTCATGGTATCTGTGGACCCAATAGTCTGTGTAGTTATGATCATGTTACTGGTAGGAAATGTTCTTGCTTACAAGGCTTCAAGTTGAAATATCATACTGATTGGTCTTATGGGTGTGAACCAGAATTCAACATCTCTTGCAACAATACAGATGAGTCTAGCTTTGTCCAACTTGCTCATGTTGAATACTACGGCTCAGATCTAGACTTCTATTGGAATATTACTTTAGAGTCTTGTCAAGAAAAATGTGAGTCTTCTGGCTGTATTTGCAAGGGCTTTCAGTACAAATTTATTGAAGGTATATATTCTTGTTACCCCAAGTTTCTACTATTCAGTGGACACTATTCACCGAATTTTGCAGGAGACTTTTATTTAAGACTACCAAAAGCTAGTCCTTTCTATAACCAGACTCCTCATGAAGAAAAAAGCTTAGAATGTTCTGCCAATGTATCAAAGCAACTAAGAAGAACATATGAAAATAAGACGGTAAAGCTTTTGCTTTGGTTTGCCACTGCAGTGGGAGGTATTGAGGTGACCTGTATTTTACTGATATGGTTTTTCTTGTTAAGAACTACTAAACATCCAGACCCAGATCTAGCTTCACAAGGATACGTCCTCACAACTAGATTTAAGCGATTCACCTTTGATGAGCTAAGAAAGGCAACGTGGGGATTCAAAGAAGTGATTGGACGTGGAGCAAGCGGGACAGTATACAAAGGTGTACTCCTTGATAAGCGAGTTGCAGCAATCAAGCGACTCAATGAAGCTGACCAAGGAGAAGCAGAATTCCTGGCCGAAGTGAACACCATTGGGATGTTGAACCACATGTACTTGATAGAGATGTGGGGATATTGTGTAGAAGGAAAGCATAAGCTTCTTGTGTATGAGTACATGGAGCATGGATCTTTAGCTGAAAATCTTAGTTCTAATGCACTTGATTGGAAGAAGAGGTTTCAAATTGCAGTGGGCACTGCAAAAGGCCTAGCTTATCTACATGAGGAGTGCTTAGAATGGATTTTACATTGTGATATAAAGCCTCAAAACATACTCCTAGATGATGACTACCAACCAAGGGTAGCAGATTTTGGCCTATCTAAACTACTAAGTAGAAGTAAGATTGACCATTTAAGCTTCTCAGGAATGAGAGGAACTAGAGGTTATATGGCTCCTGAATGGGTCTACAATCTTCCCATCACTTCTAAAGTGGATGTGTATAGCTATGGGATTGTATTGTTGGAAATAATAACTGGAATGAGCCCCAATGACATGCATACCTTTAACAGTGGAGAGACAAGAGAGCATAAAAGGTTGATCCCTTTGGTAAGAGAGTATATTAACATTGGAACTGCCACAAGTAAGTCATGGATTGAAGACATTGTAGATCCCATGATGGCTGGCAAATATGACAAGGCTAAGATGGAACTTCTTGTTAAAGTGGCTTTACAATGTGTGGCGGAAGACAGGGATGAGAGACCCACCATGAACCAGGTAGTAGAGATGCTTCTGAGCCATGAGGATTAATGTTGTTGGTAAGATAATTTGGAAATTTTATGTAAGTTAAATTATGATAACAATTTCAACATGTTTTGTCTTTTCTTTTTCTTTTTTTGTAGAAAATATTACATTCTCAATAAACCACCACAATAACTCTTTCAATTGTGACTTGTCTCTCTTTCTCCCCACTATTCTCAGTCTGGTTGTTAATTGCAGGCTAAGGGGCAAGCTGCTTTGCTTGCTAAACTATATATTGAACTAAATTTTAATAGCTTTGTGGAAACAACGTAAAGGTTTACAATACAACAAATCTATTGATTTAAAATCCAAATCCAAATCCAGGTATCTAAACACAATCCAAAGGTAATCAAAGGGAAATTACATTTTTAACCACAATTGAGGGTAATGGACCTTGTGGTTCATGGACTGCGATTCCTAACACATGGATCCATCTACTAACTTGGGCCGTAGTCTATACAAGTGGAAAATGAGAGCCCGCGTGAAGTACCAGCCCATGCAGATTCATGCACCTTCAGAACCTATTGCCCAGATGGTATGTCAATTTAATTTTTCAAAGGTATTGCCATGTAACATGTTGTAGGTGCTGATCTGACTTCAACAATATATGTTATCATGTCTTAACTCTTAGGGAACATATTGAAGAGTGTTAATTACACCCATATAACTTTGATTCCCAAAATAATGTCCCCTGAATCAATTGCACAATATCGACCTCGAGTTTATGTAATGTTATCGATAAGATTATCTCCAAAATTTAAGCTAATTGTTTGAAAGAGATTTTGCCTAAAATTATTTATTTTAATCAAAGTGCCTTTGTCTCTAGTGGGTTGATTTTATAGTAACTTTTGAGACGTTTTATTATATGAAGAATAAACGGGTAAGTTGTAGGGGTCATATGGCTTCAAAGTTGGATATTACTAAATCTTATGACCGAGTTGAATGGATATATCTTCAACGAATAATGGAAAAAAATAAAAAGGAATTTGTTCTTTAGTCACAACTCACAACACCCCATGGTCATACTTTGTGCCATTAAAAGTGTTCTTGTAGTACCCGTAACGCCATAATTAAAAGTGTTCTTGTGGTACCCATAAGGCCATAATTTGTTCTTTATTTTTAATTCTCAAGTGTTTCTCATTGCGGATTTCGGAATTTGAACATGTGACTTCTACTCCCCAAACCACTTGGAAGTATACTTATTAATCACCATTAGACCACCACCCTTAATCGTCCCTTGTGCTCTTTTATGAAGGCAAAGGTGATGTGCAATTCATATTACTAGTCGTAAACCTATGCGATGCACGGAAAAGCTATTGAAAATGAGATCTAGAGATTAGATCCAGTTAACGGGTGCCCTTAAGGTAATGGTTAAAAAAGTATTTCATGCTTCCTCATTATAAGAAGTAATGAAATTTTAAAATTAAAATAATACAAAAATAACTTTTATGAGGTATTTTTGTCTTTAATATTAAAAATTTGTTATTTTCCTTAAAGTTTTAAGTATTTAATGCTCCTTAATCATTGCTCAAAGGGCACCCATTAACAAAATCCCTAAAGATTTACTGGGTTAGTTTGCTTTTTTGTTGAATGTCATTATTTTTCTTTGTAATTTGAGAGATTACTTCAATCATCATATCATTTCAATTTAGTTGGGAAACTTTAGCAAATTTGTTTCTCTAAAAATCATGTGAATGTTTTTTCAAGTGTAATTTGAAGAGATGGCCAATGGCAACTTAAGCCAAGAGGCGCAAACAATGTGAAATTGACTTAAATTAATGCAAGATTGAGTGTTACATTTTGTCAAACACATGTGTGCATGTACCAAAAAGGGGAATGAAAAGAATATTTTGCAACATGAATCCACCCAAAAGTTACACCCAAGACAAACTAAGAACATTACAATTAAACAAATGGTCAATGATCCCAAGTTGGTAAGATTGGAGAAAAAAATTCAAAAAAAAAAAACCATTATTTTTGTCGAAGGTGAATCTCACTTCTCATCAGAACATTTTAATCTCCTTTAAAATATTCAATGTTCATTTTATTCTCCCCTCGACATTTTAAAGGATACTTCTTTAGTGCATAAAAATCATGGTACAGATGCATCTAATGAGAGTAAAGCTATAACTTGACATAAGCTTGAACACAACATTATTTGTCACCACAGTTTATTAAATCAAACTAAGGCCGCTTGTAGGTTTGATGCACCCATGGTTTTCACTGATACTAACCAATGTCATTAAATGCAACACTAATACCATGTTCATGTTCACTTTTAGTGAGTCATTGTTCTGCTTACAATTCAACAATAAATTCTACCGTAGGAAATTAGTTTTGGCCAGAAAAATTCACTACATAGACATAGAAAATAAGTTTGATAATAAGTGGTCTACTTACCAATGGAATGTTCAAAAGCCCTGAAATACAGAGTGGTGACAAAGCCAGAAAGGGAGACGATTTACCCTGGCAATTAGAAAGTCTCCATATATAGTTTTCGCAGGAATAAAATTTCTACCTTTGGTTTTGCTTCATAAAACAATGTCCTCAAGATATTCTAAACTAGAGTATGCTAGCAAGTGTGAACATTAAAAATAAATATTTCGGTGGGCTTGTAAAATACCAAGTCATGGTCTGCCCAACGAATGTGGTTGACTTAATGTTTCATTAGTTGACAAGCAAGGAGAACAATATCAACTTCTAGTTGTCAGCATTTGCTTTCTTCAATTATATACAGAAGATTTAACAAACAGAATCATCATGACATTCAAGCTCTAGCATTTGTCATATATCTCAACTCTCTTCTTTCTTCTATGTCTGTTACAAACTCTTCCATTATCTAAAACACTAGTCGTGGACCCGCGCAATGCGCGGAATAACTAATCACTTTGTTCTAGACTTAATCGATGTTGTCGCATATGATACAACCTTTTCATATTGTATTTTGAAATTGAAAAGCTTTAACCTTTTCATATATATATATATATATATATATATATATATTATTGTAAAAGTTGTAGGTATTTTGCAATTATTTTCAAAGAGTAGCAAAAAATGTGGAATAGGATTTCTTCTGGTAATTCATTTTTTATGTGCATGATTTTACGTAGTAGTGTTAAAATGTGTGCATATTGTAGTATATTATCTTCTCTTTTCTTTTTTTTTTTTTTTTTTTTTTTTTTTTTGAAAAGAATAGTAGTATATTATCATTCATTTGTGTTTTGAATTTATAGGATGTATAGGAAAGTTTTCAGGTGGTAGATGAAAGGCTTTTTTTAACAAATTGATATACCAAATAACTAACTTGAACATTAATCATAACCTTTTAATAATAGTTATTAAAAACAGTTGAGAGCTTAAACTCTTAGAGATATTGTAAAGGCAAGCAGGCCTTTAAAATTCAAAACAAAATAGCCAACTCATAAATCTTATAATTGTTGTAACTTACTAAACCACATAGGAGTGGAGTGGCATAGTAACAGGCCCATGAGAGGAAGTTTATCAGATTTATTGACTCATTCTACAACCCAATGCAGTAAAATCAGTTCGCATATATAGTTTATGATAACAGATTCCAATGTCATATTTATGCTTTAGTTAATTGCATTGAGCCAAATCCAAAACCCTCAATATAATTCAAAGAAACAAAATAATTTTATTAACATGATATTATAACAGAAACAAAATGATAATATTAAGCTTTTGCCTCTAGAATCCCTAGGTCTCCTGCTTCACATCTAACTTTTAGTGAATGAGTATTTATCCTTTAAGGTTGTTCAATTTCTATAGAATATCATATGGCTTTCAAGATGATCAGTGCTAGACTTCTATAACATTAACATCATTTAACACCCATCTCTCATAATTGAATAATACAAAAAATTGGAACACGTATAGCAAATAAAAAAACACATACACAAAACAAAAACAACCATAGATCGTTTACTCACGGACCCATTTCCTAAAACCACAAACATTTAAAATCCACCAAAAGAAACATCACGAATTATGCAGCTTTGTTTAATTCCTAAGAAAGCATGAAAGAAGCCCATAGATCCAAACACTATTGAATCCGAACTAAAAGCAACCAAAACACCAAAAAGAGTGTTAAGGATAATCCTCATCTACATCATAAAGATAATCCTCATCTACATTCAACAATACAACCTAATAAAGACAAAGGATAAACATGCACCTTAGTTGTTGATCAAGATAACATCTAGTGTTGATATTGTTGAATAATAGTCTGGTTGTATAGTTATTGATATAGATAGATGTGGAGATTGGATAGACTCTGTATTTGTGCAGTACTCTTGTAGAAGTTGTATCCATCTAGTACTATTGTATTCAATCAAATTATATACTGCGCACAAATTAAGTAAAGCTGATACATTCCAATACTTGTATTGAGAAACTTTACAGAGAGTGACTAAGTCTAGAAACACAGTTTAGCACTCACTTGACAAAACAATATAGCAAAGCAAATCAGAAATTGTTAATTATTTCTACTTACAATAAAAATTTACATAATTTACAAAACAATATAGCAAAGCAAACCAACAAAGTTTCTACTTATTGTTTATCCATTCATTTATCTGTTAATCTATTTTAAATTGGGGGAAAAGGGGACCAGATCACAGCACCTTGAGGAACTTCCCTTGATTCCATTGCTCAACCGAAAGAATAATTTGACCCGTTAACAACATTGTTACCAAGGGTGGTATCAAACCCCCAAGGAAAAAAATCATTAACTCACCAAAATAAAGCAAACTCTTAAATTAAAAAGAAAAAGAAATAAAAAATACTCACATTCATTGGAGGTTCTGAAAACTCTTCCTCCATAATTTCTGACAAATCCCTATATGCAACCACAATCTAATCTAACACCTAAATACAGATTGATGTTTATATAGAAGATGAAATAAAGAAATAAATTGATGTAAGGAATAGTACAGAGCATACCTAGTATATAAGGAACAATTTTTTTTTTTTTTTTAATCAAATCAAAATCTGATTATATTCTCATTTGAGCATTCCATAAACAATTCCATGTGAAATTAAAATTGTAAAACAAATAAATACACCGAAGGAACAGTACATAGCATACCTAGTAGGAACAATCAAAATCTGATTGTATTCCCATTTGAGAAATCCATAAACAATTCCATTACACCCCTTGAAGCGTGAAATTTAAATTATAAAGCCTGAATAGAAATTGCATAGCATACAAAATCGAAGACACCTAGAGTACCGAAATCATCATAGCACCGGCAGGGCACCAAATTATGATCACATCAAAATTCCAAATGAAAAACCTGTAAAATATTGAAAAAGAAAAGGGAAAACTAACCTTAGAAAGGGCTCTGCAATTTTGGAGAGACAACAATTAGAAATCAATATATAGGGATAACAGGAAGATTCAAAAGGGAGATGAAGAGAGGTTGGATTTAATGGTCCGGCAAAGTATTAAGCACTATAATAAATATGAAGATTCAACTATTAATTTAGTATATAGGTTATAGGAGATGAAGAGGTGAGGGAGTTCAAGAGGTAAGATGTAGATAGAGTGGTAGATGAAAAGGTGAGGTAGAGGAACAGCCATGGATAGATGAAGAGGTGAACGTTAAAACCAATGAAGAGTTCTAAGACCGTAAGAATGAAATTATGTTGTTTGCCAGGAAAAATTCACTAGTAGGGTACCCGCGCGATGCGCGGTTTATATTGTAAGTTATAGTATAATAAAGAAAGTTATATAATGAATGCTTAATATCATATGTAATTTGAATGAATGCTTCAAATACAATTTAGCAAATTATTTAACACTTAAAGGAATATATATATATATATATATATATTGCATAAATGCATGAAATACTCATTTATATTAACTTTGATATGAAACTCATTGAGCAGTAATATTAGTGAGCTTGCTAATATTGGCTGTGGTTGGTATTATTTGGTTATAATACTATAGTTGTTAAATTACTCAACTTTACACAAAGCTCAAGGAACTACAGATTGGAGGGGAAAGAAGTAGAATACTCTTCTGCTGCAATGAATATAAACATAAATCATGTATCAGAAACATGCAATTATACAGAACACAACTTCAAACTCATGCTTAAATATTGCAAGAGCCTTATAACCCAATTTTTTTATACTTTCATCTGATGTAGAGATAACAAATGCAATTGCAAAATCCACAGGGTCAATCAGTCCAATGACAAATTATGAACTGGGAATGACAAATTATGAGCTGGGAAACGCAAGATAAGACAGGATCATAGTGTTCTATATTTTCAACAATAGAACATTCCTCACAAAATTCAATGATGCTATTAGTTGAGAATTATTTCAATCATATTAGCAATGAAAAAATAACATTAAAAATGAACTATAAGTAAAAACCCAAAACACCCAAAAGGGGATTATTGTATGATAATGGTTGAAACTTGTTCCTAGATAATGGTTCATCACATGCTGTAGCATCCTAAGGAAAATATAGCAGTGTAGATGCAGATATTTTTAAATTGACTTTTCCATTCTTCTTCAATTGCTTTAGCATCCGTCATGATATCCACTTTGACGCTTCTTTGAGGATTCCATGTTTATAGAACATAACTTATTCACCATCCTTTATTTGTACATGACAACTTAAATTATTAGAGGATTTGGCCCTTCACAACCAATCTTAAGAAAACAACTTCACAACCAATCTTAAATAGAACATTGATTTGGAAGATACCGTGGTAATCATGCTTGTTTGTAAACGTACTTGTATCTTATTATTATTCTAAACGTGACCAACAGTGCAAGGTCAAAATCCATTTAAATACTTGGATAATGCAAGTAATATATCAACCCTTCTAGCCTTAGTAGCCTACAAATACTTGGATAATGCAAGTAATATATCAACCCTTCTAGCCTTAGTAGCCTACAATGTATCTAGTCAATAAGAATGACTAATGATGTTGTATTGAAAAAAACAAAATAAGGAATAATATGTGCTCTCTTAAATAAAAAAACATTAATAGAGGAAGAAACTTACCAAAGATATAAATGAAGGTGAATAGAATCTCACTAAGAACTATATATCATATATTAGACCTGCAAATAGAATAAATAACACTTATCAAATTCTCTTAAAAAATGCCTAAAATCAAAGGAATTTTTTTTTAATTGTTTTTGTTTTTGTTGTAAATTATATCTCCTTGTCTACATTTGACAAATAAAATGGACTTTTGTTTTTTCTGTTGGTTGTGTTGTGAATCTTTTGAATGCGAGTGTCTGCTAAATTATAACGATTTATGAAAATCCAGCTTCTGATGGATGGTGTAACCAAGCAAGTCAAGATATAGGCTGTAATGGTGTTGGTGAGATTTTGGTTTGACAAAATGCTGCAGACATAAGCAATCTACAGCATTTGTGTATTTTTCCCCTGTTCAACTATTTTGTCTTTAGTCAATGAGCAATTAGATTTATGTGTTCAATGAGTCTAAAAATATATGTGTGTGCTATTTCTTGTGATTCTTCATGTGATGATCAACAACAGGTGGTCTGTTGGTTTTTCTTGACATATAAGCAGAGATATAGACCCATTACTCAAGTTTAAATTCAGTCCTGGCTCTTAGTTTCAAAGTCCTAAATGTCTCCTTCCTCATTAAGTGACTTGATGAACTATCTACTGATCTGGACAATATTCAGTTCCTTTCTAGAATTTATGAGATGTCAGACCTTTCACCAGCCCAAATTCTCAACACCTGAAAAGAATTCACTCTACCATAGACTTGATGAACTATCTACTGGGAACCTCCTAAGCTCTTTGTTAAATATTGTCCTATTTCCCTACGACATTGACAAAATATTGGTGCACCACCACTAACGATATATTATTTATGGACTTCTTAACCTCAATATTCCCTGTGATCTGTCCTGCAAAACACAAACGTGTGACTCATACAATGAGATTGTCCCTTCCAAGCTCCTAAAACATCCAATCTGCACTATTATGAAGTTGAGAGAGTTAATTATGTCAACACTGGTTGCACTGCCCGTGATCAGAAGGTCCAAAATACTACCAACTAATGAATCAAAGTCATATGTCACTTGGCAGAAGATCAAAATACTGCTTTTTAAGTTTTATTTTAGAGCATATTGAAGGTCGTTCTTATCCTTACAAAGTCTACACCCAAACCTAGCTCCAAGCCCGAACCAAAAAGAAGAGAGATGCGTTGGTTGCAAGGAAACCATAAATTGTAGACTACTAAAACAAAACAGGGAAAAAAACTAAAGCTAACTTGATCGATTCGGCTATTGCAAGTCTCTCTTGGTGGCTGGTTCCACCCAACATAATTGAAAATATAGAATCACCAGAACAATCTTCTTTTTAGCACAAACTTATGTACATCAATAATCAGAGCCACCATGATTAAGAATTGAGTCAAATCCTGAACACAATATTACGGATTGAATTCAATACCATAGACACCCTAACTTCACACATATATGAAATGAGTTATTTTCTAACACACACACACAAACACAAATATAACCGAATTTAAATCCCATTGTAAAGTCATAGATTCAATAGCCGTAAAATATGCCCAGTTATTTTAAAAAAATATTTATAATATCATAACTCACATGGGTCCAAATTTAAATCCCATTGTAAAGTCATAGATTCAATAGCCGTAAAATATGCCCAGTTATTTAAAAAGATATTTATAATATCATAACTCACATGGGTTGGGCTTAAGAGGCAGTGAGAGTAGCTTGAACAATGAAGTGGCAGAGACTTTGCCTCTCTGGAACGTAGAGAAGGGCTTGGGAGAAGTTTTTGGAATGAGTGGTATGGTCAGGCATTTTGACGAACACTTTGCAAGCAATTTCTCAAGAGCTCAATCCTTTGAATAATGTTGATCAATTTGAACTTTCGGTTACACACGCAACAACATTCAACACATAAGTATCTTCCACCATTTTATTAAGCCAACATTAAAGAAAATAATAAAACCATAAAAAAAACCTCATACCTACGAAGTTAACAAACCCTGGCTACTGTTTATCGTGTTTGATCAAGCCCTTACGAAAACCTCAACGCCATTAATGGGTCTCCACCATGTACTGATTCTCGCGGCGACCACACCAGTAGTCATGGATGCAAAAGATGAGATCTGAAATAGCAATTTTATTAGTTATAAAGAAGAACCACTGACGTCAATCAAAACGAATCACCCTGAAACCCTTCAAAACCCCAAAAATTTGAAACCGTGGAAATTTAGATTCATCCAATGAAAATTCCATCACCATTCCGAGTTTCGCTTCTCCCTCCGCCGATAATGAAGACCACGACTCCACTCCCCCAGCCATCATCTCTCATATACGATCAATCGCCACGAAAACGACGCCGTTCGTTATAATTAAAAGAAACTAAATAATCAAGCCCTAATTTAAATAAATAAATCAATCAAAATCAAATTGATGAATTGGAAATCAGAATTGGAAATCGAACCTTCCTGAACTTCTTCTCCGGCGGCTCGTTCGCCGAAAACCTGTTCGAATTTCCACTCCAGCGGCTGCGAAGACCCCGCCGCCGCCGGCGCTTCCTCTCCTCCACCGATCATCTCTCTCAGCAAGGAAATACGCAACGCAAATCCACAAACCAATCGATCTGAGTGAATCTGATTTTTCTACACGAATCTCAGCGATTCAGGAAATGCAGTCGCGTCCTTCATCGTCGTCCTTTCCAACCACACGTCTACCGACTCGAACGAAGACGAAGTTCCACTCTCTCTCAAACTTTACCTATGAAATTCACCATCGATGAGATTTTCTCTCTCTCTCTCTCTCTGTCTCTCGCTCGCTGAAACTCAATCTCTCTGTAAAATGAAAATCAATGAGATTTCTCTCACGCACAGACACACACACACTCTCTCTCTCTTTATTTTTTTAGTATATTTTTTTTTCTTTTTTGGATGATGACTAATTAGATGACAAAATGAGAATGGAAGAGAATGACGGAGCAGTGAAAACGTCGTAGCTTTGTGGGGGATTGCTTATCTCTCAATTACAAAGAGAGGAATGGTGGGAACTGCACCAACCGAATGAAAAGAGAGTCATGTAGAATGGAAATGGTGCAATTGTTCATCATTGATCATTATCCAGTTGTTTTATTAAACAACATATCAATTGATAAATTTAAATAATAGAAAGACACTTACTTTAATTTAATATTTTAATTGCTGATGTGGCAGCCACATCAGTTTATAAGACACATGGCAGAACCTCAGTTAAAGGTCTCTGCTTTTATATATATATTGATTATAGATTTGATACTCTCATAGGCACATCTCTATCTGTTGACAAACCAAATGACAAATTGGTTTCAGAAAATGGTGAATACTCTGCAGGGTTTTTCCTAGTTGGGGACAACGCTTTCTGCTTTGCCATATGGTTCAACAAATCATTGAATTCGACTGTTGTGTGGATGGCAAATCGAGATGAGCCTGTTGATGGAAAAGGTTCAAAGCTTTCACTTTTGAAAGATGGCAAGCTTATCCTATCCAACTCAGCTGGTATCACTGTTTGGACCACTAGAACAGCAGCCTTGACCTCATCAGATGACACCAATTTGCAACTACAACTCTTAAACACAGGAAATCTTGTTCTTCATAATTCCACAGGTTTTGTCATCTGGCAAAGCTTTGATTCATCTGTAGATACTCTTCTTCCTCTACAAACACTAACCATGGTTTCAAGCCAAAAGAAGCCAAGTTGACTACTCTCCTGGCTACTATAAGCTCTCTTTCAATGACGACAATGTGCTCCACCTACTTTTCCAAGGTCCAACAATTTCTAGTGTATACTGGCCAGATCCATCCCTTGCAAACCCTGGACTAGCTGGAAGGTCTAAGTAAGGGACTCCTAGACGCGCAGTACTAAACAACACAGGCTATTTCGAGTCAACTGATCATTTCACATTCAACGCAACAGATTATGGTGTGGTAACTCACAGGCGATTAATGCTTGATACTGATGGCAACCTTCGATTATATAGCTTGCAAGAGATGAATGAGGTTTGGGAATGGTTTGTAACATGGCAAGCCTTCTCTGACCCATGCAGGATTCATGGCATTTGTGGACTCAATGGTGTGTGTAGTTATGATCATGTCTTTGGTAGGAAATGCTCTTGCTTGCAAGGCTTCAAGATGAAAGATCAGACTGATTGGTCTTATGGGTGTGAACCAGAATTCAGTGTCTCATGCAACAATACAGATAAGTCTAGCTTTGTCCAACTTGCTCATGTTGAATACTATGTCTTTGGGAGTTTAATAAGGAAACTTTGACTGGACCTCTTAATCCCCTGTAAATTGCAACTTGTAAACTATGCTTTAAAACTTAGATAACCACATGGTGGAATGATTTAGCAATTTTATAGTGATAATGTTTACACACACACACAAACACACAAATATACATATATGTATATATTGTTTTACCTCTTATATATCAAGAAAAAGGTAACAGAAAAGCACCTTATGAGAAAAAAAAATAAAAATGTAAACCTTTAGTGTGAGCCTGATTATGAAAAGAAAACATAGGACATTAAGGCTACAACGGATGAGAGAAAAGGAGCTTTGTTTTTATGCCTTATAGAGCTTCGCCATTCTGTCTATGGAGCCTTCTCGATCAGCTATCTTGCACCACAAAACATATCTATTTGAGGTGCATCCTTGCTGGTTACAATTTGTCCAATAGGTTTCTATTTACTCAATGCTGATTTATTTATTAAACTATGTGGTTGTTCCCCAATTGATGAACACTCTCCAAACAGTCATTCATGCCTTCCAAAATTCTCCATGTAATATTTCTAATCAAAGACTAATGTTTAGACAACAAGTGAGCTTAATATGAATTCTAATTCACTGTCAAAACATCTCCCATCATCACGTAAACACTAAAAAGCTATTCGGCTTTTCCTTTTTATTTTCTATTTCTCAATGGCTATACGACATATACAGAAGGCTTAGGATTTCTAGGATTTGTTGCACAGCTCCTATCATGTCAATATGCTATTAGTCTAATAGGTGTGGCCATCTTTGCTTTTCTTTTTTTTTTTTTTTTTTACAAACATATACTCATGCCTAGGCTAGGAAATCAAAGCAACAGATATGAATATGGTATTCATAGTTCTTATGCAATTCTACTACGTATTGCTCCTAAAATTGGCCGATTCAAACTATGATATTCATCAATAGTAATTAAATCTAAAGAAAAGTTTTCTATGCTCTTACCTCAAGAATTCTTCAATTTATCTTTTCTTGAAATCCTTCAAATTTTTGCCATTAAAGAGTGTATGTAGGTATTGAATAAAGTTTATAACTCTATTTATACCCTAATATTGCTAGGGTTACAACCTATTTATTTTTATTTCTACAAACTTCTTAAATAAATGATTTATTTGTATTTTTACCCCACAATTAAAATTACTAGGTTACCCACTTAAACAAAAACTCTTTTTCTATTATCATGTGGGTTACGGGTATTACAAAATAAAAGCTACTCAAAAGCATGAACCCAATGAAGTCCACGCGGTTCATGTTAATTTTTTTTTTTTGTTGTTGTTGATGGGACATTTGAACCCAATCCGATGCTTCCTCTAGTTGAAAAACATTAATATAAAACTTTATAAATACAGGGATTAAATCCGATGCTTGCCATGAATCCACCAACTTCTCCTCTGGTCCAGTATTGATCATGTAAATGATCAAAACCACGTTGCATGCATATCCAATACTTCTCTTATCATCAATCAGAGCTTACCACTAACTTCTCATAAAAGCATTTTACTCAAATCTCAAATCTTGAAACCAACCAAAACTTCTCATTAAGCTCCACGCCTTTTATAGACATCATGTTTCGTGGAAATGCTTTAAACTCTTATCAAAAAGATAAACAACAAAATTCATAACTTTGCTTCAACCATGTGGGGTTGAGTTGGAGGCAACTAAAGTTTTAGGCTCACAAAAACTTAACAAAAGAAACACTTAAAAACAGGGGGAAAAAACTGGTATGGCAAACAATGAGTGCGAGCTCAACCACCTCATTGACAAAGATCAAGGGCTGCAGGCCCTTTGGGTAGTGTTGAGAGCTCAATACTAAACTACCAAAGCTTGGGTTCCAAGAGATTTGCAAGACTTTAGCTATTATTGGGCTTAACACCAATAGGAATGGTGAACAAATTGGAAACACAGTGCCACTGGAGTTCAGTGCACACCAATAGGAATGGTGAACAAATTGGAAACACAGTGCCACTGGAGTTCAGTGCAGTCCGGTGCTCCATGAATGTACAAATTCATTGAGCTTGATTGCCATTTTGTTTGAGAGAAAATTCAATCCAAATTGATTTTTCTTTGTCATATCTGATCATTTGAACAAATTCTAACTTTCCATTTAATCGTTTTATTAGCAAGCTAGGCATTACTGATGTCAAGCTCAACCTTGAGGGGGAGTATTAGAGACCATTCTGAAAATCTTCTCCCTCACTTGTAGCCTAAACTCTTAAGTATGTTAGTTATAATTTTGTGATTTGTTAAGTATTTATTCAAAGCCCATTGTAAGAATATTTATATATTCAGATCAATGTAAAGCTCTTTGAATATAGGAAACAATTAAACAAATTCTTCACTTATCAAAAAAAATAAAAAAATAAACAAATTCTTCATTTATCTTTTTTTACACAGTACATAACCAAGTTTCAAAAGATTTGAGAAAATCAGGACCTTTGATCATGTTCAAAACTACTGCTAATGAAATAAAAAAAAATAGGTACTGGTGTATACAATTTACAATATATAAAGTAATTCAAACGCTCTTCAATGCAATTGAATCTCCACTTTACAAACTCCTCAAATGTTAAAACTCAAAAGGATTATCACAATTATAAATGAAACTTCAGGGCATAAATCCTTCATGAACCAAGCTAACAGAACCAACAACACTTGAATTTTAGTTTCACCGACTGAGATTGTTTCTTCTTGACATCCATGACATGTTAGTATGTTACATTCACAATGTTGACTGAAGCCTCAACTATTGCGTTTTTGGATTGAGTGTAAGGCTTTGTAAACAAGGACAAAGGTTCAGCGAGGAGAGAGAATCTTTGGATTGAGTGTAAGGCTTTGTAAACGAGGACAAAGCTTCAGAGAGGAGAGAGAAAGGGAGCTTTGTTGTACTTCAAATATCGATCTGATGTCATATTAAGCTTTGCCATTCTGCCTATGGAGCTTCTTCAATCTGCTATCTTGCACCAGAAAACATTGCTTCTCCACTAGGTTTAGACTGCATAAGTAGTTTTACAAACTAGGTAAATTCAGGACTAAGGGGAGAAAATAGAAAAAACATACTTGAGAAATAAAAAATTTCAATTATAGGACCATTATTAAGGAGTACAACATACTGAATATTCTAGAGAGTTTTTCCATACACTGGATATAAGACCATTATTTTAATGAAACATTGTATGTAAGACCATTATAAATATGAGCAATATAGAAAAAGAAAGCATGGACTAGACCATTTAACACCTGTAATGATTTTAAACTCAGATAACTATGGTAGGGTGATGCTGAGCAATTTTTTATAGTAATAATATAAAAAATCATAATGATAATTACAGAACTACATTTTTCTACTTCTTAGATAATATGAAAAAGCTAATAGAAAAGCACCTTATGAGAAAAGAAGAAGAAGAATAAATAGTTACCTGTACTAAATGAGATATGGAGTACCAGAACCCAGAGTTTATTTGGTTCAGTGTCATGTACTTTGAAAATAAATTGCTGATTGTGCGTGAAGCCACGAACTCAGCAAATAGTATAGGCAATTGGACTGCAAAAGAAAGACGTGATAACTAAATAACAATGGTTTTTATGAACATAATCACTATCAATTTTGATGTCAAACAATAGTGAACAACTTAAAATTTAAGTTTTAAATTTCTTTGCAAATACCAAACATTGCAACTTGTTGGCAAATGAAATTTCTTTTTTCATTCCAATGGTTTAAAAAAGGCATTTGACAGTCAATAACACATGTAACAGACAAAAAAATGGGAGAAGCAAATGAAAGTTGTTATTTCAATTTGAAAGCAATGTTGTATGTTTAAGTACAAAAAAGACAATGATAAAGTACACAAGTCTCAATATAACTTCAATTCGAACCTTCAATATAGGCCAGATGATTGGGGAGAAAATAGAGGACATTAAGGCTATAAAGGACGAAATTGGAGGCCAATCTTTCCAATTATCATCACTATAAAACTCACCACTATATTGCACAACACCATTCTCCATGCTTATAACTTCAAGCCCCAAGTCGTTCTACTAACTTCATGAGCCTCGTTTATGATTTGAATCATACCAACAGATTAATGCAGCGAAAGATACAAGAAAATAAACAATTTCCTGCCAAATAGAGAGCCTAATATGGCATGAGATCGATATTTGAAGTATATATCTGAGAAAATTTGATCATTGGAAATATTAATATGTAAAATGGGAAGACTTACTTCCTTGGCAGTTCAGAATCCTTGGGCGATCTCCAAGTGCTCGTTGAACTTCCTTTTCTTACCCTTAGAGCTTCCATGTAAAGTGTGGATTGTTCCACTTATAAACTACTCTTCTATTGTGCTTTTCTAGAAAAGAGCAATGACACTTGCAATGTGTAAGCTCTTCTAAACTCAACTCAAAGATCAATGTGGGGTTTTGATTCCTCACCCACCAATTCTAGCAAAGTCTCAATAAGGAGTACAACATATTGAGAATATTGTCCTAAATTTTTCTGTGTGCTGGATTTAAGAGCGCTATTGCAATATTACATTATATGGATTTGAGCTTAAAAGCAAACAGCAATATTTGGAAAAATTTTACAAAATGAGTGAGGCTGAGACAAATCAGCAATTCGTGAAGACTAAAAAGGAAGAGGTGGATATTCTCTTAATCCCCTGTAAATTGCAACTTGTAAACTACGCTTTAAAACTTACATAACCACATGGTGGAATGATTTAGCAATTTTATAGTGGCAATGATTACACACACACAAACACACAAATATACATATATGAATATATTGTTCTACCTCTTATATATCAAGAAAAAGTTAACAGAAAAGGACCTTATGAGAAAAGAAAAAAAAATGCAAACCTTCAGTGTGAGAGAAAACAGAGGACATTAAGGCCACAACGGATGAGAGAAAGGGAGCTTTGTTTTTATGCCATATAGAGCTTTGCCATTCTGCCTATGGATCTTTCTCAATCAGCTATCTTGCACCAGAAAACATATCTATTTGAGGTGCATCCTTGCTGGTTACAGCTTCTCCAATAGGTTTCTGCGTAAGTAGTTTTACAAACAAGGTGAATTCAGGACGAAGGGGAGAAAATAGAAAAACATACTTATTAGCAAAGCTTGAGAAATAAAAAATTCCGATTATAGGTTTATTTCGGCAAATCCAATGGAATGTTTTACTTTGAAGTCAAAATTATTTTATCAATTGACAATAATGGGCAGACTTCACTTCTATTGCCCTTTTCTAGAGAAGAACAATTATACTAGCAATGCGTATGCTCTTCTAAACTCCATCTCAAGCCCAATCTAGAGAGTTTTTTTGCACGCTAGGTATAAGACCACTATTTCAAGGAAACATTGTTATTAATATGAACAATATGAAAAAAGAAAGCATGGACTAGATCACTAGATCACTTCATCCCCTGTAAATTGCAACTTGTTTACTATGATTTTAAACTCAGAAAACCATGGTAATTACAGAACCTAGAGATTATTTGGTTCAGTTCATGTGCTTTGAAAATATGTTGCATATTGTGCATGAAGCCACGAACTCAGCAAATAATATGGCATCTCCAAGTGCCCGCTGAACTTCCTTTTTCTACTCCTAGAGCTCCCATGTAAAGCTGGGTTAGAGCTCCCTTGTAAATTAATCTTCTATTATGGTTTTCTAGATAAGAGCAATGACACTTGCAGTGTAAGCTCTTCTAAACTCAATTCAAAGTCAATATGAGGTTTTGATTCCACACCCACCAATTCTAGCAAATTCTCAATAAGGAGTACACCATACTGAATATTATACTAAATTTTTCTGTGTGCTGGATTTAAGACCACTGTTGCAATTTAACATTATATGGAATGGAGCCGAAAGGCAAAGCAGTAACGTTTGGCAAAATTTTACAAAATGTGCGAGGCTGAGATAAATTAGCAATTCATGATGACTAAAAAGGAAGAGGTGGATATTCTGTTGAAATTGACAAAACAATATGGAAAATGGAAGTTTTGACTAGACCCCTTAATCCCCTGTAACTTGCAACTTGTCGACTATGATTTAAAACTTAGATAACCACATGGTGGATTGATGTTGAGCAATTTTATAGTTATAATATAGAAATTCGTCATAATGATTACACACACATATATCATATACATATATGTATATATTGTTCTACATCTTAGATAACATGAAAAAACTAACAGAAAAGCATCTTATGAAAAAAGAAGAAAATTGCAAACCTTCAATGTAAGCCCAACGATGAGGTGAAAACAAAAGATGTCAAGGCTATAACAGATGAAATTGGAGATAACTCTAATCATCTTCATCAAATCATCATCATCTCCATGCTTACTCCATGCTTATCAACTTCACGGGTTGTGCCGGGTTGTAATGCCTAGATAATCTTAATGAACTTAATCTGTGATCTGAATCATGAGTGACAACCATACCAACAGATTAATGTACAGAAGAAATTAAATAGTTGCATGCCAGATAGAGAAACTAATAAGGAAACAGAGCAATATTTGGAGGACAAATTAGAGAAAATTTGGTCATTGGCAGTATTAGTATGGAAAAAGGGAAAACTTACTTCCTTGGCAGTTCAAAATCCTTGCTCGCATCCCCCATTGCTCGCTGAATATCCTTTCTCCATCCTCAAAGGTCCCTTGTAAAGTGGGGATTGTTTCTTGTGGCTGGGATTTAGGTGTTATTTGAGGTAACAAGTATCATTAGAAGTTAAAAGTTTTCAAAGAAGGCATAATTTTTTAAATGATTAATACTTTTCACTTTTAATCATAATGGACAGCAATGATAACAATCTAAAATAAATATCAAGTCTAGTAGTAGCCTAACCTCTAATCCAAGGAGATATAGCACGTTAAGAGGTTTCAAAGAATGAGCATCCTGAGCTATATCTGAGCAATCAAAACAGTAGTCAGAATGACATTTTTTTTTTTGGGTGTCTAGTAGGAGTGCATGACAGATTACTTCCTCCACCACAATGTCAATTCCTACAGTAGACTTTACTACAATGTATTAGATAATGAAAACCCACTAACAAGCATCAAAATCAGTAGAAAAGTAGCACCTTTTTTTAACTCCTAATGGGGCTTTTTCTTTGAGATTGATCTTATCTTTCTCACATGACATAATTAATCTGTCGGTATAGTAGATGTTAATCTGTTAGTCTAATGCTATTTGTAAAAGCCAGAGGACTTTGTCTGTGATCTGAATCATGATTGACAACCAGATGAAGATTGTCTTGAGATTTAATCATAGATTGCACTAGGAGATGAGCTAGATGTGACAATATTATCAATGATTTTATGAAGTCCAGCCAAAAAAGAACTTTGAGGGTACTCCAAATTTCCTACAAAGAAGAGTACTGTTTAACACAAGTTTCAAACATATAAATTATAATTTTGCAGCAACTTCTTGATATCGCATAGTCTAGTCCTTTCAAAATTAGGGATCTTAAGAAACTGCAATTTTAACTTCACAACACAAAAAGCCAACAAAAATGGTAAATCAGATTGCATTACCTCATAAACCACAAAAGCCTGTTCTTGAGCTTTGTCGACTCCCAGTAAGTAAAACTGATGAGATGCAAATAAATGATTATCAAACATATATACTGGAGCAGTAAACTTAATTCTTAGAGTTACTAAAGGCAGGGAAGATATATTTAGTAGATTCCTTGATCCTGAATGCTGTAGACAGTTTCCAAGGTGCCACTAACACCTCTTGATTCAGAAAAAACTTATTATCTTTAAAAAAAGCAAAAGAATAGAGTTATAACAATAGATACCTTTGAAGCAGTAGACAATCGAGCTGCCGTGGTAATTACATTCTCTTTTGTTGGTGTTGTAGTTTCAGAGTCTACATAAGAATCTTGAGTCTAATTACTCACAACAGAAGATACTCAAAACTGTAAATCATGAAAATTTGGTGTTGCATTGAAAAATCTGGAACTCTTGTAAGGACAAAAAAAAAACTACTTGGTATGTTAAAGACCATCAAACTGAAGCATGCTTAGCAAGAACCAACATACCTCAGAAAGTCCACTTCGAAGATACTTCAGTAAAGCAGGTGTTGGTCCAGAAACCAATGAACTGCAGGAGAAAAAAGATTTCCAGTAAGCAAACGCCTTCTAAACTGACAATTTGAGTAATTTTTTTCAGTGGGAATATCTGGTTGATATTGAGAATTTTTCATTGATATTTTGTGCAAAATAAAAGAAGCCCAAGGATAATCGAATCTAAGCAACCATATGCTACGATAAATTCATCAACCTACGTTGCTATTAATTTATGTGTATAAAATAATATATAAATCGCCTAATTCAAATTACCAGAACCTGATAAATTCATCCACCCACATGTTTATTAAAAAAAATTTCCCGTGGGAATTTTCGGCAGAAAAAGAGTAAGGCAGATTTGTTGTTCTGCCATATAGAGCTTTGCCATTCTGCCTATGGAGCTTTCTTAATCTGCTATCTTGCACCAGAAAACTCACCACTATATCGCATAACACCATTCTCCATGCTTATAACTTCAAGCACAAGTCGTTCTAAGAGCTTAATGAGCCTCGTTTATGATTTGAATCATACCAACAGATTAATGCAGCGAAAGATACAAGAAACTAAACAATCGCCTGCCAAATAGAGAACCTAATACGGCATCAAATCCATATTTAAAGTACATAACTGAGAAAATTTGGTCATTGGAAATATTAATATGTAAAATGAGAAGACTTACTTCCTTGGCAGTTTAGAATCCTTGCGCAATCTCCAAGTGCTTTCTGAACTTCCTTTTTCTAGCCTTAGAGCTCCCATGTAAAGTGTGGATTGTTTCCTGTGGCTGGGTTAGAGCTCCCTTGTAAACTACTCTTCTATTGTGCTTTTCTAGAAAAGAGCAATGACACTTGCAATGTGTAAGCTCTTCTAAACTCAATTCAAAGATCAATATAGGGTTTTGATTCCCCACCCACCAATTCTAGCAAATTCTCAATAAGGAGTACAACATATTGAGAATATTATACTAAATTTTTCTGTGTGCTGGATTTAAGACAGCTATTGCAATTTAACATTATATGCATTTGAACTTAAAAGCAAAACAGTCATATTTGGAAAAATTTTACAAAATGTGTGAGGCTGAGACAATTTT
>OU015761.1:2838986-2867516 GCA_907173295.1 Fagus sylvatica
GGAAATTTTCCATTAAATTCCTTCAGAATTAATGCCTCAAAATTGGACAGTGAACACCAGTTGACATATCTTAATATAGAAAAATCTTTGAGAGTGGGAACACATGATATGCATGTAAATATGATGTTTTCAATTAAAATAACAAACAAAGGATTGGATATGGTATACAGCAGGGTCCAAGAATTCTTTAGAGGCATTGATATTTCAAGCAATATGTTTGTTGGAGACATTCCTGAATCCATTGGAGATTTATTAAAGGGGCTTCATATGTTAAATCTTTCTAAAAACATCCTCATTGGACACATCCCACCATCTTTAGGGAATCTTATGACGTTAGAATCATTGGACCTATCTCAAAATAAGCTCTCAGGGGAGATTCCACCACAGCTAACACAACTTACTTTCCTCGAATGGTTCAATGTTTCTCATAACAATCTCACTGGCTCTATACCACAAGGGAAACAATTCAACACATTTGAAAGCAGTTCGTTTGAGGGAAATCTAGGCTTGTGTGGGAATCCATTATCAAAGAAATGTTGGGTTTCTGATTCTTCACAACTTCCACCTTTGATTTCTAAACAAAGTCAGGACTCTACTGGGTCTCTCTTTGAATTTGGTTGGAAAATAGTTTTGGTTGGCTATGGATTTGGACTAATCATTGGAGTGATAATTGGCAACATTGTGACTACAAAAAAACATGATTGGTTGATGAAGACCTTTGGAATGAGGCAACGGATACGAAGGAACATGAGAAGGGAACATAGGAACTGAGCTTGCATCTTGCAAATGTATAAATATGCAGAAAGTTTTTTGGAGCCCTTTTTAATCTTCTTGTCCCTTTTTTTTTGGCTCTATATTTATGTCTTTAATTTGTTCCTTCCTCTTTGTCTTACTGTTTTCTTTTACGTACTATTAGTATTAAACTATATGATATCATGTACTTACCATATAATAAAAATTGTGTTCTACACATTATGATTGTGCCAAGTGTATTCTTTTTTTCTTTATATATATTTTTTTCATTTTTCTCTTAGGCTACATGAACAATTGTTTTGTACGTTTATTTTATAAATAAGACTTTTTATCCAAGCTAAGAAAAGAATCCTCACCACACTATTATTAGTATCAATTTTATTTAACTCGAGATCCCACTGGGCATCAAAAACCTTTTTAATTTTTTTTTTCCTGGTGTCGATTCGCTACAATAGAGTACAATTTTTTTTTTTTCTACGTTTAACTGTACTAGCCCTATACCCTAGCAATTTTTTTTTTTTGCATCTTATTTTATTTGTTTCCATTTGGGTAGAGAGCAATTTCATCTTGCATGTCCATTCATTAGGGAGTGTAAATAATGAATGAATGAAATTCCAAAAGTAACCTGGAATTTCTCTTAAAATTGAATCTTAGTATAGTATTACAAATTTGACAGAAAAATATAGAATCTTAGTTTTAGGGTGCCGAAAATAGACAACCACAACTCAACCAAGCAAAAATAGTTCAAGTATAAGGAAGCTATAGTGTCCAAAACAACACAAAAATAAAGGGGCATATATCAGATATTGTATACCAACACTCCTCCTAACCGTATATATACTTAGCAATCTCTGAGACCAACTCAACCAACTCATTTGTATATATGATGATCATAATCAATTAAGATGGCAAATAACATAGTGGACATTTTTACATTAACGAATAAATCATCGGCTTTCATGCCTCAACAGTAGTGGGAGAGATATTGTCATGAAATCATTATTTGTAGAGAGGTTGCTGCTCTCACCCAGAACATATTCACGTCTTGTTGGCTGTTCTATTATCTCTTCTATTTGATAACAACCATAGAGTCTAAGATCTTCCAGGTTTTGAACAAGCTGACCTCGAACAGCTTCTTGATACTTGGACAGCCAGCAATGGATAGCTTTTTTAGAGCAGAAAATATGCCAGAAGGCAGTGATGCAGCTCTTCCTCCACTCAAGAGGACACATAAGTTGCACAAACCAGTAAGTTTTAGGGACAAAAGGCAAAAGCTAGGACAATACAGGTCACTTCCACCCCTCCCACTGCAGTGGCAAACCAAAGCAAAAGCTTTACTGTCTTATTTTCGTATGTTCTGCTTTGTTGCTTGGGAATTATTCTCACTTGAATTCTTCTACAGGAGTATTGTTAAGACCAACTTTGTGTACTCTTAAATAAAACTCTCCTACAAAATTCGGTGAATGGTGTCCACTTATTAGCAGAAACTTGGGGAAACAATAATATACACCTTCAGCCCCACTAAATTTAAATTGGAAGCCCTTGCAATTACACCATTTCTGACGCAGTACGGAAAATGTGAAAGGGCTAGATTTCGTTCTAACTAAACGTAAACCCTTAAATCCATAAGGGGCTCCTTGAATCCACAAGGAAGAACTCTGGAATCCACCAGAAATAAAGAAAACCTCAATTTTATTGAATAATAATTGTTATTTTCGTTTTACATATTGCTAGCCTATTTAAAGGCTCCAGGAAACCTATTTTCCAAGTAAGAATATTCCTAAACATATTCTAATTGATACAATACCATAACAGGACCCAAATTTGACTAGGAAAGTCATAAAAACACCTAAAATTAAGGAAATAAAATCACAACTCCTAAAATAACGAAAACTACATAAAATATTAAAAATCATCTCACAATCGTGAGATCCCTTGGATTCTTGTCCTACGTCAGGCTCCTCCACTTGAATGAAACTCGACCTCGAGTTTTCTTCTGAAAATTGAAATCTTCCGCTCCAAATAAAAAGATACTTTGAATACTTGACTATCTTCAAAATTTGCTTGGAATTATTTTCCACAATTTGTGCAACCCAAAATTTCTTTTGTTCACCCTTCAATTGATTTGCAATATTAACCAATAAAGGCTTGAAGACAAAATTAAAATTTTCTACCCCAAGAAAATCAATTGATTGTGTTGTAGAGATCTTCAGCAAATCAATAGATCCTGAGAATAATGGGTTATGGATTCACCCTCGTGTTTGACTTCAGTTGAATCTTCCACGATATTCCCAATAATTTTAGCCTCAAGATTTTCTCCATTTTCTTTGATCAATTCTAGATTTCCTTCTTTAGCCTCTTCAAAAACTTCTTCCAAAATACCATCTTTGATAGACGATCTTTCTTCAAATTCTTTACATTCCAACTCTTCAACTTTTGTCAAAACTTGATCTTGTTCAACTTCTTTAGTAATAAAATTATGCTCATAAATTAAAATTTTCTCAACATCAATGACACCCAAATTTTGATCTTTCCGCCATGAACTGATATTGAGATTCTCACTACATTTCCCTTCAAATAATTTTGATTGTCCATGACTATAACTTGTATAAAACAATATCTCATTATAATTACGGGGAAAGAAAAAATTAGCCATCAATCTTTTCATTCTTTGCCATGAGAAAATTTTAAACTTACCTCTTCGCATCCTGCAATACTCTATATCATTCCACCAATCTGCTGCATCCCCCACAAGCTTCCTTGATACAAGTAGCACCTTGAAATCTTCAGGGATCTTTGCATAGGTAAAATAATCTTCAAAATTCAAGATCCAACCTATGAAGTCTTCTTTGTATGATATGCCATCAAAGCATGGAATATCACTAAAATTAAGAACATGTCGTCCCATAAGTTGGTTAACAAGAGGCCCTCGAGCAATATCTCGAGTGCGATTCTTGCCAACTCTTTGTAACCTGTTGGCGTTGAGTCTCAGCTCGACAAGCAATTCTCAGATCTCGGTCATTTGTTGCCTCTGTTCCGTCATCTGTTGCCTCTGCTCCTCCATCGCCCTCCAAAGAGCATCCTCCCCACGAGCTCTGTCGTTAGGGCCTTCAACTCTATCTCCACTAGCAGCCATCAAACCAGGCAAAACCTCGCTCTGATACCACTTGACGCAGTACGGAAAATGTGAAAGGGCTAGATTTCATTCTAACTAAACATAAACCCTTAAATCCATAAGGGGCTCCTTGAATCCACAAGGAAGAACTCTGGAATCCACCAGAAATAAAGAAAACCTCAATTTTATTGAATAATAATTGTTATTCAACATGTTCTAGTTGGATAAAGCTAGACTCATCTGTATTGTTGCAAGAGATACTGAATTCTGGTTCACACCCATAAGACCAATTAGTATGATCTTTAATCTTGAAGCCCAGCAAGCAAGAGCATCTCCTACCAAAAACATGATCATAACTACACAGACTATTGGGTCCATAGATTCCATGAATCCTGCATGGTTCAGAGAAGGCTTGCAATGTTACAACCCAATCCCATCTCCCAGTCATCTCTTGTAGGCTATATAATCGTAGGTTGCCATCGGGATTAAGTGTTAATCGTTTATGAGTTACCACACCGAAATCTGTCGCGAAGAATGTGTTCCAATGTCATTGGAACACATTGGATTATAATAAGGCTAAAATGCATAATCACCCATTGGGGTTTGGCTCAGTTGCAAACAGACTCCCTAAGGTTTTGATTTTACAATATAACCACCTGGGGTTTTTAAATTGGTGAAATTGACCCCTCTAAGTATATTTTTTTGTCAATTTTGCTAACAAAATTTGCCATATGCATTGTACTTGGGTTTATAATAATGAATTTTTTGTTATAAAGTGATCACATATAATGCATATGACAAATTTTGTTAGCAAAATTGACAAAAAATATACTTAGAGGAGTCAATTTCACCAATTTAAAAACCCCAAGTGGTTATATTGCAAAATCAAAACCCAAGGGGTCTGTTTGCAACTGAGCCAAATCCCAGGGGGTGATTATACAATTTGGCCTTATAAAATAACAAAAACAAATTAGAAACTTTTTTTTTTTTTTTTTTTTTTTTTTTTGGAAAAAAAAAAACACAAAACTCTCTTAGTGTTTCACTTTCAGAGCATGGAATCCTTGAAATTTTGAGTGTAACACTTAACCCCTATTTGAGATTGTTTTATGTGTAAACATTAAACTTGTGAAATAAATAGTGTGTTGCTCATGTGATGACACGTACACATATTTAGAGTTACTAATGTGATAACATGTGTCCATATTATCTCATAAAACAGTACCATATAAGGGTTTTGTTTTACACTCAAGACTCTATAGGGATTCAAGCTTACACATTAATCATTTATACATAAAACATTTCCACAAGAAATTAAATGTTACACTCAAAATCTTATTACCGGAAAATCACAACGGGTTTTATGTTTTTTCTTTTTTCTTTTTTTAAGAAATGATAGAACATTTCATTAATTTAAAAAATGTAATACATCTAAAGTCAATTAGTAAAAAAAAAAAAAATTATGCAGTTTCTTCCACCCAAATCTCCCCATCATGCAATCCCTTATTTTATGTTGCTTCCCCTCTATCACCTTAATGTTACTTTCAGAAGGCCATTTATCCTCACCAACAACTACGGGTTAGTTCCAACCTTTTCTGAAAATTTCTCACAACCAAAATTGCACTCTCAGAGGTCAATACCATTGGATTGAGCTCTGATGCAATAAGTAGAGTTATTGCACCATACAATTGTAAGTGCGCAAAAAAAAAAAATAAATAAATAAATAAAGTGGGGTTAATTAATAAGCTAAAAGGTTAACAAGTATTTTGATCTGGGAGTTAAGATTAAAAGTGAACTATTCAACTTTCAATCTCAAACTTGGAAAGACTATATTGCATGGTGCAATAGCCTATTGCACCATATCTCAATCCAGTGTCATCGTTATCCTCTCGGTTGTATTCTCCATAATCTCTCCCCTTTCATCCACCAAAATAAAACCCTTCTTTCCGCATCTCCTTTTTAGCTTCCTCCCCTACTGATCACCCTAACAAGTGATGGCACATAACCATTAACCATATTGATACTCCATCGATGCCCCCTCGAGTCCCCAATGCTCTTATAGAGTTTCAAATCGTCATTGCTCCCCACACAACCATAAAAGTAGCAAAAATTGGGTAATTTCATATTTGAAGAACACCTAGACTTATTGTGTTGCATTGACGGGCAACTTTTTTATCCCTAGAAGCGATTGGGCTGATGATATCAAGCTTAATCCTCGGTTGTAAATACCTACTGCAGCCTATTCCATCGTTCAGTATGTATACTTTCAAGCACCTCCAAACGAATTTCCAATTTGTTTCACTACAACCGAGTCCATAAACTAAAACAAAATTATTCAGTATTTCTAGAGTATGGTGACTTTGTACTCCATAAATATTGAGAATTCAAGCACCTCCAAACGAATTTCCCTGAATAGTTACCAAAATTGAAGGGTATATTATAGACTTGCACCCAAAACGATGGCTTTGTCAATTAAATATTCATCAGTTATAGATGTGACTTAGCTAGGTCCTGAGAGGATAAGGTCCTATCAAATGAGGCAAGACAAACTTCCACATAAAGGTTTCGGAGAACACTTTTCTTTAATGGGTTTTATTTACTTGTTTTAATCAAACTTGAGTCTTTATAAGGTAAAATATTAATTGAGATTTGTTTAAGAATACATTTTGCTTGGACATTAATTTTTCTAAAGCCTTAAATCGGTCCCTAAGTTGGAAAAGGATAAGTAAGAAGTCTATCCCTCTAGTGAATTCCGAATCCAAATATCAACCTTTCTGGATTCAAAGTGTTTTAAGATCTGTAGTAAATCTTCCTTCAATGTCAAGTTGTGTAAGCTGACCAGCCACCAACAATTAAAGTATTTAAATACACGTAAGAGTGCAATATAACATGCAGTATAAGACACGCTGAAGCTAGCTCTCGATTAATTCTACGGATACCGTTGATAATATTGGCTAATTGTCTTCATGAGTCCACCAACAATATTAATATATTAACTATGTTTAATATACTAATGTTAAAGAACAATATCAACAACTAAAGATAGAAATGTTATTCCTCCTACGGAGACTTAATTTGTTAGGTAAGGACTAATTAAGAACCAGAAAAGTCTAGTCGAATATATATATTAAGCTGGCCTCGTTTTGTTGGGGAATTAACAGCCACGATCTCTTTAGACAATGTTTCTTAATTAGGCTAATATTTTGAATCAAACTTTGAACATACATGCAATATATTTATTAGCGGAATCTTTTTTTCCTTTTTTTGGACCATTATGTTGATTAGAAATTTCAAGCGAGTTGATCACCATGGTCAGAGTGGTATAAGATCAATATTGGGAATGTTTTGATTGTCCATGAAGAAAAGAAAATGAGAGTTGTTAGTATTAATTACTATTTTTCTAATGCATAAATATTCAATGTCTTATTGACCACCGATATATAATAATATTGGAGCCTTTTGCTGAATCATTTTCTTGGTCAGTTGCTGATGAATGCAAGAAGTTCTTGTGCAAATTCTCTTGGTTTCTAATATCAATGCAATAGCTAATGATTTTAATTCTCTAAGATCAGGAAATGAGGTGACGACAAGGATCTAGTTCGCTGCGGTTGTCACTCACCTATGGAGGTGACTACGGTGTGTGGTTGTAGCCGAATTTGGTTGTCGTAGTGGTCGCCTAGCTCCCAGTCAGTCGGAATATACCAGGGTTACAAGTTATGTGGGAAAAGAAATGTGCTTGGATTTGTCAGACAGTATTTGGGTCTTTTCAATTTTGGTGAGTTGTGTAACCATGATCTGACTTGGTTAATTATAACCCATGACATTTAATTATTGGGTTTGTGCATGAATGATGTGATTCACCTGGTAAACTGAATAATTTCTCCAATCTCCTCACTAAACAAATCCATAATTGGCTCGAACTTTAAGATGAAATATGCTCCAGCCAGTGACTCATTTGTGGTGCCAAGTAGCTCTAGCATTTTTTAATTTAAAAAAAGAAAAGAAAAAGAAATGGGAAACTAGTGGGGATGTAGAAGGAATTTTGTGAGTGACTATCTATCATTTGACTTAAAAATGGTATGAAGAATGGAGTGTGAATGCTCATACCATTTCTCTACAACAAGAATTTTATAATAATTTTTATGCTTTAAAGTTGGTGGAATCTTTCTATGCGTTCACCAACCTTTACAATAACAAATCCATCCATATCTTCTTCTTTTTTTTAATTGATGATAGAAATACACACACACAAATCCATCCATATCTTAGTTAAAGTATTTGGTGGTATCTTCTTTTTAGGGTTATTACTTATCAGCAATGACGTAAGTCACATATAAAGCTGGCCTCGTTTTGTTGGGGAATGTAGGCCACCATATCTTTATGCAATGTTTCTTAGGCTAATATTTTGAATCAAACTTTGAACATACATGCAGAGTGGTATAAGATCAATATTGGGAATGTTTTGATTGTCCAAGAAGAAAAGAAAATGAGAGTTGTTAGTATTAATTATTATTTTTCTAATGCATAAATATTCAATGTCCTATTGACCACCGATATATAATAATATTTGAGCCTTTTGCTAAATCATTTTCTTGGTCAGTTGCTGATGAATGCAAGAACTTCTTTGTGCAAATTCTCTTGGTTTCTAAGATCAATGCAATATCTAATGATTTTAATTCTCTAAGATCAAGAAATGAGGCGACCACAAGGATCTAGTTCGCTGTGGTTGTCACTCACCTATGGAGGTGACTACGGTGTGTGGTTGTAGCCGAATTTGGTCGTCGTAGTGGTGGCCTAGCTTCCCGGTCAGTCGGAAAATACCAGGGTTACAAGTCATGTAGGAAAAGAAATGTGTTGGATTTGTCGGACAGTATTTGGGTCTTTTCAATTTTGGTGAGTTGTGTGACCATGATCTAACTTGGTTAATTATAACCCATGACATTTAATTATTGGGTTGGTGCATGAATGATGTGATTCACCTGGTAAACTGAATAATTTCTCCAATCTTCTCACTAAACAAAGCCATAATTGGCTCAAACTTTAAATGAAAAGATATATGCTATCAGACCAGTGACATGAAAGCTCATAAAAATTTCTAAACAACAAAGAATTTTATAATAATTGAGTCCAAAAGTGGTGGTATCTTTACAAAAACTTCACAAACTTTCAAAAACAAATCCATCCATATCTTGGTTAAAGTATCTGGTGGTATCTTCTTTATAGGGTTATCACTTATCAGCAATGATGTAAGTCACATATAAAGGAATTCATCCAAGATACAGAGCAAAGGATAGAAACCTTATCACTCTAAGGAATCTACCTATGAGACAGTAAGAAACTCACAATCTATCAAAATCTATCTAAAGAATAGTTAAAAAGAAAAAATATTTCTTCTCAAAATTCAAAATAAAAATTCAAAAAAAAAAAAAAAAAACCCACATACTATTCACATACATGAGCTAGGATTTATATAGGACTAATTCAACAACCTCTCCAACATGAGAACAACTTTACATTTACAAGAAAACAAAACATATAATAAAAAACAAAGACTTGATCAAATACTCAAAGATAAAGACATTATTATCCTTGTTTTCACGTAACGCTTTTGACTTTTGACTTGGAATAAATAATTATTTTAGACAACACCATAAACGTTTTTCATGCTAACGCTTGGCACTAAAGTGATCGATATGCAACGACCCGAAGTAGTTGTTTTGTCTATAAATAATTGCTTGGTAATTTGCATTCCCCTACACAGCTAAGAGTGCTAAACATAATTAGTACATCATCATGGGGACTTCGTTTTGTTGCTTCATGTTGATGCGCTTCCTTTACTTACTCCCTCTGTTTCATCTTATACTATTCAGTCATTCGTCTCCTTCCATGCAGCCACTATGCCATGATGATGAGCGCTTAGCCTTGTTGCAATTCAAGGAAAGCTTTATCATAAACAAGTTAGCTTCTTTGGGAGATCCTTTTGCATATCCTAAGGTCAAATCTTGGACATCAAAAGGAGAAAGCAGTGATTGCTGCTCATGGGATGGTGTTGAATGCGATCAGCACACAGGTCATGTGATTGGCCTTGATCTCGGTAGCAGTTGTCTCTATGGTTCAATCAACTCCAACACCAGTCTCTTCCGTCTTGTTCACCTACAAAGACTTAACCTTGCTGACAATGACTTTAACTACTCTCAAATCCCATCCCAGGTAGGCAATCTTTCAAGACTCACTTATCTCAATCTCTCTCATTCTGTGCTTTCTGGTGAAATCCCATTTGAAGTTTCAAAGTTGTTCCAATTGTCGACCCTTGATATTTGTTGCAACGATGATTTTTCTTCAGAGAAATTTTCGCTGCAATTGAAAGAGATGAGCCTAACAAGCCTAGTTGGAAATTTAACCCGCATAGAAAACCTTGATGTGAGTGGGGTGAGCATAATCTCCACGGTGCCTAATATCCTTGCAAACATGACTACTTTAAGGTCACTTTATCTCCATGACTGTGGAATGTATGGGGAATTTCCAATAGGCATATTTAAGCTACCAAATTTGCGGGTTCTTGACGTGAAGTACAATGCAGATCTCACTACTTATTGGCCTGACTTTCAATATTGGAGTAGTCCCCTTGAGGAATTGGACCTCGGAGCCACCAATTTCTCTGGTGAGCTACCGGCTTCAATGGGAAATCTCAAGTCCCTGATTGCTTTGAATATGTGGGGTTGCAACTTATCAGGGTCCATTCCATCTTCAATCGGTAACCTCACAAATCTCATTTACCTTAGGCTTTCAAATAACTCTTTGGCAGGTAACATCCCACCTTCAATTGGAAATCTCATCCAACTTGGTTTTCTAGACCTTTCAAGTAATCAATTGAATGGTCCAATCCCTTTTGAGTTTGCAAACCTGACACAATTGATTGTCCTTTCCTTAGGCTCCAATCGATTAACTGGTCTAATTCCTTTTGGGCTTGCAAACCTCACACAATTACATACCTTCAGTCTTTTGGGTAATGAGTTTCGAGGTCAGCCATTCTCCATCTGGAATCTTAATATTCTTGATATTTCTCATAATTACCATAGTGGTAGTGTCACGACCCGAACCCGAACCAAGGATTTAGGTATATGACTTGACATATTTAACACTAAGCTTAGCTTTAGTAGTAATAGAAACAAGAGATTTAAACCTGTAACTTAGATAAAACTAACAACCAAAAGTGGAGTAGAGCAGAACTAGATATCCATAATATAACCAAATCAAAAATATCATTCTAATACTCCAAAAAGCATAATTCTCCTGATAAAAATATCCCATCCTGAAACACAATAAATAAGCCTTAAACTATATCCTGAATGTCGTAAAAATTAACGAGTTTACAATCCTTAATAAAATTTAGAACAACAAAACCAATCTACTAACATTTCTCTCTAATAATAACGTAGTCTTCACTTCACAGCTCCAATAGTCACCAACTAGTCAGATTCAAAGAGTCCACTGCACTAATCTGAAAAGTGGGGAAGGGAAGGGGGTGAGCTTGATTGCTCAATAAGAGACCACATCACATGACATTCTCAAATAAAAATACGTATAGCTTAAATAATATATTTGCTTTACAAAACATTAACCAACAGAATGAATGATTATTCAGTATATAGACAGTACATTGAAAATTGCATAGTTTCTAGAAATAGATAACTATTCTTATAAAACTTTGTCAAATTCAATAAGCAATATATAAGAACGATATACTTAATCATAAGATTGTTTTCCACAATTCAATCTGTAACGAACGATAAACAGTAAAATTACTGTATTAAAAACATTAGCCAGACAAGACTTATGCTGCTAAACAATCAGTGGGTGAGTCCCATGGGAAACAATATCCTCAAAGAGGTAAACAATAACAATAGCCCATGAGCAACGATAACAATACAATGGCTCCGAAGAGCAACAATACAATACACCACACCACAATATACGATACCTCGGCCGAAGGCCAACACTTAACCCTGTGTTGGCATAGGTTGCAGACAGTCTAGCTGACCATTTGAAAACATTTTTACTTCTCTTAAAGACTTCATAAATACAATTTATATAATACAATAATCAGTATAAGGAACTAACAATAATTTAAAATTATAGTTTCACTCTTTGAAATCTATATATATATATATATATATATTGAGAGATGTCATGATCCGAAGTCCACTTACCTTGAATAGCCAAGGCCAAGTTTTGCCTCCAATGTCTAGGGCGATATCAACTAGAACCTAAAGAAAGATTAGATGACCCAATAAGGATAGGTACAATACTTAACTATCAATCTAAGCGAAGATAAAACTCTAAGGAACATATAAGGATTTAATATTGATACCTAATTAATCAAATTCTCAATTTTCTGCTAAACTATTTAAACTCATTAAGGCAGCCCTAAAAATATAACAAACAGTACCTAAAATTATAACATGGCAGTGCCTAAATATTATTTTAATTCCATCAAAACTCCTTTAATATTTAATCACTACACTACCAATATTTATCCATAACCAAAGTAATCTTTAAACCTTGCATTAGCCCCCAAAAGGATTTCATTTTCCATATTGTAATTAACCTACAGTTCAAAACAACCTAACGTTTCATCCTGTTATGGCTATCAAATTAAATACTCCATGTCTATGTCTGTACATACATCATGATATTTTCTTATATGTATATACGGGTATTCTATATACATACTAAGACTAAGATTCACATATCACAAGTTTCATATGATACAATGTAATATACCTAAATTCCTTAATCATATGCACTACCAGTATGCATATATGTAACCAAAACTAATATATAAAGCTTGTATATACACTTAACGACACCACCTGAATTAACTTCATTAGATTATACTTTTCGGAACATCTGTATATATATACATATCATAGCATTAGTTACTCGTTCCATATGTATAACCATTACCATAATATATTATTGATCAATAACTACACCTATAGAACATCATGATTTACAATATATATATCCTATTACTCTAGAATCATTATGTACTGACGGTGGCCTATAGATTTTCGGAATTCTTTTACATGAGATGTCTCAGTCTTAACATTTGATAATATATATAAATATCAAATTCTGTTACTAGCGTCTCAACGTTCTTCAATGTATAACCCTCTTGAAGCTTATCTAACGTAGCAAGGAATAGTTCTTTACGGAGGTTTGATCACTAACAAGGAAAAGATTATATATACACAGGCAACTCTAGCTAGGGTTTAGGCCAATTTACTACAATAACCCTAATTAATATTTCTATTGTCTAATTAACCCCTCCAAAATAAATAACTCTTATTTAAATTATTTTCTTTAATATTCCAATCCAATTTAGCCTACTATTGGGCCTATTTAAGAATATACATTTTACTTTTAAATTACATTTTAACTATGTGTTGAACCTTAACCAGTTGAACAATACTAATTATGTATTTAAAAATTTGGGGCGTTATATCCTTCTCCCCTTAAAAGAATTTCGTCCTCGAAATTATACGTACCTCCATTTTGGAATAAATGGGGATATTTGGATTGCATTTCATCCTCGCGCTGCCACAAGGCTTCTCCCGTAGAATGATTCCTCCACAAGACCTTCACCAAACGTATAGTCTTGTTACGTAACACTTGGTCTTTGCGATCCAAAATTTTCATTGGCATTTCTTCATAGGACAGGTCCTCTTGAACTTGGAGTGGCTCATAACTCAGTATATGTGAGGGGTCGGAAACATACCTCCTCAACATGGATATATGGAACACGTTATGTATCCCAGACAAAGCCGGTGGTAAAGCAAGCTTGTAAGCCACAGGGCCAACCCTTTCCAAGATCTCAAATGGTCCCACGTACCTAGGGCTTAACTTTCCCTTTTTACCAAACCTCATCACTCCTTTCATTGGTGCCACTCGTACGAAAACCATGTCTCCTATTTCAAACTCCAAGTCTCTTCTTCGTGTATCAGCATAACTCTTTTGTCTGCTTTGAGCTACTCGCAATCTTTCCCGAATTAACTCTATTTTTTCACAAGTCTTTAGAACAATCTCAGGACCCAATATCTTCCTCTCACCAACCTCATCCCAACAGATTGGAGACCTACACCTTCTCCCATATAAAGCCTCATAAGGCGCCATCTCCAATACTTGCTTGATAGCTATTATTATAAGCAAACTCCACCAAGGTCAAATGATCAATCCAGCTACCTTTGAAGTCTAGGACACAAGCTCTTAACATGTCTTCTAAGATCTGGATAGTCCTCTCAGACTGTCCGTCTGTTTGAGGGTGGAAAGCAGTACTAAAGTTCAACTTAGTACCTAGTGCCTTTTGCAAGCTACCCCAGAACCGTGAAGTAAATCGCGGATCTCTATCAGAAACAATAGAAACTGGCACCCCATGCAACCTCACAATCTCATTAACATAAAGCTCTGCAAGCTTGTCAAGAGAGTAGTTCATTCGGATTGGAATAAAGTGGGCAGATTTAGTCAACCGATCCACCACCACCCAAATAGCATCATGGTTCTTAGATGTCCTTGGCAACCCACACACAAAGTCCATAGAGATATTTTCCCACTTCCACTCAGGTATAGGCAATGGTTGCAACAACCCTGAGGGCCTTTGGTGTTCCACTTTCAACTTGTTGGCAAGTTAGGCATTGTTCCACAAAATGAGCTATCTCTCTTTTCATGTTATTCCACCAATAAACTTCTCGAAGATCACGATACATCTTGGTACTACCCGGATGGACTGTGTAAGGAGAATGGTGTGCTTCCTCCAAAATCTCCCTTTTGATTGTTGAATCCTTAGGCACACAAAGTCTGTTGCCAAACCTTAAAGCACCGTCATTGGAGATATTAAATTCAAGCCTATTTCCGCCATGCACTTCTTCCATGATTTTCATCAACTGTGGGTCACAACCTTGAGAAATTTTAATTTTCTCAATTAAAGTTGGTTGTACACTCAAACTAGCCAAATAAGATTGGGAGCCACCGATCACAACCTCAACTCCAAGTCTCTCTAGATCATTAATGATATGCTTCTGCGTAGTTAATAATGCGGCTGAGAAGCCATAGGACTTTCGACTGAGTGCATCAGCTACAACATTGGCCTTACCAGGATGATAATTAATTGAGCAGTCATAGTCCTTAATCAACTCAAGCCATCTCCTTTGTCTCATATTCAACTCCTTTTGAGTGGAGATGTACTTTAGGCTCTTATGGTCTGTGTATATTTCACACCTCTCGCCATACAAGTAATGCCTCCATATTTTTAATGCAAAAACAACAGCAGCCAATTCTAGATCATGTGTTGGATAATTCTGTTCATAACTCTTTAATTGTCGGGAGGCATAAGCAATCCACCTTGCCATGTTGCATTAGTACACAACCAAGTCCCTTGTGGGACGCATCACTATAAATAACAAAGCCACTAGAACTCAAAGGAATAGTCAATACCAGAGCGGAAACCAACCGTTCCTTCAACTCCTGGAAACTTCTTTCACATTCATTTGTCCATTCAAACTTCGCATTTTTCCGAGTCAAACGAGTCAAAGGAGTTGCAATACAGGAAAATCCTTCCACAAACCTTCTGTAATAACCTGCAAGACCCAAGAAACTCCTGACCTCACTCACATTAGTCGGCCTAACCCAATTGACCACAGCTTCAATCTTGCTAGGATCCACAGTAATCCCATCCCTAGAGATCACATGCCCCAAGAACACCACACGATCCATCCAAAATTCACACTTCTTCAATTTAGCAAACAACTTCCTATCCCTTAGAATTTGCAACACAATTCTTAAGTGCTCCTCATGCTCTTCCTGGCTTTTAGAGTAAACCAAGATATCATCAATAAAAACAATAACAAAACTATCCAGGTACTCATGAAATACCCTGTTCATCAAATCCATGAAAACAGCTGGAGCATTAGTCAGACCAAAAGGCATCACTAAGAACTCATAGTGACCATACCTAGTTCGAAAAGCTGTCTTGGGTATGTCTTCCTCCTTAACCCTCAACTGATGATAACCTGATCTCAAGTCAATTTTGGAGAAAACTTCAGAGCCTCGAAGTTGATCAAACAAATCATCAATTCGTGGCAAGGGATATTTGTTTCTTATGGTTACCTTATTCAACTCCCTATAATCAATGCACAACCTCATGCTACCATCCTTCTTTTTAACAAACAATACCGGTGCACCCCAAGGGGAAGCACTGGGCCGAATAAAACCTTGGTCTAGCAAGTCTTGCAACTGTTCCTTCAACTCCTTGAGTTCAGCAGGAGCCATTCTATATGGTGCCTTGGAAATTGGACCAGTTCCAGGAACTAAGTCAATAGTAAACTCAACCTCTCTCTCAGGGGGTAATCCATGTAAGTCTTCTGAGAACACATCTGGAAATTCTTTCACTACCGAAATGTCTTCGGTCTTTAGTGTTGTTTCCTCACTCTTTAACACATAAGCCAGGAACCCCTTACAACCCTTCCTAAGCAATCGCTTTGCTTGCATAGCTGAAACTAGTGGAGGTGGTCTCACCACACGATCTCCTTCAAATACAAATTCAGCTTGACCAGGAATTCTAAACACCACTTTCTTTCCAAAACAGTCAATGGAATCATGGAAGGTAGATAACCAATCCATCCCTAATATTACGTCAAATTCAACATATCCATTTGCTTCTAATTCTAGAGACTAGGACATACATGATTTGTACACTTTATCCGACACTTTCCGGAAGGTATAACAGACAATTCGAAATCAAGGGTATAACAAAATACCAGAATACATAAGGTTAGTAATAACAAGCGTACCTGATCACATTTGCTTAGTTAAAGCAAAGACTCGACTGCCACTTTCGGTTTTTGTTGGTTCCCATTTGCTTTGTAGTTATTGACAAAACTTATACTCTTGTTCTAAGAGTCCTCTTGAAGATTAAACCTATGAGTTTGGCTTCCTTTCTTCATCAGAATCTTCCTTTCCGCTAAACCTATGCTCTGATACCACAACTGTCATGACCTAAACCCAAACCAAGGATTTAGGTATATGACTTGACATATTTAACACTAAGCTTAGCTTAGTAGTAATAGAACAAGAGATTTAAACCTGTTAACTTAGATAAAACTAACAACCAAAAGTGGAGTAGAGCAGAACTAGATATCCATAAATATAACCAATCAAAAATATCATTCCAATACTCCAAAAAGAATAATTCTCCTTATAAAAATATCCCTTCCTGAAGCACAATAAATAAGCCTTAAACTATATCCTGAACGTCGTAAAATTGACGAGTTTACAATCCTTAATAAAATTTAGAACAATAAAACTAATCTACTAACATTTCACTCTAATATAACGTAGTCTTCACTTCACAGCTCCAATAGTCACCAACTAGTCAGATTCAAAGAGTCCACTGCACTAATCTGAAAAGTGGGGAAGGGAAGGGGGTGAGCTTGATTGCTCAATAAGAGACCACATCACACGACATTCTCAAATAAAAATACGTATTGCTTAAATAATATATTTGCTTTACAAAACATTAACCAACAGAATGAATGATTATTCAGTATAGACAGTACATTGAAAATTGCATAGTTTCTAGAAATAGATAACTATTCTTATAAAACTTTGTCAAATTCAATAAGCAATATATAAGAACGATATACTTAATCATAAGATTGTTTTCCACAATTCAATCTGTAAAGAACGATAAACAGTAAAATTACTGTATTAAAAACATTAGCCAGACAAGACTTATGCTGCTAAACAATCAGTGGGTGAGTCCCATGGGAAACAATATCCTCAAAGAGGTAAACAATAACAATAGCCCATGAGCAACGATAACAATACAATGGCTCCGAAGAGCAACAATACAATACACCACACCACAATATACGATACCTCGGCCGAAGGCCAACACTTAACCCTGTGTTGGCATAGGTTGCAGACAGTCTAGCTGACCATTTGAAAACATTTTTACTTTTCTTAAAGACTTCATAAATACAATTTATATAATACAATAATCAATATAAGGAACTAACAATAATTTAAAATTATAGTTTCACTCTTTGAAATCTATATATATATATATATATATATTGAGAGATGTCATGATCCGAAGTCCACTTACCTTGAATAGCCAAGGCCAAGTTTTGCCTCCAATGTCTAGGGCGATATCAACTAGAACCTAAAGAAAGATTAGATGACCCAATAAGGATAGGTACAATACTTAACTATCAATCTAAGCGAAGATAAAACTCTAAGGAACATATAAGGATTTAATATTGATACCTAATTAATCAAGTTCTCAATTTTCTGCTAAACTATTTAAATTCCATCAAACTCCTTGAAAATCTTTAATCACTCACACTCTAATATTTATCCATAACCAAAGAAATCTTTAAAGCTTGTATTAGCCCCCCAAAAGGATTCACTTTTCATACTTGTAATTAACCTACAGTTCAAAACAACCTAACGTTTCATCCTGTTATGGCTATCAAATTAAATACTCCATGTCTATGTTTGTACATACATCATGATATTTTCTTATATGCATATACGGGTATTCTATATACATACTAAGACTAAGATTCACATATCACAAGTTTCATATGATACAATGTAATATACCTAAATTCCTTAATCATATGCACTACCAGTATGCATATATGTAACCAAAACTAAGATATAAAGCTTGTATATACACTTAACGACACACCTGAATTAACTTCATTAGATTATACTTTTCGGAACATCTGTATATATATACATATCATAGCATTAGTTACTCGTTCCATATGTATAACCATCACTATAATATATTATTGATCAATAGCTACACCTATAGAAAATCATGATTTACAATATATATATCCTATTACTCTAGAATCATTATGTACTGACGGTGGCCTATAGATTTTCGGAATCTTTTACATGAGATGTCTCAGTCTTAACATTTGATAATATATATACTCTAATATCAAATTCCATTGACTTACCTTCACTGTTACTAGCGTCTCCGTTCTTCAATGTATAACCCTTTTGAAGCTTATCTAACGTAGCAAGGTAGTTCAACGGAGGTTTGACACTAACAAGGAAAAGATTATATATACACAGGAACTCTAGCTAGGGTTTAGGCCAATTTACTACAATAACCCTAATTAATATTTCTATTGTCTAATTAACCCTCTAAAATAAATAACTCTTATTTAACTTCTTTTCTTAATATCCAATCCAATTTACCCCACTATTGGGCCTATTCAAGAATTAAATGGAATCATTTTATACAACTTTTAAATTAAATTTTAACTATGTGTTGAACCTTAACTGGTTGAAAAATACTAATTATGTTAAAAATTTTGGGGCGTTATAGGTAGTATGATGATATGCAACATGACTTCTCTTCATATCCTTGATGTGTCTTATAACCACTTCAGTAGTTCACTTCCTCAATGCTTTCATAATTTCTTCGAATTAAAGATGATTAAATTGAGACGAAACGCATTCCAAGGATCGTTACCAAGATCATGTTGAGAATAAAAACCTTATTCCTAAAACTTGTGGGATGCGGAAATAAAGAACAGGCACAATCACACACAAGAACACAAAGATTTACGTGGAAAAACCCTTTCTCCTTGAAGGGAAAAAACCACGGGACAAACTCCGAATAAATCCACTATTATAATACGCAATTACAATAGTTCTTCTCAAGTTAATACCTAACCTGAGGTACTCACCAAATACAATAATACCCTCTTTAGGAATTAACACTCAACAAACTCTCTAGAGGAAACCCCAAATATATCTGTGATACTTTTCTACATTAATACAAGCGTCACAAATTCTCCTTGATTTGTGCGCTAACCCATAAACCTCAGAGAATACCCAAATCTTTCGCTTCTCCCTGCAGGGAGGAATCCTTGGCCAAAGCCTTCTTCAACTTGCACTCTTCTCAAGGTGCTCTTTCTCCTCAGAGAATACCCAAAACCTTTCGCTTCTCCCCGCAGGGAGGAATCCTAGGCCAAAGCCTTCTTCAACTTGCACTCTTCTCAAGGTGCTCTTTCTTCTTCTCTCCCTATAGGGGAGAGCCCCCTAGGGCTCTGAGCCACCTTCAAGTTGCACTTTTCTCAAGGTGCTCTTTCTTCTTTTCTCCCTATAGGGGAGAACCCACTAGGGCTCTGAACCACCAAATACTTGGTAACATAGTCTATTTATAAGACTTCAATTCTATTACTTAGTGGGCAAGGAATACATTAATTCTTTAATAAGGAATAGACTTTCCTTGCACACCAAGGAATAGTCTTTCCTTTCACACCAAGGACTCACCTTTTCTTCCACACCAAGGAATAGTCTTTCCTTCCACACCAAGGACTCACCTTTTCTTCCACATCAAGCAAACCAAGAAATTACCTAATTAGTTTTCCTTCTTCACTAAGGAAACTCAATTAGTTTTCCTAATCAACATAGGAATTTGAGGCACTTTCCCAACAATCTCCACCTTGACTCAAATTCCATCAAGTAGTCTTCATTCCTTCTGGAATAGCTCCACCTTAATCAAAGCAAACCTTCTTTGACTAAGATCATTTTTTTTTCTTCATAGTCATACTTGTGTACGCCTGTAGCAAACTTATACCAAACATAATCTTCAATCTGCATCTTCCAATACCCAAAGTCTGTGCCATCAAACTTCTCAATTCCTGACGTCTTTCCGTCTTCTCCGGTCATCGCTCCCACTCGAACCAAAGCTCTGATACCACTTGTTGGGAATAAAAACCTTATTCCTAAAACCTGTGGGATGCGGAAATAAAGAACAAGCACAATCACACACAAGAACACAAAGATTTACGTGGAAAAACCCTTTCTCCTTGAAGGGAAAAAACCACGGGACAAACTCCGAATAAATCCACTATTATAATACGCAATTACAATAGTTCTTCTCAAGTTAATACCTAACCTGAGGTACTCACCAAATACAATAATACCCTCTCTAGGAATTAACACTCAACAAACTCTCTAGAGGAAACCCCAAATATATCTGTGATACTTTTCTACATTAATACAAGCGTCACAAATTCTCCTTGATTTGTGCGCTAACCCATAAACCTCAGAGAATACCCAAATCTTTCACTTCTCCCTGCAGGGAGGAATCCTTGGCCAAAGCCTTCTTCAACTTGCACTCTTCTCAAGGTGCTCTTTCTCCTCAGAGAATACCCAAAACCTTTCGCTTCTCCCCGCAGGGAGGAATCCTAGGCCAAAGCCTTCTTCAACTTGCACTCTTCTCAAGGTGCTCTTTCTTCTTCTCTCCCTATAGGGGAGAGCCCCCTAGGGCTCTGAGCCACCTTCAAGTTGCACTTTTCTCAAGGTGCTCTTTCTTCTTTTCTCCCTATAGGGGAGAACCCACTAGGGCTCTGAACCACCAAATACTTGGTAACATAGTCTATTTATAAGACTTCAATTCTATTACTTAGTGGGCAAGGAATACATTAATTCTTTAATAAGGAATAGACTTTCCTTGCACACCAAGGAATAGTCTTTTCTTTCACACCAAGGACTCACCTTTTCTTCCACACCAAGGAATAATCTTTCCTTCTACACCAAGGACTCACCTTTTCTTCCACATCAAGCAAACCAAGAAATTACCTAATTAGTTTTCCTTCTTTACTAAGGAAACTCAATTAGTTTTCCTAATCAACATAGGAATTTGAGGCACTTTCCCAACAGATCATTGGCCAACTGTACAAAGCTAAAGGCCATTGATGTGAGTCATAACCAGTTCAATGACACTTTTCCCTCTTGGTTGGGAAATCTTCCACATTTAAAACTTCTCATGTTGCGATCCAACAATTTCCATGGTTAGTTATTAGAGAGTACCAAAACCAATTATGAGTTCCCCAACTTGCGAATCCTTGATATGTCTGACAATAGTTTTATAGGAAAGTTGCCACTAAATTCATTCAGATATTGGAATGCCTCAAAATTGGACAATGAACACCACTTGACATATATTAATGTAGAAATATCTTTCCATGTGGGGACATACTATTGGTATGAGGATTACGATTATTCAATGAAAATAACAAACAAAGGTATGAATATGAAATATGAAAAGGTCCAAGAATTCTTTAGAGCCATTGATATGTCAAGCAATAAGTTTGATGGAGAGATTGCAGAATCTATTGGAGATTTTAAGGGGCTTAATATGCTCAATCTTTCTAATAACATTCTCTCTGGACACATCCCACTATCATTCGAGAATCTTACAGAGTTAGAATCATTGGACCTTTCTCAAAATAGATTGTCGGGGGAGATTCCACCACAGCTAGCACAACTTACTTTCCTCGAATGGTTCAATGTTTCTCATAACCATCTCACTGGCTCTATACCACAAGGGAAACAATTCAACACATTTGAAAGCAGTTCGTTTGAGGGAAATCTAGGCTTGTGTGGGAATCCATTATCAAAGAAATGTTGGGTTTCTGATTCTTCACCACCTCCACCTTCGATTTCTAAACAAAGTCAGGACTCTACTGGGTCTCTCTTTGAATTTGGTTGGAAAATAGTTTTGGTTGGCTATGGATTTGGACTAATCATTGGAGTGATAATTGGCAACATTGTGGCTACAAAAAAACATGATTGGTTGATGAAGACCTTTGGAATGAGGCAACGGATACGAAGAAACGTGAGAAGGGAACAAAGGAACTGAGCTTGCATCTTGCAAATATATAAATATGCAGAAAGTTTTATGGAGCCCTTTCTAATCTTGTTGTCCCTTTTTTTTTATGGCTCTATATTTATGTCTTTAATTTGTTCCTTCCTCTTTGTCTTACTATTTTCTTTTAAGTACTATTAGTATTAAACTATGTGATATCATGTACTTACCATATAATAAAAATTGTGTTCTACACATTATGATTGTGCCAAGTGTATTCTTTTTTTCTTTATATATATTTTTTTCATTTTTCTCTTAGGCTACATGAACAATTTTTTTGTCTGTTTATCTTATAAATAAGACTTTTTATCCAAGATAAGAAAAGAATCCTCACCACACTATTATTAGTATATATTAAAATTGTTAAGCTAATTCTACTGTATCAATTTTATTTAACTCAAGAGATCCCACTTGGCATCAAAAACCTTTTTAATTTTTTTTTTTCCTGGTGTCGATTCACTACAGTAGAGTACAATTTTTTTTTTTTTTTTTTTGAAACGTTTAACTGGTACTAGCCTATACCCTAGCAATTTTTTTTTTTTTGCATCTTATTTTATTTGTTTCCATTTGGGTAGAGAGCAATTTCATCTTGCATGTCCATTCATTAGGGAGTGTAAATAATGAATGAATGAAATTCCAAAAGTAACCTGGAATTTCTCTTAAAATGGAATCTTAGTATAGTATTACAAATTTGACAGAAAAATATAGAATCTTAGTTTTAGGGTGCCGAAAATAGACAACCACAACTCAACCAAGCAAAAATAGTTCAAGTATAAGGAAGCTATAGTGTCCAAAACAACACAAAAATAAAGGGGCATATATCAGATATTGTATACCAACACTCCTCCTAACCGTATATATACTTAGCAATCTCTAAGACCAACTCAACCAACTCATTTGTATATATGATGATCATAATCAATTGAGATGGCAAATAACATGGTCGACATTTTTACATTAACGAATAAATCATCGGCCTTCATGCCTCAACAGTAGCGGGAGAGATATTGTCATGAAATCATTATTTGTAGAGAGGTTGCTGCTCTCACCCAGAACATATTCACGTCTTGTTGGCTGTTCTATTATCTCTTCTATTTGATAACAACCATAGAGTCTAAGATCTTCCAGGTTTTGAAGGTACAGCAGCAAGCTGACCTCGAACAGCTTCTTGATACTTGAACAGCCAGCAATGGATAGTTTTTTTTAGAGCAGAAAATATGCCAGAGGCAGTGATGCATCTCTTCCTCAACTCAAGAGGACACATAAGTTGCACAAACCAGTAAGTTTTAGGGACACAAGGCAAAAGCTAGGACAATACAGGTCACTTCCACCCCTCCCACTGCAGTGGCAAATCAAAGCAAAAGCTTTACTGTCTTATTTTCGTATGTTCTTCTTTGTTGCTTGGGAATTTGGCCAGAACATTCTAACTTGAATTCTTCTACAGGAGTATTGTTAAGACCAACTTTGGGTACTCTTAAATAAAACTCTCCTACAAAATTCGGTGAATGGTGTCCACTTATTAGCAGAAACTTGGGGAAACAATAATATACACCTTCATCCCCACTAAATTTAAATTGGAAGCCCTTGCAATTACACCATTTCATGCATTTGTCTTGACAAAACTCTAAAGTAATATTCCAATAGAAGTCTAGATCTGAGCCATAGTATTCAACATGTTCCAGTTGGATAAAGCTAGACTCATCTGTATTGTTGCAAGAGATACTGAATTCTGGTTCACACCCATAAGACCAATCAGTATGATCTTTAATCTTGAAGCCCAGCAAGCAAGAGCATCTCCTACCAAAAACATGATCATAACTACAAAGACTATTGGGTCCACTGATTCCATGAATCCTGCATGGTTCAGAGAAGGCTTGCCATGTTACAACCCAATCCCATCTCCCAGTCATCTCTTGTACGCTGAATAATCGTAGGTTGCCATCGGGATTAAGTGTTAATCGTTTGTGTCGCAAAGAATGTGTTCCAATGTCATTGGAACACATTGGATTAATAATAATAAAACTAAAAACAAAATTAGAAACAAAAAAAAAAAAAAACCGCAAACTCTCTTAGTGTTTCACTTTTAGAGCATGGAATTCTTGAAATTTTGAGTGTAACACTTAACCCCTATTCGGTTATTTGAGATTGTTTTATGTGTAAAACGTTAAACATTTGTGAAATTAAATAATGTGTTGCTCATGTGATGACATGTGCTCATATTTAGAGTTACTAATGTGATAACATGTGTCCATATTATCTCATAAAACAGTCCCATATAGGGGTTTTGTGTTACACTCAAAACCCTATATGGATTCAAGCTTACACATTAATTGTTTATTCATAAAACATTTCCATAGGAAGTTAAATGTTACACTCAAAATCTTATTACGGAAAATCACAACAGGTTTTATGTTTTTTTCTTTTTTCTTTTTTTAAGAAACGATAGAACATTTTATTAATTTAAAAAATGTAGTACATCTAAAGTCAATTAGTTATAAAAAAAAATTAAAAATTATGCAGTTTCTTCCACCCAAATATCCCCATCATGCAATCCCTTATTTTATGTTGCTTCCCCTCTATCACCTTAATGTTACTTTCAGAAGGCCATTTATCCTCACCAACAACTACGGGTTAGTTCCAACCTTCTCTAAAAACTTCTCACAACCAAAATTGCACTCACGGAGGTCAATGTCATTGGATTGAGCACTGATGCAATAACTAGAGTTATTGCAACTTACAATTGTAAGTGCAAAAAAAAAAAAAAAAAAAAAAAAGGGGGTTAATAAGCTAAAAGGTAAGTAATTTGATCTGGGAGTTAAGATTAAAAGTGAACTATTCAACTTTCAATCTCAACCTTGGAAAGACTATATTGCATGGTGCAATAGCCTACTGCACCATATCTCAATCTAGTGTCATCATTATCCTCCCGATTGTATTCTCCATCATCTATCCCCTTTCGTCCACCGAAATAAAACCCTTCTTCCCGCATCTCCTTTTTAGCTTCCTCCCCTACTAATCACCCAGACAAGCGATGGCCCATAACCATTAACCATATCGATACTCCATCGTTGCCCCCTCAAGTCCCCATTGCTCTTATAGAGTTTCGTATCATCATCGTGCCCCACACAACCATAAAAGTATTAAAAATTGGGTAATTTCATATTTGAAGAACACCTAGACTAATTGTGTTGCATCGATTGGGCTAATAATATCAAGCTTAATCCTCAGTTGTAAATACCTACTACAGTCTATGCCATTCTCCAGTACATCTACTTTCAAGCACCTCCAAATGAATTTCCTATTTGTTTCACTACAACTAAGTCCATAAATTAAAACAAAATTATTCAGTATTTCTGGAGTATGGTGACTTTGTACTCCATAAATATTGAGTATTCAAGCACCTCCAAACGAATTTCCTTGAATGGTTACCCAAAACCGAAGGGTATATTCTGTAAAATTAAATATTCATCAATTACAGATGTGCCTTATCTAGGTCCTGAAAGAGGATAAAGTCCTATCAAATAAGGCAAGACAAACTTTCCACATAAAGGTTTCGGAGAACACTTTTCTTTAATGGGTTTTATTTAGTTGTTTTAATCAAACTTGAGTCTTTATATGGTAAAATATTAATTAAGATTTGTTTAAGAATACATTTTGCTTGAAATTCTAAAGTGTATACATTTTCTGTTTAAATCTTCCTTCAATGTCACGTTGTGTAAGCTGACCAGCCACCAACAAATTAAGTATAAGACACGCTGAAGCTAGCTCTCGATTAATTCTACAGATACCGTTGATAATATTGGCTAATTGTCTTCACGAGTCCACCAACAATATTAATATATTAACTATATTTAATATACTAATGTTAAAGAACAATATCAACAACTAAAGATAGAAATTTTATTCCTCCTACGGAGACTTAATTTGTTAGGTAAGGACTAATTAAGGACCAGAAAAGTTTAGTCGAATATATATATTAAGCTGGCCTCGTTTTGTTGGGGAATGTAGGCCACGATCTCTTTATGCAATGTTTCTTAGCTAATATTTTGAATCAAACTTTGAACATACATGCAATATATTTATTAGCGGAATCTTTTTTTTTTTCTTTTCTTTTTTTGGACCATTAATTGTTAATTAGAAATTTCAAGCGTGTTGATCACCATTGTCAAACTGGTATAAGATCAATATTATGGAAAGATGTTTCCATTGTCCAAGAAGAAAAGAAACATAGAGTTGTTAGTATTAATTATTATTTTTCTAATGCATGAATATTCAATGTCTTATTGACCACTGATATATAATAAACTAGAAACATCTTGGAGAGTGGGGACACAAGTTTTGGATATAGATATGATGTTTTCATTTAAAATAACAAACAAAGGTCTGGATACGGTATACATCAAGGTCCAAGAATTCTTTAGAGCCATTGATATTTCAAGCAATATATTTGTTGGAGAGATTCCTGAATCCATTGGAGATTTAAAGGGGCTTCATATGCTAAATCTTTCTAATAACATTCTCACTGGACACATCCCACCATCTTTAGGGAATCTTACGATGCTAGAATCATTGAACCTTTCTCAAAATAGGCTTTTAGGGTAGATTCCACCACATTTAGCACAACTTACTTTCCTCGAATGGTTCAATGTTTCTCATAACAATCTCACTGGCTCTATACCACAAGGGAAGCAATTTGACACATTTGAAAATAGTTCATTTGTGAGAAACCTAGGCTTGTGTGGGAATCCATTATCAAAGATATGTTGGGTTTCTGATTCTTCACCACCTCCACCTTCAATTTCTAAACAAAGTCAGGACTCTACTGGGTCTCTCTTTGAATTTGGTTGGCTATGGATTTGGACTAATCGTTGGAGTTAAAATCGGCAACATTGTGGCTGCAAAAAGACTTGATTGGTTGATGAAGACCTTTGGAATGAGGCAACAGGTACGAAGAAACATGAGAAGGGAACATAGAAATTGAGCTTGCATCTCGCAAATATATAAATATGCAGAAAGTTTTAAGGAGCCCTTTTTTTTTTAGCTCTATATTTCTGTCTTTAATTTGTTCCTTCCTCTTTGTTTTAGTACTGTTTTCTTTTATGTATTTTTAGTATTAAAATATATGATATCATGTACTTACTATCAAATAAAAATTGTGTTCTACACATTATGATTGTGCCAAGTGTCTTCCTTTTTATCTTTATCTTTATTTTATTTTTCATTTTTCTCTTAAGCGACATAAACTATATGTTTGTCTATTTATTTTATACATAAGACTTTTTATCCAAGCTAAGAAAGGAATCCTCACCACACTATTATAAGTATATATTAAAATTGTTAAGCTAATTCTACTGTATCAATTTTATTTAATCTCAAGAGATCCCACTTGGCATCAACAACCTTTTTGATTTCTTTTTTGACCAAATTTTTCTTAAATTTAAAAAATACGTGAAAGTCGTCTTTTGTAACAATCAAAAGTCTTATTTTCAAAGACAATTTTCACGGAAAAAATCGTCTTTGAAAAAGACAATTTTGAATCAGTCTATTTTTCAAATAAAAAGCATAAGAGTTATGTTTGGCCCAAAAAAAAAAGAAGCATTTTTTAGCATGTTTGGCCCTAGCCCTATGCTCAAGCAATGCGAATACACTATAAAGATTAAAAAATAAAATAAAAAGTTGTATGAAAATTAGCTCTTTCTATTAATGTAGCTTGTAACTAATAGAATGGTTAATCATCTATTTACCACAATCTGTTCACCAACTTGTACATTCCTAAAATCAATAGAAAAAATCTTGCATCTTATTTTATTTGTTTGCATTTGGGTAGGGACCAATAAGAATTTTGAGAATAACATAAACTGACTCAAACATAAACATGCATGGGTTGGAATTAACAAACTGCCTTTCCTTTATTATTATTATT
>OU015761.1:2867616-2914152 GCA_907173295.1 Fagus sylvatica
TCTTGTCCTTAATTTATGCTTTTGACTTTCGTTGCTGAGGTTTAAAGATGGCACATTTGCAACGTGGGGTTAATGCTGTCTACAGCTGTAATATTTAATTGCCTCGTCATTATGCGGTGGATCGTCGTTAGGGTTTAATGCCGTCAGTATCAGATGCCCCCTACTCCGTACTATCGTCATATTTTTGACGATGTGCGGGGTACTGAGGTGGAGTTGGGGTTTTACTTTGCCTCGGGAAGTGGGGGTTTCTTTTAATGACGAAATGATGTTATAGGCGGCGAGTAACACGTGTCATCGTTCTATTGGTCGGCGTGCTAGGGATATTGCTTCGTCAGGCCTTTGCAATTAATGTGAAAGGCGTCGCTTCGGTCGGTGGGTGACACGTGTCGTCGCATGATTGGTCGTCATGCTCGAGGTATCGTTTCGTCAAGTTTTGTGACACGTGCCGTCATGCGACTGGTCGTTGTGCTCGAGGCGCCGTTTCGTCAGATTTTTGTCTTTAATGAAGTGGCGTCGCTTCGGGTGGCGAATGCCACGTGTCGTCATGCTACTGGTCGGTGATTTCGATGCGTCGTTTCGTCGGATTTTTGGCGGTTTTTTGAATGTGGAAGGGTTTTGTGAGGTTTTTATACCGAGTTCGAGGGTTTTTGTCCTATTTACAAAACGGAAAAAGTCTCTCTTGAGCGTCTGGGTTCCCTCTTCGCGTTTTTCCGGTGAGTCTCCTCTGTCCTTTTCTTCCTTTCTTCTTTTTCCGGCTTTCTTCGTGGTTTTATTCCGGTCAACCTGGATTCGTTGAGTCTGTCGTTCAAGTCCTTCTTTGTCGGGGTCTCTAGGTTTGCCGAGAACGGCTTAGGTCCTCCTCCGATCGAGGGTTTTGTGTCCCCCGATAGTGTGCTTCACCGGTTATCGGCGGAGCTATATTCCGTGATTTGTCCGGCTATCCACACGTGGGAGGCCGTTAGGAATAGAATGGTGGCCAATGAGGCAGAATGGCCTCTTCCGCTCTCGGAGGAGTTGCCGGAGGGGCTCTCCGATGAGTCAAATGGAGGGATGACGAGAGAGGTCTCGTCCGGGGCGGTCCCGAGTACTTCGGGTTCTCGTCCTCTTTCTAGGGTAGACGGGACATGGAAGGCCATGTCCTATTTTAGTAAATTCAACGAGGATGACGTTGATAGGCTTAGACGTCGTTATCAGATTCCTGATGACGTCGTCATTAGAATCCCAGATGCTGACGAGAGAGCATGTTGCCCTAAGTATGAGGGTGACGTGGCTTTCTACGAGGCTGGTCTTAAGGCCGGTCTTCGTTTCCCTATACAGCCTTTTGTTAGGGAGTTGCTAGACTTTCTTTCCTTGGCCCCGGGGCAAGTGAACCCGAATGGCTGGCGCACGATCATCTCGTGCATGGTGATGTGGAGGGTTTGTAGCAACGGGGAGGAGGACCTCACTGTTGATGAGTTCCTCTTCTGCTACGAGCCCGTCCAAATTGCGCTTTCCCGGGGCTTCTGGGCGTTTAAGAACCGGGACATAAACTCCAAGGTCGTCCAAGGGTTACCCTCGTCCGACAGAATTTGGAAGGACGGGTACTTCTTTGTGTGCGGCGACAATTGGGAGAGGCTGCCGCAAGAAGGCCCAAATGACTTCGTTGGAGTCCGTAGGTTTTGGGGGACGCCCTCGTCGTCTGGTGTGTGTCTTTCTTCTTATTTTCGCCTGATTCTTTTCTTTTATTTATTATTATTTTTTTATTGTGTTTCTTCTGGTGTTTACTGCAGCTTTGGATCGTCCACTTCTGAATTCTGTCTGGCAGGAGAGGATTTCTCGGATACTAGACATCGAGGATCGACGATACAACATTTTTATTGAGCCCGACCTGCTAGCTACCTTTTCGTTGGGACCCGTCCCTAGTTCGTCGGTAAAAGCGTTATTAAGGGCAAATAAGAAACGTGAGTCTTTTCTTCAACACATGGTACGGTATTTATCCTACTCGTCTATTGCCCCGTTTTTCTTTTCTGACCTTTATGTATCTTTGGTTCGCAGGCGTCAATACAATGAAGCTGAACAAGAGTCGTCTGAAACAAATGGCTCAGTCGGGAGAGGTGGCGGCTGCTCCCATTAGTCTGAAACGTAAGAAGCCTGACGAGGGGTCTTCGAAGCGGGCTGAGGAAGCGCCCCCACGTCCTTCTGCACAAGTTGCCACACCTCCCGTCTTTCCAACCGCCGTCCCTTCTGTTCAAAGAGATCCGCCTGTCATCCTGGTGGATTCTGACTTCACTCCTCCCACTGCGGCCTCCACAATTAACCAAAGTCCTCTCGTCGCAATGGACAGGGCGAAGGGAGCCATAACTACTCCGGACATGGAAGAGTATGCTGTGGCCCATACGGAGGACCTCTCATTGCTCATGGTTCATTCTGTGATGCGAGTATGACCTTCTGCCTTTTATTATTTTTATGCATTTCGCTTTGTTTTGTTTTGTTTTTTTTGTTTTTTTGTTTTTGGCTTTTGACCTAGCCGTATATGTAGGGTCTGACGGAGGCCATGGTGATGGCCCGGAGGTGCGCTTCAGTTGAAGAGGATCTAGCTATGCTTAGAGCAAAGTCCATTGCAGACGAGGCGGAAATGAAGAGTGCTAAGAGAGCCGTCATGGAGCTGACGAGAAGAAAGGAAGGAAGCTTTGGCTGAGGCGGAGAAGTTAAGGACGGAACTCAAGGCCAGAGATGACGATGTTAAGGCGGCAGTGGATGCCAAGGATAAAGCTGTTGCCGACCTTAAACATCTCGTTGGCCAGATCGAGGGAGCCAAGGAGGCGGCGGTGTCTGAGTTTAGAGCGTCCGAGGCGTTCGAAGACATCAACACTCGTTACTTCCTGTCTGGTTTCGAGGCTTTCAGAAAACAAGCCGTCCAGCGCTTCCCCGGGTTAGATTTCACGGCGCTTCAACCCTATGATGACGAGGACTCTGTGGCCGGCGTTTCTCAGGACCAGGCTGGCGATGACGATGTTTCTTCTAAGTAGGATTAGTGTACTTTACCTTTTGAAGTATTTCCAAACAATTTGTGGGCCCGTGTTTAGGGCGTTTAAATGTTGTGATACTTGCTTTTTGGTACTTCTACGTTGTGCATGTTTCGTCTTCTTAAGGCGGTGCACAAAGTTTTTATTTTGACGAGAATTCTCTATCTGTGCATGATCTTCTTGTTAGTTTTGAGTGATGTTTTATTTATTTTTATTTAGGAGGTGAGAATTTTTCAGTCAGGGGGTCGAAACTTTGGACGATGTGGTTGTCTGAGTTTGAGGACCCCGCCTGTTTGCCAGGGTTTAAACTTAGGAAATTTTACCTAAGTAGAAAGGTTGCGGTGGATGATACGGTTTATTTTAAGTTTAAAGGATTGTGAAGAACGATACAGTTCAACTTTTGATATTTGTTTAAGATATCATTTTTGACGATACAGTTCAACGCTTGTTTTAAGGATCGTGTTTGGATAGTATAGTTTAATATTGTTTAAGTTAAAAGATCGTGTTTGGACGATGCAGTTCAACATTTGGTTAAGTCAAAAGATCGTGTTGGACGATGCAGTTTAACATTGGCTAAGTTAAAAGATCGTGTTGGACGATGCAGTTTAACATTTGGTTAAGTTAAAAGATCGTGTTGGACGATGCAGTTTAACATTTGGTTAAGTTAAAAGATCGTGTTGGACGATGCAGTTTAACATTTGGTTAAGTTAAAAGATCGTGTTGGACGATGCAGTTTAACATTTGGTTAAGTTAAAAGATCGTGTTGGACGATGCAGTTTAACATTTGGTTAAGTTAAAAGATCGTGTTGGACGATGCAGTTTAACCTGGATTGCTTTGCATGGTACGTGGGAACGGGGTTGACACGCATGATTTACCGTGGTTCGGCAATAGTGCCTACGTCCACCCTTATTTCTTTATTCAAAGTATTTTCACTTCTTTACAGAAGTTTGTCAACTTTTAGGGATAGTATCTCCTAAGATGCTCGGCGTTCCACGGGTGCGACAAGCGTCGTCCATTCATGTCTTCTAAGTGATACGTGCCTGGTCGTCGCACTTCAATGACCTTATAGGGTCCTTCCCAGTTCGGGCCAAGCTTGCCTTCAGAAGGATTCCTGGTGGCTAAGGTGACCTTGCGTAGGACGAGGTCACCAATTGACAACTGCCTTGGCTTGACTTTTGAGTTGTAGTGTCTTGCCATTTTTTCTTGGTATCTCTTCATTCTTGCTTCCGCTTTTTCTCTGACTTCATCAATTAGATCGAGGTTGAGCCGGAGTTGCTCTTCATTTTTCTGTCCGTCATATGCTAAAGTCCGAAATGACGTCAGTCCTATTTCGACGGGTACCACTGCTTCGCTTCCGAACGTCATTCGAAATGGTGTTTCGCCTGTTGGTATCCTGACTGTTGTTCTGTAGGCCCAAAGTATGCTTGGAAGTTCTTCTGGCCATAGCCCTTTTGCCCCCTCAAGTCGGGTTTTGATGAGTTTGAGTAGTGAACGATTCGTGACCTCGACTTGTCCGTTGGCTTGTGGATGGCCAGGAGATGAATAATGGTTGTGGACGCCCAGTTCTTGAGAGAATTGTCTGAATCTGGGATTATCAAATTGCTTCCCGTTGTCTGATACGAGTACTCGTGGGAATTCCAAACCTGCAGATCACTGTCTTCCATACGAAGTTCTGGATGTTTTTTTCTGTGATGGTTGCCAATGGTTCTGCTTCTACCCATTTGGTGAAATAATCTATCGCAACAACGAGAAACCTAAGCTGCCGTCTTCCTATTGGGAGGGGTCCCATGATATCTAAACCCCACTGTGCGAAGGGCCAGGGTGCCGTCATTGGTACCAGTTCTATCGGGGGTGAGTGTAGGAGGTTGGCAAACCGTTGGCATTTGTCGCAGTGTTGGACGAATTTGTAGGTGTCAGCTTTCATGGACGGCCAATAGTAGCCTGCTCTGACGATTTTTCTTTGTAAAGCTCGTGCGCCTGAGTGGTCGCCGCAAACACCTTCGTGTATTTCCCTCATGACGTAATTGGCCTCGTCTGGTGCCAGGCATCTGAGGTAAGGGAGGGAGAAGCCTCTCTTGTACAGTGTTCCCTGCAACATGAGAAAGCGTGAAGCGCGTACCTTTAATCGTCTGGCTTCGTGTCGGTTGTCTGGTAATGTTCCTTCTCGCAAGTATGAGATTATTGGTGTCATCCAAGAAATTTCAGCGTGGATGGGGTTCACCTCAGTCGTCTGTAGGCTTGATTGTTGGACGGTCTTGATTTTGTCGTTGGCCGTTGATGACGAGGCTGATTTGGCCAGTTGGTCTGCCTCTGTATTTTGTTCTCGTGGTACTCGACAGAGCCTTACTTCACGGAACTGGCTTATTTGATGTCGGACCAGTTGTAGGTATTGCTGCATACGCCCTTCTTTTGCTTCATAGTCTCCGTTTACTTGTCCTACGACGAGCTGCGAATCACTGCGTACGTCTAGCTCTGTGGCTCCCAGTATCTTGGCCGTTTTGAGTCCCACCAGAAGAGCTTCATATTCTGCTTCGTTGTTGGTGGTTGGGTACTGCAGTCGTATTGCTTGTTTGATGATGTCACCTTCTGGGGACCTCAAGACTACGCCCACTCCGCCTGAGTCCTTGGTCGACGATCCATCTATGTTCACTGTCCACTTCGATGTCTGTTCGACGTCTTCCGTTGGCTCGTCATCTTTCGAGGTGAACTCTGCTATAAAGTCTGCCAGGGCTTGAGCCTTGATCGCTGTTCGTGGCCGGTAGTCGATGTCGAACTCGCTGAGCTCAATCGACCACTGGATAAGTCGTCCAGCTGCATCTGGTTTGCTCATTGCTTTCCGTAATGAGGTGGTTGGTGAGTAACACAATCGTGTGAGCTTGGAAGTATGGGCGGAGTTTCCTTGCAGCTGTCACTAGGGCGAATGCCAACTTTTCCATAGGAGGATATCTTTCTTCGGCTCCTCTCAGTGCTCTACTAGTGTAATAGACGGGCAACTGTCGTCTTTCTTCTTCCCGGATTAGTGCGGAGCTGACGGCAGTTGGTGACACGGCCAGATATAGGTAGAGCTCCTCGCCTTGCTTAGACGGGCTAAGCAAGGGTGGTTCCGTCAGGTACTTCTTGAGCTCTTCAAATGCTTGTTGGCATTCGTCGGTCCATTCAAACGCCTTCTTTAATGTTTTGAAGAAGGGTAGGCACTTGTCTGTGGATCGAGACATGAATCGATTCAGTGCGGCTATCCTTCCCGTCAGTCTCTGTACTTCTTTGATGTTCTTTGGTGGCTGCATTTCTAGGATCGCTTTGATCTTGTCTGGGTTTGCTTCTATGCCTCTCTGCGAAACCATAAAGCCAAGAAATTTTCCTGAATAAACACCAAATGCACACTTACTTGGGTTCAGCTTCATCTGGTACTTGCGGAGCGTTTGGAAGGTCTCTCTGAGGTCGTCCAGGTGACCGTCTTCCTCTTTGGACTTTACCAACATGTCGTCAACGTAAACTTCGACGTTCCGGCCAATCTGGTCGTGGAACATTCTGTTCATCAGTCGTTGGTAGGTGGCTCCGGCGTTCTTCAGTCCGAAAGGCATCACCTTGTAGCAGAAGAGCCCTCTGCTGGTGATGAAGGATGTCTTTTCTTGATCGCCCTCGTCCATCACTATTTGGTTGTAACCTGAAAAGGCATCCATAAATGTTAATAGTTTATGACCAGCTGTCGAGTCGACTAGCTGGTCTATTCTAGGGAGAGGGAAGCTGTCTTTAGGACATGCTTTATTTAGGTCGGTGAAGTCGACGCACATTCGCCACTTTCCGGTATTTTTCTTTACCATGACTACGTTGGCAAGCCAGTCGGGGTAGAATACTTCCCTGATGAAGTTTGCTGCCAGGAGTTTGTCCACCTCTTCCATGATGGCATTGTTCCGCTCTGGCGCGAAGACTCTTCGTTTCTGTTTTATTGGACGGAGAGAAGGGTCAACATTTAATTTATGTGAAATGACGGAAGGGTTGATACCTGGCATGTCTTCGTGACTCCATGCGAAAACATCTTTGTTATCTTTTAAGAACTGGACAAGTGATTCTTTTATTTTTGGAGGAAGGTCTGCTCCAATTTTGGTCGTCCTCTCTGGTCGTCCATCTTCTAGCTCGATGGTGGCTAGCTCCCCAGAAGGCTTCACTAGAACCTTCTGCTCTTCAATGCTCATCGTCTGATTCTGTCCTCCTGACCCGAGGGAGGCAAGGTAACATTCTCTGGCTGCTACTTGATCTCCTCTGACTTCTCCTATTCCATGCTCAGTGGGGAATTTGAGGAGAAGGTGGTATGTGGAGGTGACGGCTCGGAGTCGGTTGAGGGTTGGTCGTCCGATTATAGCGTTGTATGCCGAGGGGCAGTTGACGACGAGGAAGTCGACCGTCTTAGAGACCGTCTTTGGGTGAGTACCGACCATTATCGGTAAGGTCACAATACCGACTGGGCAAATCTTGTCGCCTGTGAATCCCACGAGTGGTGCATCCATGGGGCGCAATTTATCCTTGTCAAGCCGCATTTGTTGGTAAGCGGGGAGGTAGAGTATATCAGCCGAACTCCCGTTGTCTACCATTACTCGCCTGGTGGTGAAACCTGCAATGTTAATCGTTATCACTAGGGCATCGTCATGGGGCTGATGGGTGCCTCTGGCGTCCTCTTCGCTGAAAGAGATGATCTGGTCGTCGAGGCGGATGTTCTTTGGTGGGCGCTGGACGACCATGATGTTGTGTACTTGCCTCGCATACGCTTTCCTTGAGGCTCTTGAGGTTCCTCCTGATGCTGGTCCTCCAACGATGGTTCTGATTTCTCCTACGGGTCCTGGCCTGTTGGGTTCGGCCTGTTCCCTCTGTACTGGAGGCTTTGCTGGACGGGTATTCGTTGGACGATTGACATACTTCTGCAGTTTGCCCTGTCGGATGAGTGTTTCTATTTGCTCTTTTAAGGCTACGCACTCTTCTGTGAGATGTCCATGATCTCTGTGGAACCTGCAATACAAGTTTTTAGGTCGGCTGTTAGGATCTGAACGTATCTTACCTGGCCACCGAAGTGATGGGTCGTCTTGTATCTGTAAGAGTAATTTGTCGATAGGTGTGTTCAGAGGTGTGAAACTGCTGAATTTCACGGGGGGTGCGGTCGTCCGTTTTCGTTCCGGGGTTTCGGTGAATTTCGGAACTTTTTGCTTGGAAGGTTCGGGTTTGCGATCCTCAACTTCCTTCCGCCTTTTCGGTGGTGGGTCGTCCATAGCCTCTAGGGCGTCCTCTGCGTTCATGTGTTTTGTAGCTTCGTACATAAGCTCTGACATTGTTTCTGGGGGGTCTTTGCAGAGTTCATAGAGGAAATCCCCTTTTCGCAGACCCGCCATGAAGGCTGTTACTGTGACATCTTCTTTTGGACGATCTATCTTCATCGCTTCTCCGTTGAAGCGGTGTACAAATGTCCTCAGTGATTCTCCTTCCATTTGCTTGACGCTGAGCAAGTGAGTTGGCGGTCGTCCCCTTCGTTGGCTGCCGATAAAGTGATCGATGAATGCACGGCTGAGCTGGACGAATGAACCGATCGACTCTGATTCGAGCTTGTTGAACCATACCCTTGCAGATCCCCTCAGTCCCAAGGGGAATGCTCGGCACATTACTTCTTCAGGGACGGCTTGCAGCTGCATGATTGTTTTAAAGGCCTCTAGGTAGTCAAATGGGTCCTTGGTTCCATCGAAGTTTTCTAGCAATGGTACCTTGAATCTGGACGGGAGCGGGAAGTCAGCGATGCTTGGGATAAACGGAGAATCAGCCCGGTGTACGAGGTTGTCGAGGTTGCGAGCAGCTTTCGCTCTCAGGCTGTTCTTCATGTCTCCCATTTGCTTCCTCATTTCTCGCAATTCTTTCTCCAAACGTGTCGTTTTGTCATCCGGATCTCTTGTGGATCGGTCTGGATGATCAGGTTGTCTGGAGGAGTTTCCTCGTCGATCTTCTCGTTCAGGCTGCTTGGACGACCTATCTGGTCGTTCCGGCTGTTTGGACGACCTCGTTGTTTTAGCCGTCTTGTGCTGGCTGGGTGGAGCGGAACTTCCTGCGCTTTCCGCTCTGTGCCTGCTGCGAGGCGGAGTTCTCTCAGCTTCGTCTCCCCTACGACGGGTGACTTGATGGCTGTCAGCTTCCTGGTCATTCGACCTGTTTCCACCCCGCGGAGGAGGTTGGTTGTTGTCATGGGGGGTTGGGGGCCCCTTCCTGATGGCCTGCCATAACTCTTGATTCTGACGAGATGTTTCTCGAGCGAGGTCCTGAATGCTGGTGGCGATGACCTGCATTTGCCTCTCAATTGGAGTCATGGTTGGGTCAGCACTGGTTCCGTCGTTGGGAGCTCCTTCCATGATCGCTATCGACCTGTGTGCGGCCCTTTTTGCTCTAAGAACGACAGTGACTTATTAAGTCGTCCCCACAGACGGCGCCAACTGATAATGCCTAAAAATCAGTGGGCCCACGCACGAGTCAATCCGAATGGACGATGCTCTCTTCGACGAGACAATACCTGCAAAACAGAAAAACAATTAAAAGAGGGGGCACCGGCGGTGGTCCGGTGGGGGAAGCCTCCGATGCTTAAGTTAGCAAAGAATGTGACAGAGAAACGTGGATTCAGAGAGTCTAGAAGTGAGAAAAAGAGTGAATACCTTTGTCTGAGAATTCCCAGGGTTTATATAGGGAGGCCCTGGTCTTCTAGCCGTTTGTGGTTATTAAATGGCTTTGATATCTAGATTTGTAACTGTTTGGCCCTGATTTGTAACCGTGTTGTTTGCCTTGATTCTTGTCCTTAATTTATGCTTTTGACTTTCGTTGCTGAGGTTTAAAGATGGCACATTTGCAACGTGGGGTTAATGCTGTCTACAGCTGTAATATTTAATTGCCTCGTCATTATGCGGTGGATCGTCATTAGGGTTTAATGCCGTCAGTATCAAGATCAATATGGGATTGTTTCCATTGGCCAGGAAGAAAAGAAAATGAGAGTTGTTAGTATTAATTATTATTTTTCTAATGGATGAATATTGTATGTTCTATTGACCACCGATCTATGTAATAATGTTGGAGCCTTTTGCTGAATCATTTTCTTGGTCAGTTACTGATTAATTAAGAACTTCTTGTACAAATTCTCTTGGTTTTGGAGCAAATTCAAATTAAATCCTATATTTTAATATTTTAATTAAATTTTGACCATATAATTGAATACCTATTGATTTAAATTCCCTAAGATCAAAGATGGGGCGATGACAAGGATCTAGTTCGCTGCTATTGTCACTCAACCATGGAGGTGAATGCAGTGAGTGGTTGTAGCCAAATTTGGTCGTCAGAGCAGTGGCCTAGCTCCCCGATCAGTTGGAATATACCAAGGTTACAAGTCATGTGGGAAAAGAAATGGGCTTGGATCTATAGGAGGGTATTTGGGTCTTTTCAATTTTGGTGAGTTGAGTGACAATGATTCGACTTGATTAATTACAACCCATGGCATTTAACTATTGGGTTGGTGGATGAATGATGTAGTTCATTTGGTAGACTGAATAATTTCTCCAATCTCCCCACTAAACAATGCTACAATTGGCTTGAACTTTAAAATGAAAGATGTTCCGGCGAGTGAATCGTTCGTGGTGCCGAGTCGCTCTAACATTTAAAATAAATAAAAAATAGAAATGGGAAACTAGTAGGATGTAGAAGGAATTTTGTGAGTGGCTATCTAGCTATCATTTGACTAAAAAATGGTATGAAGAATGGAGTGTGAATGCTCATTACCATATCTCTACAAAGTAAGAATTTTATAATAATTTTTATGCTCAAAAGTTGGTATCTTTCTCTGCGTTCACAAACCTTGGACACTAGAGGGAGAAAGTAGTAATTGCTGTTCATGGGATGGTGTTAGCTGCGATGAGGACACAGGTCATGTCATTGGCCTTGACCTCAGTAGTAGCTGTCTCTATGATTCAATCAACTCTAACAGCAGTCTCTACCGTCTTGTTCACCTACAAAGCCTTAACCTTGCTCACAATCACTTTAAATACTCTCAAATCCCATCCCAGATAGGCAATCTTTCAAGACTCACATATCTCAATCTCTCTTCTTCTATGTTTTCTGGTCAAATTCCATTTGAAGTTTCAAAGCTGTCCCAATTGTCATCCTTGTATTTGTGTTGCAACATTGATTTGTCTTCATGGAATATTAAATTGTTGCAATTAAAAGAGTTGAGCCTAACAAGCCTAGTTGAAAATTTAACCCGCCTAGAAAATCTTGACCTGGGTGGGGTGACCATAATCTCCACGGTGCCTAATATCTTTGCAAACTTGTCTACTTTAAGGTCACTTTATCTCCATGACTGTGGAATGTATGGGGAATTTCCAAGAGGCATATTTAAGCTACCAAATTTGCGGGTTCTTGACATGAAGTACAACAAAAATCTCACTGGTTCTTTGCCTGACTTTCAAAATTGGAGGAGTCCTCTGAAGGAAATGAACTTCGCAGACACCAGTTTCTCCGGTGAGCTACCTGCTTCAATGGGAAATCTTGGCTCCCTGATTGCTTTCGATATGTGGGGTTGCAACTTATCAGGGTCCATTCCATATTCAATCGGTAATCTCACAAATCTCGTTTACCTTCAGCTTTCAAATAACTCTCTGGCAGGTAACATCCCATCTTCAATTGGATCTCATCCAACTTGCTTTTCTAGGCCTTTACGATAACCAATTGAGTGGTCCAATCCCTTTTGGGCTTGCAAACTTGACACAACTGACTGTCCTTTCCTTAGAATCCAATCGATTAACTGGTCCAATTCCTTTTGGGCTGATGAACCTCACACAATTACATATCTTGGTTCTTGAGGCCAACAAGCTTCACGGCCAATGTCCAATGTCTAGCTTTAACCTAAAGAATCTTAATATTCTTGCTATTTCTGATAATTACCTCAGTGGTACTGCGTCAATTTGCAACACGACTTCTCTTTATGTGCTTGATGTGTCTAATAACTACTTTAGTAGTTCACTTCCTCAATGCATGCATAATATCTTCCATGGAAGCAAATTGAGGAGTATTAATTTGAGAGATAATAAATTCCAAGGATTGTTACCAAGATCATTGGCCAATTGTACGATGTTAATTGCCATTGATGTTAGTAATAACCAATTCAATGACACTTTTCCCACTTGGTTGGGAAGTCTCCCACATTTAAAGCTTCTCATGTTACGGTCCAACAAGTTCCATGGTCAAATATTAGAGAGTCCCGAAACCATTTATGAGTTCCCTAAGTTGCGAATCCTTGATCTCTCTTACAATAGTTTTACAGGGAAATTGCCATTAAATTCCTTCAAAAATTGGAATGACTTGAAATTGGACAATGAACACCACTTGACATATATTCATGTAGAAACATCTTCCAGTGTGGGGGTATACCATTGGTTTGCTACTTACGATCATTCAATGAAAATAACAAACAAAGGTTTGGATACAGTATACCACAAAGTCCAAGCAATCTTTAGAGCCATTGATATGTCAAGCAATAGGTTTGTTGGAGAGATTCCGGAATCCATTGGAGATTTAAAGGGCCTTAATATGCTCAATCTTTCCAATAACATTCTCACTGGACACATCCTACTATTGTTAGGGAATCTTACAGAGTTAGAATCATTGGACCTTTCACTGTCGGGTGAGATTCCACCACAGCTAGCACAACTTACTTTCCTTGAATGGTTCAATGTTTCTCATAACTATCTCACTGGCTTTGTACCTCAAGGGAAACAATTCAACACATTTGGAATCAGTTCATTTGAGGGAAATTTAGGTTTGTGTGGGAATCCATTATCAAAAAAATGTTGGGTTTCTGATTCTTCACCACCTGCACCTTCAATTTCTAAACAAAGTCAAGACTGTGTCGGGTCTCTCTTTGAATTTGGTTGGAAAATAGTTTTGGTTGGGTATGGATTTGGACTAATCATTGGAATGATAATTGGCAACATTGTGGCTTCAAAAAAATATGATTGGTTGATGAAGACCTTTGGAATGAGGCAACAGATACGAAGGAACATGAGAATGAAACATAGAAACTGAGCATGCATCTTGCAAATTGCAATATATAAATATGCACCTACGAAAGTTTTATGGAGCTTTTTATTTTATTTTATTTTATTTTTTGCGTAGTATTAGTATTAAACTATATGATATCATGTACTTCCTATATAATAAAAATTGTGTTTTACACATTTTGATTGTGCCAAGTGTATTCCTCTTTTTATTTTTATTTATTTTTTTTTTTTTTGTAGAGATATGGTAATGAGCATTCACACTCCATTCTTCATACCATTTTTTAGTCAAATGATAGCTAGATAGCCACTCACAAAATTTCTTCTACATCCTACTAGTTTCCCATTTCTTTTTATTTATTTATTTTTAAATGCTAGAGCGACTCGGCACCACAGACGAGTCACTGGCTGGAGTATCTTGCATTTTAAAGTTCTACCAGCAGGGAGATTGGAGAAATTGTGGCTTTGTTTAGTAGAGAAATTGAAGAAATTATTCAATCTACCAGGTGAACTACATCATTCATCCACCAACCCAATAGTTAAATGCCATGGGTTATAATTAACCAAGTTGAATCATTGTCACACAACTCACCAAAATTGAAAAGACCCAAATACCCTCCAACAGACCCAAGCACATTTCTTTTCCCACATGACTTGTAACCTTGGTATATTCCAACTGATCAGGGAGCAAGGCCACCGCTCCGGCGACCAGATTCGGCTACAACCACTCACTGTAGTCATCTCCATATGAGTGACGATGGCAGCGAACTAGATCCTTGCCGTTGCCCCATCTCTTGATCTTAGAGAATTGAAATCAATAGATATTCAATTATATGGTCAAAATTTAATTAAAAATATTAAAATATAAGATTTAATTTGAAATCGCTCCAAAACCAAGAGAATTTGTACAAGAAATTCTTACATTAATCAGTAACTGACCAAGAAAATGATTCTGCAAAAGGCTCCAATATTATTATTTATCGGTGGTCAATAAGACATTGAATATTCATGCATTAGAAAAATAATAATTAATGCTAACAACTCTCATTTTCTTTTCTTCTTGGACAATGGAAACATCTTCCCATTTGATCTTATACCACTCTGACCATGGTGACAACACGCTTGAAATTACTAATAACAATTAATGGTCCAAAAAAAGAGAAAAATATTCCGTTAACAAATATATCATCTATGTTCAAAGTTTGATTCAAAATATTAGCCTAAGAAACATTGCATAAAGAGATCGTGGCCGTCAATTCCCCAACAAAACGAGGCCATCACAAAGCTCTTGGTGGAGAGTTTGAGTCTTTCAACTGTACAGAATATATATGTTCACATCAAGATTTTCTAGGCTTTTTACTTGTTAGGCTCAGCTCTTCGAATAATTGCAAGAAGTATTTCCATGAAGACAAATCATAGTTGCAGCACACATCTAACATCTAGGGTTGTCAATTGGGACAGCTTACGTGGAATTATTAGATTAGTAAACTATTAGAATTAATTATTGTACCATAAAATTAAGGATTTATGTATTATTGTAAATATTTTTGAGTATTTTTTTTTTTATTTATATCGAAAGAAATATAAAAAAATAGATCAGAAAGTATTTGATATTATTGCAAATCACTTTAGAGCCAAACCGTTGCATAATGTTTATGGTGTTGGACTGTTGTCTAAAAGCGTTAGCATAATGTACGTCTTTATCTTTGAGTATTTGATCAAGTCTTTGTTTTTTATTATATGTTTTGTTTTCTTGTAAATGTAAGTTGTCATTACTCATGTTTGGAGGGTTGATATGAATTAGTCCTATATAAATCCTAGCTCATGTTTTTTTTTCGGAGTTGGCATTAACTTGAGAAGGACTATTGTAATTGCGTATTATAATAGTGGATTTATTCGGAGTTTGTCCCGTGGTTTTTTCCCTTCAAGGAGAAAGGGTTTTCCACGTAAATATTTGTGTTCTTGTGTGTGATTGATATCTTGATGATTGATTAAATTGTTTATAGAATTCCTTAATTCACATAAGACTAGATTATGGTTCCAAAAAAGGGGTATCAGTGCTTCCGCTGCGCCCAACATGTTGAAGCATGAAAGCTGATGATTTATTCGTTACTGTAAAAATGTCCACTATGTTATTTTCCATCTCAATTGATTATGATCATTATATACACAAATGAGTTGGTTGAGTTGGTCTTAGAGATTGCTAAGTATATATACGGTTAGGATCGAGGAGTGTTGGTATACAATATCCAATATATGCCACTTTATTTTTGTGTTGTTTTGGACACTATAGTTAATAGCTTCCTTATACTTGAACTATTTTTTGCTGGTTGATTTGTGATTGTCTATTTTTGGCACCCAAAAACTAATTAAGATTCTATATTTTTTTGTCAAATTTGTAATACTATACTAAGATTCCATTTTAAGAGAAATTCCAGGTTACTTTTGGAATTTCATTCATTCATTGTTTACACTTCCTAATGAATGGACATGCAAGATGAAATTGCTCTCTACCCAAATGGAAACAAATAAAATAAGATGCAAAAAAAAAAAAAAATTGCTAGGGTATACGGCTAGTACCAGTTAAACGTTTCAAAAAAAAAAAAAAAATTGTACTCTACTGTAGTGAATCGACACCAGGAAAAAAAAATTAAAAAGGTTTTTGATGCCAAGTGGGATCTCTTGAGTTAAATAAAATTGATACAGTAGAATTAGCTTAACAATTTTAATCTATAATATAAATTAAAACTTGAAACGGAGAGAATTTTTTTAACCTTCTCTATACAGTGACACATACGAATCCTTGCATCCATAGAATTCCACCTCACATGTCTCATCTCTAACACACCCTCTCTCTCTCTCTCTCTCTCACATCTCATAACTCACACTCTCTCTCACACGTTTCATCTGTAACAGTTTCTCACCCCCATTGCCTTTTCATCTCCCACTCCTTCTCTGGCTCACCTCTTCACCTCTTCCCACTTTATTCCTCTCTGACTCTTCTACTCCCCCATCAATAATACTACGACTCTTCCCTTTTAAAATCTGCCCACATTTATTCCACATTACTCCATTCCTCCAACTCTCTCTATCTGACTCTTCCACTCTCCATCAGCAATGTTCTAATTGCTGATTCATTGCTGAAACGTCTATATATATAAACAATCAGGTATGTGTTCCTTTCCATGCGGTTGTTTACCGATTCACTACGACAAACGCGTAGATCACCAACCAGGTTCTTCACGGATTGAGTCACAACCCTGATTCCTCCAATCCCATCGTGGTCGACAACAGCTTGGAGTCGAATCTGAGGCTAATTCCAACGCCATGAATGACACCAAATTCAAATGTTGTCCAACAATCACCAACGATCTTGCCAGGTTTTATATGATCTCTTCTCTCACAGTTGTCCTCTCTCACTTTCTCTCTCTCTCTCTCTTAAGCACCTACAAGGATTTTGCATTATTTGTTTTTGGTTCCTCAATTCCCCTTAATGTGTTCGAACAAATGCTTGAACCAAAATTTCTGTCACCAATCTGATTTTAGTTTTAGATGAATGAATGTCTTTTTTTAATATGCTTTTGGGTGCTCAAATTTTGCAGGTATTTTCTTAGATTTTTTTTTTCTTTAAGTTTGTGGGTGTTTTTGCTTTGGCCACGTTTATATGTAAGAATAGGAAAATTTGTGTTTTTTCTTTTACAAATTCATTTTGTTTGCTGGGTTACCCAATTTGAAACATTTGTAGTTATGGAATTCTAAAATTTTCATAGATACAGGGTTAGAAGGTGTTGATCCATTGTTGGCTGATTGGGGAATCTCATATGATTTTGTAGGAGCAACTGCTAACTTTGATTCTTATTGCTCCCCATAAATATTCATCTTGCTATATTATCTCTAATAGTGAAAGCTGTTGATTTAAACCACTACTTAAACTACCAGGTGTCATCCAAAGATACAGCCTTGATGCAAATATTTGCCTTCTTCGTCAGATAATTCCGTATTTGTTTGTCATATGCAATATACATAGGTACAAACAATTGGTGAGTCTAAGTTTTTTGTTTGTAATTGTAATTGCAATTGTTAGGCTTATTAGTAATAAGTTAGTGGTGTCTGTTTGTTGCAGTTTGAGGCAGAGCGGATGAGTACCCAAATATTGGCCCACATCTTGGTTAAGGTCTGCTTAATTCTGCCTTTTCCTTACTTTACATTTTGTTTCCCAACCCCAACATTGGACTAATTTATTCATTTGTTTAACGTATGGTTGCAAGTGATTATTTTCTCCCTTAAGATGTTCAAAGAAATACAAGAACCAAACTGTCCATCGCCAAATTGGAAGTGTAAGGTATAAGATCTTATTTTTGGTTAAGTTTGTGTTGCACAAGGACTAGGAAGTATAAGGTAATCTTATTTTTTGGGTTCATTTTTTTTAATGGTTTGATTTTCTTTAGTTTGATCCTGATTTTTGTGTATTTACATCATCATTTCTAAAAGGAAAAACACAACAGAAAATTTTAAGTACATGTACACAAGCTATATGATAAAATCCTTGAGTCATCTCTATTCTTATTCTAGAATTTCTAATAGATGCTTTTGTTCTTATTCTATTCATTTCAATACTGCATTTTGAGTATCTTTCTATTGCTTTTTTTTTTTTTTTTTTTTTTGTAGAGAAAAATCAAGATTTTCAGTATTTTGTGGTAATAGACTTTGAGATTATTTTTCATTTGCTCATTGAGAGCAGTGTGACTAGCCAATTGGACATGTTTCTTATGGTCCCATTTTTTGAACGGTCCATACACTAAATTCATGAAGTTGGCTATAGCTTAACTATTTAGCATTGTAATTCATTTTAAGAAAAATGTGGCCAACTTAGCGAAGATCTCCTCTTTTGTATACATGTGTATATCTTCACCAATGTAATTCAAATGGTGAATTTCAATTCAAGTTCACTTTGTGGATGTGAAATTCAAGTTCTATCTAAGTTAGAAATAATATCAGCCCAGGAGTTTAAATATAATTTTTTTTTTTTAAAAGAATCATTGCATGTGTTGTAAATGTCCTATACTCATGAAAACTAGAGTGCTTGCACATGTATTTGACCACTGTACATATTTATGAGAACCATCGGTTATTATCTTTGTAGCTGAGGAATTTAAATATAAAAAACTGTGCTTTTATTTTGTTGTTTTCTGAAATTGCTACTATACAATGCCTGTAAAGTTGAGAAAAAATAGATTCAGTTTTAAAGTTCAAACTTCAAAGTATATTTTTGTCTTTACAATTTTGCTCATAACCTTGCACTATATATATAGAGAGGAATTTAAATATAAAACTCTGCTTTTATTTTGTTGTTTTTTGAAATTGTTGCTATACAATGCCTGTAATGTTGAGAAAAAGTAGATTCAGTTTTAAAGTTCAAACTTCAAAGTATAGTTTTGTCTTTACAATTCTGCTCATAAACTTGCACTATATATACAGGTTCTTGCCTAGCCATTGGACTTTATTTACTATTTCTAAGTATATTATGCTTTTATTCAAAGTTTGCGTAATTATCACCTACACTTATTCAACTGCTATGCATGACTCCAACACTTATGCTTCTACCAATTATCTAATGGACACATTGTTGTAAAACTTTCGATTAAATGGTCCTCTTTTCGTGTATTAGATCTCTCTCTATCTCTCTCTCTCTCTCTCACTCAAGGGGGTTCAAACCCTATTGGAGCCTAGGACCCTATTTCAATTAACCAAATGATAAATTGTACTATGTTTCCTAATATCTTATGTAAATGCCAGTTGACATGAATAGTTTTTTTATTCTATCAACATGCTATCCAAATCAAATAGCTTGGTGATGTTTCTTTCTTTTTTATTTTGCAAATAATTACTGCATATAGAGCCACATAACCCAATAACTTGAAGTCGTTGGGTAGTGTAATGCATGCCTATCCGAGAAACTAAGTCAAAGCTGGGAATGTTGTTGTGAAAATTAACTGTTTGCACAAGATTAAAGAAGAGAGAAAGAGATCAAACACACAAATAAAGAACACAAGAATTTACTTGGTTCGGCAATATGCCTACATCCACCGGCGACGACAGGGAGAAAGTTTCACTAAGAAAATAGGGAGATTACAACAGTGGTACCAGGACTCTCTCAAAGAACCCAAACTCCAATTACACCCTAACCTCTCTCTCACCAAGAATAAACCTAGAGAAACCCTTCTCTAGTTATTCTATATTGTGGCACACTAATAAGACCTAAAGCCTTATATATATAGCAAGGGGTTTTGCTGAATCCTACCAAAACAAGGACTTTGCATAAAGTTGCCGTGAGTCATAGGTCATTGAGTAATTCTAATACCACTAGAATAACACAAGGGTGGTGGACTATAGAATTCTAATTCAAGCCAACTTCAACAAATGTTGATCATGATCTGTTATTAAGAACCCTATAATGTTATTTATTAATTTTGTAACCGTTGAAAGAAATTTGTTGCTTCTACTTGATACTTTAGTAACAAGATTTACATTTGAGTTTTCCATGCAACGCGCGGGTTTGCGACTAGTATATACTAATAATAGTGCGGTGAGGATTCTTTTCTTATCTTGGATAAAAAGTCTTATTTATAAGATAAACAGACAAAAAATATTGTTCATGTAGCCTAAGAGAAAAATGAAAAAAATATATATATAAGAAAAAAAGGAATACACTTGGCACAATCATAATGTGTAGAACAAAATTTTTATTATATGGTAAGTACATGATATCATATAGTTTAATACTAATAGTGCCTAAAAGAAAACAATAAGACAAAGAGGAAGGAACAAATTAAAGACATAAATATAGAGCCATAAAAAAAGGGACAAGAGAAGATTAAAAAGAACTCCATAAAACTTTCTGCATATTTATATATTTGCAAGATGGAAACTCAGTTCCTATGTTCCCTTCTCACGTTCCTTCGAATCCGTTGCCTCATTCCAAAGGTCTTCATCATCCAATTATGTTTTTTTGTAGCCACAATGTTGCCAATTATCACTCCAATTATTAGTCCAAATCCATAGCCAACCAAAACTATTTTCCAACCAAATTCAAAGAGAGACCCAGTAGAGTCCTGACTTTGTTTAGAAATCGAAGGTGGAGGTGGTGAAGAATCAGAAACCCAACATTTTTTTGATAATGGATTCCCACACAAGCCAAGATTTCCCTCAAACGAATTGCTTTCAAATGTGTTGAATTGTTTCCCTTGTGGTATGGAGCCAGTGAGATTGTTATGAGAAATATTGAACCATTCGAGGAAAGTAAGTTGTGCCAGCTGAGATGGAATCTCCCTTGAGAGCCTATTTTGAGAAAGGTCCAATGATTCTAACGACGTAATATTCCCTAAAGATGGTGGGATGTGTCCAATGAGAATGTTGTTAGAAAAATTTAACATATGAAGCCCCTTTAATAAATCTCCAATGGATTCAGGAATCTCTCCAACAAACATATTGCTTGAAATATCAATGGCTCTAAAGAATTCTTGGACCTTGTGGTATACCATATCCAGACCTTTGTTTGTTATTTCAATTGAATACATCATATTTATAGACATAACTTGTTGCCCCACTCTCAAAGATTTTTCTAGTTCAATATATGTCAACTGGTGTTCACTGTCCAATTTCGAGGCATTTGTCATGAAGGAATTTAATGGAAAAGTTCCTGTAAAACTATTGTATGAGAGATCAAGAGCTTGCAAGTTGGGGAACGTGTAATTGGTTTCAGAACTCTCTAATAATTGACCATAGAATTTGTTGGACCTCAAGAGGAGAAGCTTTAAATTTGGAAGATTTCCCAACCGAGAAGGAAAAGTGTCATTGAATTGGTTATTACTAACATCAATTGACTCTAGCTTCGTACAATTGGTGAATGATCTTGGTAACAATCCTTGGAATTCGTTTCCTTCCAAACTAATCATCCTCAATTCCAACATATTCTGCAAGCATTGAGGAAGTGAACCACTAAAATAGTTATGAGACACATCAAGGATTTGAAGAGAAGTCGTGTTGCAAATCAACAGTGTACCACTAAGGTTATTATTAGCGATATTAAGAATATTAAGATTGTTCAAATTAAAGATGGAGATTGGAATCTGGCCTTGAAACTCGTTGCCTAGAAGATCTAACAAATATAATTGTGAGGTTACCGATTGAAAATGGTATTGAACCAGTTAATCGATTGAGGCTCAAGTCAAGGAAAACTAGTCGTGTCAGGTTCGCAAGCCCAAATGAGATTGGACCAGTCAAATGATTATAACTGAGCTACAAAAGAAAGTTGGATGAGATTTCCAATGGAAGGTGGGATGTTGCCTGCCAAAGAGTTAAATGCGAGGTTAAGCAACATGAGATTTGTGAGGTTACCGATTGAAAATGGAATGTTTCCTGAGAAGTTGCAATCATACAAATTCAAATAAATTAGGGAGCGGAGATTTCCCATTGAAGCGGGTAGCTCACCCAAGAAACTGGTGGCTGCGAGGCTTATTTCCTCAAGGGGACTGCTCCAATATTGAAAGTCAGGCCAAGAACCTATGAGATCTTCATTGTAATTCACATTAAGAACACGTAAATTCGGTAGCATAAAGATATCTACTGGAAATTCCCCATGCATTCCACATTCTTTGAGATGAAGGGAACTTAAAGTAGACAAGTTTGCAAAGATATTAGGCACTGTGGAAGATATGTTCACCCACGTCAGATCAAGATGTTCTAGGCGGGTTAAATTTACAACTAGGCTTGTTAGGCTAAACTTTGTCAATTGCAACAAGACTTTTTGAGAAGACAAATCAAAGTTCCAACCCATATCTAGGGATGACAATTGGGACAACATTGAAACTTCAAATGGGATTTGACCATAAAACTTAGAAGAAGAGAGATTGAGATATGTGAGTCTTGAAAGATTACCTACCTGGGATGGGATTTGAGAGTAGTTAAAGTGATTGTGAGCAAGGTTAAGGCTTTGTAGGTGAACAAGACGGAAGAGACTGCTATTGGAGTTAATTGAACCATAGAGACAACTGCTACTAAGGTCAAGGCCAATAACATGACCTGTGTCCTCATCGCAGCTGACACCATCCCATGAACAGCAATCATTGCTTTCTCCCTCTAGTGTCCAAGATTCAACCTTTGGATATGCAAAATGATCATCTGAAGAAGCAGACTTGTTTATGATAAAGCTTTCCTTGAATTGCAACAAGGCTGAGCCCTCATCATCATGGCATAGTGGCTGCATGAAAGGAGACGAATGACTGAGTAGTATAAGATGAAACAGAGGGAGTAAGTAAAGGAAGCGCATCAACATGAAGCAACAAAACGAAGACCCCATGATGATGTACAAATTATGTTTAGCACTCTTAGCTGTGTAGGGGAATGCAAATTACCATGCAATTATTTATAGACAAAACAACTACTTGGGGTACATATCGATCATTTTAGAGACAAGCCGCTGCATATATAATGTTTATGGTGTTGTCTAAAATAATTATTTATTCCATGACTTAAAAGTCAAAAGCGTTAGCATGAAAAACGTGAAGTGGCAAAGGATAATGCATGTCTTTATCTTTGAGTATTTGATCAAGTCTTTGTTTTTAATTATATGTTTTGTTTTCTTGTAAATGTAAGTTGTCATTTCTCATGTTTGGAGGGTTGATATGAATTAGTCCTATATAAATCCTAGCTCATGTTTTTTTTTTTTTCTTTTTTAAATTAGTTAGCTTTTGAATTTTGAGAAGAAATATCTTTTCTTGTTTAACTATTATATATGATATTATCTTTAGATAGATTTTGATAGATTGTGCTTGACTTGAGCCTCAATCGATTAGTCCTTACCTAACAAATTTAGTCTCGTATGCCGTCCTCGGAGGAACGAAATTTCTATCTTTAGTTGTTGATATTGTTCTTTAACATTAGTATATTAAACATAGTTAATATATTAATATTGTTGGTGGACTCGTGAAGACAATTAGCCAATATTATCAACGGTATCTGTAGAATTAATCTAGAGCTTTAGCGTGTCAAATACTTAATTTGTTGGTGGCTGGAAAACTTATCCTAATCAACTCAGTTGGTATCACTGTTTGGACCACTAGAACAGCAGCCTTGTCCTCATCAGATGACACCAATTTGCAACTACAGCTCTTAAACACAGGCAATCTTGTTCTTCATAATTCCAAAACTGTTGTCATCTGGGAAAGCTTTGATATACCTACAGATAATCTTCTTCCTCAACAAACACTCACAATGGTTTCGAGCCTTATCTCGAAAAGAAGCCAAGATGACTATTCTTCTGGCAACTACAAGCTCTTTTTTGACAATGATAATGTGCTCCGCCTACTTTTCCAACAATGTCTAGTGCTCAATTAGGTGGGGAATGAGTAATGTTAGTGGCCTAACAAATAAAATAGGCTTAAATTATAATATATAAAGTTATAGAGAAAGTAGCAGAAAAGATCTTTTTTCTCATCTCTATCCCCCATTCAATAATGAATTTGACTCTATCATCCCATTATTTCATAGAGACGAGCCAATGAGACCAAAAATAATGATGAGATAAATTGAGAAATAGGACTATGTGATAGATAGTCTTATTTAGAATTTTTTAATATTTTTTAACTTAATGGGGCTAATCCTCGCAGTTCCTCTCTCAATTGGGCTTGGCCGTAGACTAGAGCGGCTAGAAGGTCATTCAAATTGACATTGTTGTTTGATCATTCTTGAACCATTGTGAAATCTGATGAAGTAATTGGGCTTTTCGAAGGAAGTATGATAAGTGGGCTTTTGTCTGAGCTAGGTGGATTTGACCTTTGGATTGATTTTTCAACAGTTGGGCTCGATTATCGCAAGCCTTAGAACAATGATTTTAGACCTATAACTTCTTTTGTGAAATGGGTCCTTTTGTTCATTTTACTCTTGAAACATAATCCTAAACTTTACTTTACATGCACTTCGATTAAGGGATTTTGCACAATAATCTATTTTTTAAAAGTATTTTGTGAAAAAACATTGTTTTAAAACTATTGAGCAATGCAGCTTTTTTTGGAACTCATCTCTTTCAATTAGAAATCGTCTCTTCAAGAGATGAGTTCCTACAAAAAAAAAATAAAAATTTAGAGACGAATTCACAAAAAAAAAAAAAAAAAAAAAAAAAAAAAAAAAAAAAAAAGGCTATTTAACTCAATAGTTTCCAATTTTTGTTTTTTGCTACAAAATACTATTAAAAATAATATTATTAAGCACAAAAATTCCATTTTGACTCATTAGTTAAATGACGGCAAACATTGAACTTGGACCTTGATAAAATCTGGTATCTCTCATGCCATAACCATCTGGTATCTCTTAAGCCGTTGGTCAGGTATTTCTTCTCTCAAGCCATAGCCATTCGGTATCTCTTAAGCCATTGGTCCGGTATCTCTTCTCTCAAGCCGTAATCCGGTTCTACTACATTCCAAACTCAAACTTCCACCACTTTGAGTTTGAGGGGGGATGTTAGATATCATTAATCCCACATTGGAAAGAGTTGGATTGAGTAATGAATATATAAGTTATGGACAATCCTCATCTCATAATTAAGGCGTCTTTTGAGATTGAATTAGGTCCATTAGACTTTAACATGATGCTCATGTATATATTTCTCAGAAAAATAACTTTATTGCAACTAAGCTTCCCACACCAAATCTTATAAAACCTGAGATTATACTACAAAAAAACCTGATCTATTTTGACGCACTTATTTCGAGGGTATAAAAAAAACCCTCGATAATAACATACAATTTGAAGGATTACAAAAAAAGTAACATGCCTATTTCAACTGCCAAGAAAAACCTTCCATAATAGCATATAATTAGATGGTATGCATATTCTATATTTACTGGCCAAACTCTTTTGTTTATTACAATTCATGCACATGATACATATGTGTGTATCATATTTTTAAAAATTATCAAGTTATTTTTCAATAACAAAAGCTTGCATCTCGATCTTATTTTAACTCTTATATCATTGAATAGTAAGGGGATTAGATGTAGAATTGTTTCAACAAGAGAAATATGCTAACGTTATACCTGCAGTAGGAAGGCCATTGTTCTACCGATAGATGGAACAAAAGAAGGCTTTGGAACTGGAATAGAATTGGCACCAAGTGTGAAGAATATTTCAAATACATTCATTCAAAGAAAGAAAAAAGAAAACCTCAAGCTTGATCACATATATATGTTGTTTATTCGAATGCCAATGGAGACTTTAACTATGCCCTTTCGAACATATGTTAAGAGTGGCTCCTAGGCCCTAGCAACAACATATCCCCTCATTTGAATGCTCCTCTTCCATTTGAGCTTTCATGTTAGCATACGTAGGTGAAATACACACAAAGATGCAAAGGAACACCGAACCTAGTATTGCTAAAGTTAGGAAATACCTATCTAGATGACTTGTGTTGATGGTATCCTTGAACCAGCTTGGTTTAAGTAAGACAATAGGTATGCTAAAGAAATTTCCAAAACCTACTACTAACTTACCGTATAACGACACTTGCCGCTTCATTGATTCTTCGACGTAGTCCTTGATGAAATTCTCAAGCCCCTTATCACCAAGTCCTTCCATTAGTCCTAACAAACAAAATTGTGGAAGTAACCAAAACACACTCATGAGGATAATCTTATTTGGGTCATCGTTGTCAAGACCAATTCCTTCTTTCATAATTAAATTCAGTCTGTGGAGCTCCACCCTCCAAGCTGTGATGCAACATAATATACCACAGACCATCCCAGCACCGATTCCCTCCAGTTCAACACGTTGTCTTCTTCGGAATAAATTTAATATCCGATGAAACAGGAGTTTGGTTATGAAGCTTACAAAGGACTGGACTAGGAAGAAAATCATTAGAGGAACCTTGACTTTACCAATAATGTGAGCATCCATGTTTCTACTTTGTGCAATAAAGAAGGTATTTCCGGTAGCCTTGATCATACCATATGCCAACAAAGGTTGTACACATAAGTACTAATATTAATAGGCGCTTCACTTCAGGTCACTTTATTACTAATCTTCTTGGTATCGTCTTTGCGTTCGTAAATGGTGAAGCGAGACAAGAACAACAAAAGATTTGCAGCCATAAATAGGGTAGAGATTTGGAATCTTGTTGCCCATGTGACAGTAATTGAAACAAAAAAAGCTATGATGGCTCCAATAAACCAAGCAGTGTTCCACCAAGTAGTTTTACCACAGTCTGCACAACAACGAAACACTGTTCTCGTCACTATGTTGGTATTTTGTGCATGGAACTGAAGGCCAAGAAAGGATTTTAAAGCTGGATCTCGACTAGATTTTCCCAATGCTAATGCCAATGCTGCAGCACAGTAAAGTCCAACATCTTTGTTTCGACTTGGAAGCCTGGCAGAAATCCAATACAATGTTATTCCCTGCAATAAGAAAGGAAAAATGTTGTTTATATTTTAGTGAAAGTACCATGGCTAGCTATCAATAATATTTTCGAGTGCATAACAACAAAAAGAAAATTCTTTGTGTACACTCTTAATTCACATCCCTAATGCACACCACATGTGAATATCTAGAACTTGCATGTGGACATTCCACATAAAGTGGATAATAATGTCTTAAAATCATGTTTGATGTTGAAACTGTGAATATGAATGTCTAAAAATTGTGAACAAGTGACTAGAAATTACGAAAGTGTACATGTATTAAGAGTGTAAATTAGGAATGTGCACATATCATGACTTCTTCCAGTACGTAGTACATCCTCACCCCGTCCCCAGCCCGCTAAAAATTATTAGAAAATCGTGTCCATTATATATTTTTAAAATGTAACATATTTAATAAATTTTAAAAATAAATCAACCAACACCATTATCAGATATAAAACCACATAACCATGAAGAAAATGCGAACAATTTTCTTACAACAAATGGGAGAATGAAGGATTATCAAGCATTCATTGCAAAATTTTCCACTAAAAGTAGACTCAAAAGTTAATTATAAAGTAAACTTCAAAATTATCCCGAACTAGAAAGGTATACTTTGCCTTTTAGTCTACAAGATATTAGACAATATATTTAGAACATGGACTTACCATAGTATAGGAAACAGTGGAGAAGAAAATGATGCTGAATAGTTCTAGTGTACCAGAATTTGCAACATGAGCAACAATAATTGATGAAACGGTCGTTAGGCCCTGCTGGAGATTTATAATTGTTGCAGCTTTTGCTGCATGATGGTTCTCCCATTTTTCCATGATGTAAGGAAACTGGACCGACAACAATAAAAATTCGGCCATGCTATGGCTTACGACTAAACCTGAATTTCATTACATAAAATATTTAAAAGATAAGGGAAACATAGAAAATGATTATCCCTAAACTCCATCAATGTTTTTCTCTTTTCATGTGACAATTAACTTAAGAGCTAGCCAAGTGTATTTCAGAAATAATTATTACCTAAAATGAATAGTGCAGCCTTTGAGCATAAACCGCAATTGAGTTTCTTGCATATCTTTGAGAATAAAGTCAATAAACAGCAACACATTTTCCCGCATATATTTGAGAATAAAGTCAATAGACGGCAACACATTTTCCCGCATATACTTGGGAATGAAACGCAACACTTTGCCTTTATGAGTGGGGATCAGGACCGATATTTGTCCCTATTAAGAAAGTGGTAGACATGATTAGTAAAATAGGCATGTACTAATGGAAAATAATAAAGCTGTTACAACTTACAAATGTATTTAAAAAAAAATAAAAAAATTCCCATTATCTTGTATAAGACAATAATGGCCTAAAATTTGTAGTCTCAATACCAAATTATTATCATTGCCTCGTGTGTCAAGGGGTCTTAGTGCATTTTTTATATAACAATTTTAATGTAAAAAAGAAAGGTTAAAATAGACAGAATTTGGATAAATAATGTCTATTTGAAACAATATCAAAGTTTATGTACTAAATCGGCGAAAAAAAAATAAAAAATAAAAAAAAATTAATGAAAATAAAGGTCTTATTACAACATTATAAAGTTCAGGGGTCTTAATGCATTTTACCCTTAAAAATAAAACAATTGTTAACATCATTCTTTTTTTTTTTTTTTTTTTCAACATGTGATGACTAGTTTTGTTGTAAGAAAGACTTGTTGGAAGTCTTCCATTGAAAAAAAAAAAAGAAAAAAAGAAGGGAATGGTGTTGTGCTTTTTCCTTTATAAATACGCTTGTTAGAAGTCTCCCATTGTAAACTTCTCATACTAACCTGGGCAGAAGCACTTCATTTTATCTCTCTCTCTGGGCAGAAGCACTCCATTTGTGCAGCTTTCCCTCTCCCTGTTTTCAAATTTCAGTCTCTTAATTTTGTGGTTCAGGCTCATAAAATAAAGCCTATATCTTTTGTGGTTTAGAGAGTCAGGAAAGTAATAGACTTCAATAAAGTCTTATTTTCTTTTTTTAATGAAGACTTCCAGATAGTATTAAAAAAAGACTATGGAACGTAGAGTGTTTGGCTTTGTAGTGGAAACTGGGAAGTATATAATATATTATTGATTGCATTTAAAAATAATAATAAGATAATCTTTAGAACAGATAAAGTCCTTTTTGGTAATTTACAACTTAGACAAAAAAAATTAGTCCAATATTATCCAAACCTTTAATGTACAAAAACAACACTTTTCACAAGTTTTACTAAACATTTAACTGTGATTTTGAAACTGTGTTTTCAAAACGCATATTTTGAAATCGTTATTTCCGTACACACATACATAACCTCACATAGGCTATATTTCCGGGCACTAAATTATTTCCAGGATAATTTAGTGCACATATTCAAGCCAATAATTAACAAGTCTAAGTGTGTTTCTTGGTCAAGTATGTTCTTGTCAGCAAACTTCTCTCCATAGACTAATTCTCCACCTCTTCCATCACAGTAAGATCACCTCCCTAGATCATGAAGCTAGGAAAAATCTTGTAGAAGGTGCCACTCTTGTAAAGGACAGGCTTTCCACTCTTTCCAACACCTTTCTTCCGTGAAATGATTATAAAAATAAGGACACAAAAAACCAACTTTTGAGAACAGTTATTGTGGTAAGGCCAAGGTGAAGATGTTATTCAATTCGAACCCTTAGGCTCTGTTTGATCCGGGAAAGGACAACAGGGCAAGGAAAGTAAAGTGGGGATGGAAAAAGGGGTTTTTGATTGATGGAGAAAAGTTTTTGATCAATGGAAAACATTCAAATTTCGATTGATCAATATTTTACTCCATCGATCAAAAACTTATACACTGATTAATCAAGAATGTTATTTGTTTAATTGGATAAGAAAAGAATATCAATTATATATATATATATATATATGGTTTCCATTATATTATATTATATTTTGTGATGTTTGGACCAGTTATGCTAAAAAAATAGGTCACGAGGGAAAGCGAAGCGTAAAGAAACTTGTGAGTACATTTTGTTAAGCTTAAGCCTGTTAAACTTGTCAAGCTTTAGCAACTCTTAATGGATCGAGTGAAGTCAATGTTGCAGTCTAGCTGATTGAACCTTACACTTCTCTTGAGCTCCGTTTGGAATCCTATTAGGAAATCAAAAAGCACATTTTGAAAATACAAAACCCAAATTTTGTGTTTAGTAAGAAGAAAAAAGTATGGTTTGCAAAAAATTTTGCCTTCAAAAATCACTTTTTAGGAATGAAGCTCAAAGCTTCATTTTCAAAATGTGATTTTAGCTAAAAGCATGGTAAGAAAATGGATTATCAAACGGACCCAAGACTAACAAGACTTAAATACGGTTACACTTTTGACATTGGATTGACAACACTAAAAGTATGGACTTAACATGCTTGAGCGAGATTCGTGCAAAATACTAATGAACTGTTTGTCTGCTTTTAATGTTTGGTTTGAGCGAGCCTTGATTTCGCACAAGCAAAATTCATTTCGCTCCCATGAAAATTCTGTTCTTCAGTTTTTTAACAACTTTGTTAGACTTTTATGCTGATCCAAAATACAACAAATTCAAATCTTTTGACTCCAAATTTGTCATTGGATTTAGCCAACATATACAAAATGCACACAACAAGTAGCCAGGGTAAAGGAATTCATGTCTCTTAATAAAAATTGTGGTCGACAAATGAATATTTCTTAATCACTCTTAACATGATTAGATTACCCCTCACAAATTATAGAGTTATGCCTGTGAACTCTAATAGAACCATTTTCACAACAGATCGATCGATGGCACGTTTTCGGCTACTCTTGGCAAGTATATCCATCCTTACTATGTTGTCCATTGATTTAATAGCATAGTCCAAGATTTCTCATCTTTAGTCATGCTTTAATGCTTGCTCTGTATCTCTTTGGATTTCATTTTGTTAAAAGCATATTACTTTAACACATTTCTCATTGAGTGTTAGCTTCTTCTTTTTTCCTCATTGAGTGTAGCATTTTTAATATTACTTCCACACATCCTTTGAATTGAATTAGAACTCTTCCAAAGTACTTTATTTTATTCTTAAAATTCTTCTTGGTTTCACTTTTTTTTTTTTTCCAATGACAAATACATCTTACATATCTGTTGTATTGAATGGTGACATTATCCTTTATTCCTTTGTTTATTGGGGGATGCTTGCTTCAACTTTTCTTCGTGTTTAAATTCTCTTGAAATATAATAATTTTCCTATAGGCTATAACTTCATTGAATGGAAAGAGAAAATTTGATGTCTTGCGGTTGTCCCCTATTAAAATATTGATTAGGGATGGCAATGGGAGCGGGTATGAGTTGGGTTTCTGTTTCTCTCTACCCATCCCGCCCCGAAACCAGTTCAAATTATATAAATGTTCACAAATTACCCAAATTATTATTGAGACCAAGATACAAAGGAGGTGCACTATTTGAATTACGTTCAAATTAGGGTAATTTGTGAACATTTATATCTCCAATTTTTTAATAGTCTGAAAAAGTTGAATAAAAGTGGTGTAAGGCAACCAACAGGTACCCTTCAAATTAACAATATTTTTTATACTTAGGCAACCAACATTCAATTGAAAAAAATAAAAAAAAAAATCCACTCTTTTTCATGCATATATGCTTTCTTTTTAAAAACACATAATATTCACTATATAAAAAACATAATATTCCCTTTTCTAGAGTGATTTATCCCTGGTTGTTGATAGGCATTTGTTTTTTAGATTTAAGCAAGAAGTGATTCGATCAAGTGTGACAACCAACAAACTTAGATCCATTTTTTTTCTTAGGACGAGGTCTAGACTTAGGTTTTGAGACTTGAACACCATTTATCAGCTTTTTTCCCTTGTGTAGAGGGACTTGATCAGCATAATTGTCCTCTTTTTGAACTTTAGTAGAAGGGGGAACAAAATCATTCGTCTTTTAGTACTTTAGCGATTAGCATGAATAATAAAAACTTACGTTTTCAAGTAAAAAACATATAATAAAAATCAAGAACTTGACCAAATATTCAAAACACAACTAGGATTAATATATATTATCAAAAACTAGGATTAATATATATTATCAAAAACTAGGATTAATATAGGACTAACTCGGCACAACCCTCCAAACATGAATAATGACAATTTACATTTTCAAGAAAAAAACATAAAATAAAATTAAAGACTTGACAAAAACAAGAAGATTGTTCCCAAAGCTGAAAATAAAAGGTGTCAGCCATGGTTTTAAAAACCGGACCGGGTAAAGAACCGGAAAGGGGAGTGGTTCCCGTATCACTGGTCCGACCGGGGTTGGACCGGTGGTCGAACCGGACGTCATAAATAATTTAATTAATAAATTATAAATATATAACAAATTATATATACTAAAAAATATTTACATTTATAAATGTTTTTTTATGTGAGTTTTCACAACATATATTAAGTTTAAGAAGATAAAAATAATAAAATTTAATTAAAAGTATTAACATTATAAAAATATTCATACTTAAAAGTTAAAACATATCAATATAAAATCATATAATAAATATTTAACATTAACAAAATAAAAATAAAAAATTCAAATCAAACCACACGGCACACATTCACAATACATAGTTACATACTGTACACACCATATACAAAAGTCAATTCCTTTAAAACCAAATGACCAAACTGTACACACCATGTGGAAACTGGGAAGTATATAATATATTATTGATTGCATTTAAAAATAATAATAAGATAATCTTTATAACAGATAAAGTCCTTTTTGGTAATTTACAACTTAAACAAAAAAAATTAGTCCAATATTATCCGAACCTTTAATGTACAAAAACAACACTTTTCACAAGTTTTACTAAACATTTAACTGTGATTTTGAAACTGTGTTTTCCAAAACGCACATTTTGAAATCGTTATTTCCGTACACACATACATACCTCACATAGGCTATAATCCCATGTGGCAAACCTATGATAATTCAGTGCACATATTCAAGCCAATAATTAACAAGTCTTAGTGTGTTTCTTGGTCAAATATGTTCTTGTCAGCAAACTTCTCTCCATAGACTAATTCTCCACCTCTTCCATCACAAAGTGTAAGATCACCTCCCTAGATCATGAAGCTAGGAAAAATCTTGTAGAAGGTGCCACTCTTGTAAAGGACAGGCTTTCCACTCTTTCCAACACCTTTCTTCCGTGAAATGATTATAAAAATAAGGACACAAAAAACCAACTTTTGAGAACAGTTATTGTGGTAAGGCCAAGGTGAAGATGTTATTCAATTCGAACCCTTAGGCTCTGTTTGATCCGGGAAAGGACAACAGGGCAAGGAAAGTAAAGTGGGGATGGAAAAAGGGGTTTTTGATTGATGGAGAAAAGTTTTTGATCAATGGAAAACATTCAAATTTCGATTGATCAATATTTTACTCCATCGATCAAAAACTTATACACTGATTAATCAAGAATGTTATTTGTTTAATTGGATAAGAAAAGAATATCAATTATAAAAATATATATATATATATATATCCATTATATTCCATTATATTATATTATATTATATCTTGTGATGTTTGGACCAGTTATGCTAAAAAAATAGGTCACGAGGGAAAGCGAAAGCGTAAAGAAACTTGTGAGTACATTTTGTTAAGCTTAAGCCTGTTAAACTTGTCAAGCTTTAGCAACTCTTAATGGATCGAGTGAAGTCAATGTTGCAGTCTAGCTGATTGAACCTTACACTTCTCTTGAGCTCCGTTTGGAATCCTATTAGGAAATCAAAAAGCACATTTTGAAAATACAAAACCCAAATTTTGTGTTTAGTAAGAAGAAAAAAGTATGGTTTGCAAAAAATTTTGCCTTCAAAAATCACTTTTTAGGAATGAAGCTCAAAGCTTCATTTTCAAAATGTGATTTTAGCTAAAAGCATGGTAAGAAAATGGATTATCAAACGGACCCAAGACTAACAAGACTTAAATACGGTTACACTTTTGACATTGGATTGACAACACTAAAAGTATGGACTTAACATGCTTGAGCGAGATTCGTGCAAAATACTAATGAACTGTTTGTCTGCTTTTAATGTTTGGTTTGAGCGAGTCTTGATTTCGCACAAGCAAAATTCATTTCGCTCCCATGAAAATTCTGTTCTTCAGTTTTTTAACAACTTTGTTAGACTTTTATGCTGATCCAAAATACAACAAATTCAAATCTTTTGACTCCAAATTTGTCATTGGATTTAGCCAACATATACAAAATGCACACAACAAGTAGCCCGGGTAAAGGAATTCATGTCTCTTAATAAAAATTGTGGTCGACAAATGAATATTTCTTAATCACTCTTAACATGATTAGATTACCCCTCACAAATTATAGAGTTATGCCTGTGAACTCTAATAGAACCATTTTCACAACAGATCGATCGATGGCACGTTTTCGGCTACTCTTGGCAAGTATATCCATCCTTACTATGTTGTCCATTGATTTAATAGCATAGTCCAAGATTTCTCATCTTTAGTCATGCTTTAATGCTTGCTCTGTATCGCTTTGGATTTCATTTTGTTAAAAGCATATTACTTTAACACATTTCTCATTGAGTGTTAGCTTCTTCTTTTTTCCTCATTGAGTGTAGCATTTTTAATATTACTTCCACACATCCTTTGAATTGAATTAGAACTCTTCCAAAGTACTTTATTTTATTCTTAAAATTCTTCTTGGTTTCACTTTTTTTTTTTTCCAATGACAAATACGTCTTACATATCTGTTGTATTGAATGGTGACATTATCCTTTATTCCTTTGTTTATTGGGGGATGCTTGCTTCAACTTTTCTTCGTGTTTAAATTCTCTTGAAATATAATAATTTTCCTATAGGCTATAACTTCATTGAATGGAAAGAGAAAATTTGATGTCTTGCGGTTGTCCCCTATTAAAATATTGATTAGGGATGGCAATGGGAGACCAAGATACAAAGGAGGTGCACTATTTGAATTACGTTCAAATTAGGGTAATTTGTGAACATTTATATCTCCAATTTTTTAATAGTCTGAAAAAGTTGAATAAAAGTGGTGTAAGGCAACCAACAGGTACCCTTCAAATTAACAATATTTTTTATACTTAGGCAACCAACATTCAATTGAAAAAAATAAAAAAAAAAATCCACTCTTTTTCATGCATATATGCTTTCTTTTTAAAAACACATAATATTCACTATATAAAAAACATAATATTCCCTTTTCTAGAGTGATTTATCCCTGGTTGTTGATAGGCATTTGTTTTTTAGATTTAAGCAAGAAGTGATTCGATCAAGTGTGACAACCAACAAACTTAGATCCATTTTTTTTCTTAGGACGAGGTCTAGACTTAGGTTTTGAGACTTGAACACCATTTATCAGCTTTTTTCCCTTGTGTAGAGGGACTTGATCAGCATAATTGTCCTCTTTTTGAACTTTAGTAGAAGGGGGAACAAAATCATTCGTCTTTTAGTACTTTAGCGATTAGCATGAATAATAAAAACTTACGTTTTCAAGTAAAAAACATATAATAAAAATCAAGAACTTGACCAAATATTCAAAACACAACTAGGATTAATATATATTATCAAAAACTAGGATTAATATATATTATCAAAAACTAGGATTAATATAGGACTAACTCGGCACAACCCTCCAAACATGAATAATGACAATTTACATTTTCAAGAAAAAAAAATAAATATTCAAACATGAATAATGACCAAATATTCAAAACACAACTAGGATTAATATATATTATCAAAAACTAGGATTAATATATATATTATCAAAAACTAGGATTAATATAGGACTAACTCGGCACAACCCTCCAAACATGAATAATGACAATTTACATTTTCAAGAAAAAAACATAAAATAAAATTAAAGACTTGACAAAAACAAGAAGATTGTTCCCAAAGCTGAAAATAAAAGGTGTCAGCCATGGTTTTAAAAACCGGACCGGGTAAAGAACCGGAAAAGGGAGTGGTTCCCGTATCACTGGTCCGACCGGGGTTGGACCAGTGGTCGAACCGATGACGTCATAAAATAAATTTAAATAATAATATAAAAATTAATAAATAAGAAATATTTACATTTTAAAATGTTTTTTATATGAGTTTTCACAACATATATTAAGTTAAGAAGATAAAAATAAAAAATTTAATTAAAAGTTATTAACATTATAAAAATATTCATACTTAAAAGTTAAAACATATCAATATAAAATCATATAATAAATATTTAACATTAACAAAATAAAAATAAAAAATTCAAATCAAACCACACGGCACACATTCACAATACATAGTTACATACTGTACACACCATATACAAAAGTCAATTCCTTTAAAACCAAATGACCAAACTGTACACACCATGTGGAAACTGGGAAGTATATAATATATTATTGATTGCATTTAAAAATAATAATAAGATAATCTTTATAACAGATAAAGTCCTTTTTGGTAATTTACAACTTAACAAAAAAAATTAGTCCAATATTATCCAAACCTTTAATGTACAAAAATAACAGTTTTCATAAGTTTTACTAAACATTTAACTGTGATTTTGAAACTGTATTTCCTATAGGCTATAACTTTTCTTTGTGTTTAAATTCTCTTGAAATATTCTAATTTTCCTATAGGCTATAACTTCATTGAATGGAAAGAGAAAATTTGATATCTTGTGGTTGTCCCCTATTAAAATATTGACTAGGGATGGCAATGGGACGGGTATGAGTTGGGTTTCTCTCTACCCGTCCCGCCCCTGAAACCAATTCCCTAGCATCGGCCCCAGACACATGATTATTAGAAAAATGCAAAAATTAAAGGTTAAGAAATGAAATAAAATAAAAATTATAGGAAACCATTTTTAAAAATATTTGGGTCAAGTTCGGGGCTTTCAATAAAATCCCACCCCGATTAACAAACGATTCGGGTCCAAGGGAAAACCCCCCCCAATCCCCAATTTGCTAAAAGGGTTGGGGGAACCCGCCTTAATCGGGGTAGGTTGGTCACAGGTAGATTGTTATCAATTATTATTGTTGAGACCAAGATCACTCACTATTAGATTTAGATCCATGACTTTTTTATGCTTAAATTGAATCTTTGCTTATTAATAATTGTTAGAATAATGATACAAAGGAGGTGCACTATTTGAATTACATTCGAATTAGGGTAATTTGTGAACATTTATATCTCCAATTTTTTAATAGTCTGAAAAAGTTGAATAAAAGTGGTGTAAGGCAACCAACAGGTACCCTTCAAATTAACAATATTTTTTTGTACTTAGGCAACCAACATTCCATTGAAATTAAAAATAAAAATAAAAAATCCATTCTTTTTCATGCATATATGCTTTCTTTTTATTCTTTCTTGATTTCTATTTAAATATTATATTTTTATATATATCATTTCCCTCACAAACTCTCTGTATACCTAGTGTATTCATCAACAACAAACATGATCTCTTTCCCGTCCTAAACTCTCCTTTGTAATGGATCACATCCCATAAGGTCTATGTGTAAAAGCTCTAAAGGCCTAAAGGGGAGGATGGTATTGGTCTTCTTATGTGATGAGTGATGAGTGATGACTTGATTTGCTTTCCAAATTGATATGGGCCATAAATGGTCTTCTTAACTTTACTAAACTTGGATAAGTACCCAATCATGCACAGTCTTATCCTTTAAGACTTTGGCCAGTTGATTGTAACTTATGTGTCCAAGTATTTGATGCCACAACTCTACATCATTATTCATTCACACTGGCTCTATTATAGCTCAACTTAGGACAATGTCGTACACTTGCCATCACACATTCACTATATAAAAAACATAATATTCCCTTTTCTAGAGTGATTTATCCCTGGTTGTTGATAGGCATTTGTTTTTTAGATTTAAGCAAGAAGTGATTCGATCAAGTGTGACAACCAACAAACTTAGATCCATTTTTTTTCTTAGGACGAGGTCTAGACTTAGGTTTTGAGACTTGAACACCATTTATCAGCTTTTTTCCCTTGTGTAGAGGGACTTGATCAGCATAATTGTCCTCTTTTTGAACTTTAGTAGAAGGGGGAACAAAATCATTCGTCTTTTAGTACTTGAGCGATTAGCATGAATAATAAAAACTTACGTTTTCAAGTAAAAAACATATAATAAAAATCAAGAACTTGACCAAATATTCAAAACACAACTAGGATTAATATATATTATCAAAAACTAATTAAATATATTATCAAAAACTAGGATTAATATAGGACTAACTCGGCACAACCCTCCAAACATGAATAATGACAATTTACATTTTCAAGAAAAAAACATAAAATAGGAAATATATAATCAAAAACTAGACAAAAACTTTAATATAGACAAAAACCCTCCAAGCAATTTACATTTTCAAGAAAAAAACATAAAATAAAATTAAAGACTTGACAAAAACAAGAAGATTGTTCCCAATATGAGAAGATTATGGAATGCTTGAACAAGTACGAAGAAGAAGTCATCAATTATGTTTAGCTGGTTTGGTCGAACCGGAATATTAAAATTACATATAATAAGAAATATTTACATTTTAAAATGTTTTTTATATGAGTTTTCACAACATATATTAAGTTTAAGAAGATAAAATAATAAAATTTAATTAAAATATTAACATTATAAAAATATTCATACTTAAAAGTTAAAACATATCAATATAAAATCATATAATAAATATTTAACATTAACAGAATAAAAATAAAAAATTCAAATCAAACCACACGGCACACATTCACAATACATAGTTACATACTGTACACACCATATCCAAAAGTCAATTCCTTTAAAACCAAATGACCAAACTGTCCAAACACACACAGTTTCACACGTACAAAGAAAAGAAAAAAACCCTATCACTTATCTATTCTCTGTCGCCGCCCCACCCAAACCCCACAAAAATCCAATATATCTTAAATCAACATCTCAGTCTCTACTTCTCTCTTAAATTGTTCGCTCTCTCTCTCTCTCTGAAGCTAGTTCGACACTACCCATATAATCTAATGTGATTTTGCATCCATGGAAAAAATATGAAGTATTTATTTTGCTATCCATCTTATCTGTGGGATGTCAAAATACGAAGAGCATAAATGGGTTTTGCGGTTTTGGAGCATAACCATTTGAAGATATTTCGATTCAACATCAATACTGCAAAAAGATGGTTATTTGAGCTATTTCTCCTCCTCTTCGCTCCAAAACTACAACGTTTTGACATTTTATTTCGAACCGGTCTAGAACCGGTCGAACCAGTCCGGTTTGCGATTTTGCCGGTTAAACCACTGGTTTCCGGTTTTTCTTTACTTTTTGTAAATTTCCGGTTTTTAAAAAGAATCGGACCGGATTAGAGTCCGGTTCACGGTTGAACCGGCCGGTCTGGTCCAGTTTTTAAAACCATGGTGCCAACACAAGTGGTGGCCTGACTGAGATCCCATGCTGCATAGTTATATTTTTAAACTTTTTCAAATGTTTAACTTTTAGTTTTTTTTAATTTTTTAAATGAGTGGTTGAGATTGAAAGTTACCATGCATTACAAAGGAATTGCATAAGATGCAATACAAAAAGTATTGTACAGGGTCTTAATTCGCAGTGGCCAATCCTTCATATGTGATGTCATATCTCAAACTTCCTGACTCTTTTTTTTGGTTAAAAGGGAATATATAGATTACGAACTAATCAAACGGAAATGAGTAGCATTCGATACATCAAAAGCTAAAGCCTCCAGCACATACGCTGGGGCATTAGAAAAAGAAATAAAATCCAAACTCTGGTCGCAGCCAGTTTTTGCAAGTAAATCAGCACAACCATTCTCTTCTCTGAAGATCAAACTTCCTGACTCTAAGACCCAACATCGTACACCTTTTTTTTTAAAAAAATATGATAGAAATTCTAATCTAAACTCACACACACGTATATTTTGAAATTCCAGGGGATCGAACCCACACCCTCATAGAGGAAGGTTTTTTGGGGAAGGGATTACCATTGGGCCGAATACCCAAGTGGCTAACATCGTACACCTTAAACACCTTTTGTCTCTATCATAAACCTCCTATAGCCCACTAGGCATCTTTTTTGTTCTTGGAGTGGAAGAATGTTTAGTAACCATTTTCACATTTTTGTTACAAACAATAATTTACGCAAAGCTGAAGTTTAAAAGGGTTTTAACATCTATTATTCACCCCAGTGAACAAAGTTTCTACTTTTCAAGGGAACATCTATTCATCACAAAAAAGAAAAAAGGAAAAAATAAAGAAAATAAAGATAAAAATAACACATTAAAAAAGTTATCATAATTTAAATCGAAGACCTGTAGGGAAATACTCCAAAGTATTTTCGACATAGTTGAATCTGCAGCTGGGTTGCTTTTTAGTTTTGGTTTTACTGTGTGTTTTAAACTTTGGGATGCCTAATAAAGAGTTTGCATTGTGGGTTTATTAGATTTACTATGGAGGCTAGGTCAAGGAAGTCTAGGGCTATGGCTTGGTAATAGGCATAGGTTTGGCATGGATAAGAATACTGGTTAGGTGTGCAAAATTGAAAGATATAGATCACTAGCACTAAATATTCCCATTGAAAGATATAGATCACTAGCACTATTGTTGATGTGCCTCCTGTTAATATGAATAGCACCAAACATATTGATTGTTATGATAAATCCTCACAGTGTTGAACATGTTTAAGCATTGCATAGACATTCAGACCAAACAGTCACACACCTTTTATTTAGTTCCTTTACACACAGTGTTGGAATCCACATGCAGATGTTTGAATTTATATTGTATGCGGCTTGTTTTATTATAGGTTCTTTCTTTTTTATTGCAGGTACTTGATAGAAGTAAAGGAGGAAGCATATTACAACTAGACTCTGATGTAGTTCTTTTTATTTGGTTTATTAGTTTGTCATTTAGGAAACTTGAAACTATTGAATACTTTGTGACATGTAATTCCTTTTAGACAATGTTTCGTTTTGATATCAAATTGCATAAAAAAAAAAGAAAAAAAGAAGGGATTTCAATATGGTATTTGACATGTAAATCCTTTGGTATCCATATTCCTTTTTGATATATGAGAAAGGATTTCAATTTGGTATTGCATAATTGTGTTTATGTTTTGATTGGTGTAAAAGAGCTCATCCAATTTTCTTTATAAAAAAAAAAAAATCAAATACTTATTTCAACAGTTATGAACTATTGAAATATCTAAAGACAACATTTATCGACGGTTCAATGGCAGTTGATAAAGGTAATAAGTATACTATTATCAATTTGAAATATGTTTCAACAGTTTTAAACTAAGTTTCAATAGTTTTAAATTATTTTTCAACGTTTCCTAACCGTTGAAAAAGATGAAGCACTTTTTTCCACAGCCCTACAGCCCGTTAAAAAGTATATTCGACATAGTTTGTTTCGACAGGTCTCAACAGTCACCTGAACCGTCAAAAATACATTTTTCGTCGGTTTTTAGTACTTGTTTCAACGGTTTAACAGTTGAAAATAGCAAAGTTTCTTGTAGTGATAAAATCTCTAAATTATTTACCGAACAACATGAATCTTCATGGCTCAGAAGCATCTCAACTACAAGGTCCATGGTGGGTCTCTCATCCTTGTCTTCTGCCACACATTGCATAGCCAGCCACTTTGATTAGAAGTTCTATCTTATCCTTGTCATATGATCCAGCCATCACGGGATTTATAATTTCTTCAATCTATGATTTCCTTGTAGCTGTTCCAATGTTAATAGTCTCCCTTACCAACTTGACCAACCTCTTATGCTCTCTTGTCTCTCTGCTATCAGTGATATGCATGACATTTGGGCTCTTTCCAGTTATCATTTCCAACAACACAACCTCATAGCTATAAACATCCATTTTAGAAGTGATGGGAAGATTATAGACCCACTCAAGATGTTATATGGGCCTTTACCATTAACTATTTGTGACTTATATAAAAATATATATGGGACATTCTAAATATATTTTTATTTTTTATTTTGAGCTACGGGGTCTTCTAAATTTTTTTGAGCTATGGGGCCTTTTGTAAGCCCTCTAAAATTTCCATAATTCATGGGCCAAAAGCCATCGCTTTGGTGGCTTATCCTTGGAGTCGACCCTGCCTAGCTCCTTTCTCTCTAAGTTTTTGTCATTTTCTTTTCCCTTCTATGTTGCAAACAACTCAAAAGAGACACTCCTAGCTATCTCCCTTAGCCACTCATCCCTCACAATGATGTATCTTCCTTACAAAAACAATAAACAACCCATATACATTTGTTAAAAAGTGTCTCAAATTCCTAGTTTGAATTGGTTTAGGCTTTCTTGGAGTGGAAGGAAAGGAATTACTTGATGAGAAAGAAAAGTCATTTCCTTGGTATAAAAGTAAAGTTACTTATTGAAGAATCAATTGGGTATTCCTTGTGTTCAAGGAATAGAATTTAAGTCTTATAATAGGCATTGTTGTAAAGGGTTTGGTGGCTTTTGCCCAAGGTTCCTCCCACATGGGGACAAGGGGAAGACTCCTAAAAACATAAGAGTGAGTTTCTTCGAAGAGTAATTTGGTAGATTTCTTTTAGGTTGAAAGATTATTCGTGTTTGTGGGGTTGAAAGGTTACTCATGTTTTTTTGTTGAGAATTTGTTTGTTTTGTTAGTATGCGAGAGTTATTGGGTGTATTGGAGTTTTGTGTTGTGAGTTAGTTTGTGTTTGTATGTAAGTTTGTAAGAATGGTTGTAATCTTTATCGTTGTAGTGGATTTTGGTTGGTGTTACCCGTGGATGTAGGCTTAAGGTTGTCATACCACGTTAAATATTATTGTCTTGTGTGGATGTTTTATTTTATTGTTGCTGTGAATGTGCTTTCACTAACCCCAAATCACAACAACATATAAACCTTTTGATTTATAAATCTCTATTTCATCTATTTCATGTAAATTTTTAATTGTGTACAATTGGTACATTTTGATTTACAAAATTTAATCTAAACCATAAAATAAATTAATTTCGAAAGAAGATATTCTTTTCTTATCAATTAAACAAATAATATTCTTCCTCTATTTTCTCTTTTTCTTTCTTCTCTTCTCTCTAGGCTTCATGTTTCTCTCTCTCTCTCTCTTCCGGCTGCCCGCAGACGCTCGACTCAGCCTCTTTCTCTCCAAGTTTCCTATTCTTTTCTCATCTGTGATGTCGACAACTCATAGCCTGCAGCTTCCTTTTTTTTCTTTTGTTTAACTGATTAAAGACTTAACAATGAAACAAATTATATTGATCATATTCTCCCTCTCTTTTTTCTCCTTTTCTTTCTAGCTTCCCCATAACTCTGGGATCCTTCTTTTTCTTTTTCTCTCTTGAACGTGTTTCATGTCTCTGATATCTTTTCCCCTCTGAGATGCCAAAAGAGACGCTCCTAACTCCCTCGATCACACATCCCTCAGACCATCACGTATCTTGCTTACAAATTATACAATAGCAGATACACACCAAAACCGCTGCCTCTCTCCCTTCACATTCAGCTAACATCTCTCCTTCCTCACACACATACACGGACAGACACAAAAAAATCTCTCCCACTGGTATAAATATCGATCCATAATTTAAATTTATGCTGAAAAATCTAATAGTCATATTTTTTCATATAGTGCAGTATTCATAAGAATAGTTGATCAACTTGTCATTAAACCTTTGGATATCAAAGGTTGTACTTGATACCGCATTCAAGACCGTTAAAAAGGCTCAATAAAACTGTGCATATCTATATATTTATTTGCGAGGTGCAAGCTCAATTCCTATGTTCCCTTCCCACGTTCCTTTGTATCTGTTGCCTCATTCCAATGGTTTCATCAACAAGTGATGATTTATTGTAGCGACAGTGTCTCTATGTATCACTCCAACGATTAGTCCAAATCCATATCCAACCAAAACTATTTTCCAACCAAATTCAAAGAAAGACCTAATTGAGTCCTGACTTTGTTTAGAAATCAAAGGCGAAGATGGTGAAGAATCAGATACCCAACATTTCTTTGATAATGGATTCTCACACAAGCCTAAATTCCCCCCAAAAGAACTGTTTTCAAATGTGTCAAATTGTTTCCCTTGTGGTATAGAGCCAGTGAGATTGTTATGAGAAACATTGAACCATTCGAGGAAAGTAAGTGCTGCCAGCTCTAGTGGAATCTCCCCCTACAACCTATTTTGAGAAAGGTCCAATGATTCTAGTTTTGTAAGATTCCCTAAGGATGGTGGGATGTGTCCAATGAGAATATTATTGGAAAGATTGAGCATAATGAGGCCCTTTAAATCTCCAACAGATTTTGGAATCTCTCCAAAAAAAACTTATTGCTTGACATATCAATGGCTCTAAAGAATTCTTGGACCTTTTCATATACTGTATCTAGACCTTTGTAAGTTATTTTCATTGGATAATTGTAATTTTTATACCAATAATATGTCCCCACACTGAAAGATGTTTATGTTAGAAGTTAAACTTGTTTATTAATGTTATAAGTTTTTTGTGTTAGATAACGATTAAGTGAATGCTTGTGAGGAGTTTCGTAGAGAGTTATGAAAGTAAGAGTTTATGAAGTGAATGCATGAGGGAGTTATGTAATAAAGATAGTGGATGTTATGAGAATGCTTAGGGGCTATATAAAGCTAAGCATTTGTCAATTGTAAGCAAGAGTGTAGAAGAAAAATACAATACAATAAGTTCTCTCCTCTTCCCTTTCCACCCTCTCTCCCTTTGTGTTGTAAGAGTGTGAGTTTATTCCATTGTGAGTGGTGTGAGTGCCTTGTGAGTAAGAGTGTAAGTGTGAGGGCCCACCTAAAGTTTTCCAACAAAGTGGTATTAGAGCCAATCGGTTCGTGGTGAGAATGGCAATTGCCAGCGGGATGGTGTCTTTTCAATTTCCCCGACTTACCAAACAAAATTTTGATAATTGGAGTATCCGAATGAAGGCGTTACTTGGATCCCAAGATGCATGGGAGATAGTGGAGAAAGGTTACGAGGAGTCACAAGATGAAACATCTTTGACTCCAAATCAAAAGGAGGCCTTGCAAAAGGCTCGGAAGAAAGATCAACAAGCTCTTACGTTGATCTATCAAGGCTTAGATGAAGCCATGTTCGAGAAAGTTGCAAATGCAACTTCATCCAAGCAAGCATGGGAGATTCTTCAAAACTCTCTAAAGGGAGTTGATAAAGTGAAGAAGGTTCGCCTTCAAACATTGAGAGGTGAGTTTGAAAGCTTGCACATGAAAGAATCTAAATCAGTTTCAGATTATTTTTCAAGGGTGTTGGCTATTGTGAATCAATTTAAAAGATATGGTGAGAACATGAATGATACCCGTGTGGTAGAAAAAATCCTTCGGTCATTAACTTCTAAGTTTGACTATATTGTTGTGGCAATTGAAGAGTCAAAAGACTTGGAGTCAATGACCCCTGATCAGCTCATGGGATCTTTGCAAGCCCATGAAGAAAGGCTCAATAAGAAGAAGCAAGAGCCTTTGGAGCAAGTCCTACAATCTAAGCTCACCTTGAATGAGAAAGGGTGGCGTAATAGTAGCCAAAAAGGCCGAGGACGTGGACGTGGTCGTAGTCAAGGAAGGGGATCTGGAGGAAGTAATGGACATAGCTCTCATAATAATGAAGATAGAGCTCAAAATTCGTAAACCACGAGAGGCTGTGGAAGAGGAAGTTTCTCAAGGCCATACAGAACAAGGTATAACAAAAGCAATGTTAAATGTTATAATTGTCAAAGATTTGGGCATTATGCTTCTGAATGTAGAAGTGCCACGAATAATGTTGAGAAGAAAGCCAACTATGTTGAAGATCTAAATGAAGAAGTGGAGCCAACTGTTTTGTTGGCATATAAAGGAGAAAACAAAGAAGAGAATGGGTGGTATCTTGACACAAGTGCTAGCAATCATATGTGTGGAAATAAAGCAATGTTTTTGGAGCTTAATGAATCGGTGGTCGGTAATGTTACTTTTGGTGACTTATCCAAAGTACCAGTGAAGGGGAAAGGTAAAATTCTTATCCGTTTAAAGAATGGAGATCACCAATTTATTTATGATGTATACTATATGCCAAGTATGAAAAATAATATTTTGAGTTTGGGACAACTTCTTGAGAAAGACTATGATATTCACTTGAGAGATCGTAGTTGCTTGATAAGGGACCACCAAAACAATTTGATAGCGAAGGTGCCAATGACAAGAAATAGAATGTTTTTGTTAAACATTCACAATGATGTTGCTAAGTGTCTGAAGGCTTGCTATAGAGATTCGTCTTGGCTTTGGCACTTAAGATTGGGGCATTTAAACTTTGGTGGATTAAAATTGTTGGCGAAAACGAAGATGGTGAGAGGATTGCCTTCCATTGAACATCCTAATCAACTTTGTGAAGGATGTCTCTTTGGTAAGCAATCAAGGAAGAGCTTTCCAAAAGAAGCTAGTACGAGAGCAAATAAGCCACTGCAGCTTGTTCATGCTGATGTGTGTGGACCAATCAAACCATCATTGCTCGTTTATTGATGATTTTAGTAGGAAAACATGGATTTATTTTTTGAAACAAAAATCTAAAGTGTTTGGTGCATTTAAGAAATTTAAAGCATTTGTAGAAAAGCAGAGTGGTCAAGAAATTAAAGCCTTGAGATCTGATAGAGGAGGCGAATTCACATCGAATGAATTTAAAGAATTTTGTGAGACAAATGGGATTCACCGCCCTCTAACAGTCCCTAGGTCACCACAGCAAAATGGTGTAGCAGAAAGAAAGAATCGGTCAATTCTTAACATGGCCAGAAGCATGTTGAAGAGCAAGAAGATGCCCAAAGAACTTTGGGCTGAAGCTGTTGATTGTGCAGTTTACTTGTCCAACCGTTGTCCCACAAGGAGTGTACAAGGAAAGACCCCACAACAAGCTTGGAGCAGAAAGAAGCCTACAATTTCCCACTTACGTGTGTTTGGGAGCATTGCAT
>OU015761.1:2914252-2956299 GCA_907173295.1 Fagus sylvatica
GATAAGTCGACTTTGGGCTGTGCTTGAGCCATGCGAAGCTCATGGGACAGGAGATGCCCATAGAGTGATTCAATAGAGATGTGATCAGTTCGCATTTGAACTATGGTGACAAAGGACTCATATTCGAAGCCGAGACCTGTAAGAAGAAATGAGAGTTGTTCCTCTTGTTTTAGAGGTTGATCAGTGGCAGCAAGGGTGTCCACAAGGCTGGTAAATTTGTGGAAATAATCAACAATGGAAGAGTCTCCCTTCCAGAGAGTGGAGAGCTAATAGTGAATGTTCATAGTGCGAGCCCAAGAATGGGCAGTGAACATGCGTTCAAGAGTGAGCCAAACTTCTCAAGATGTTGTGCATTTGACAACATAAGCCAAAATATTTTCAGTCAATGAGGAGATTAAGGCACTGAGGATCATTTGATTTTGAACAAGCCAAGCTTGAAAATCAGGATTGGGTTGAAGCTTTGAGGTACCATCAGTGGTGATAGTGAGAGATTGCAGAGGAGCAAGTCGGGAACCATCTAAGAAGCCAAAGAGATGTTGGCCACGGAGGTAGGAAACTATCTGGGCTTTCCAAAGCAGGTAATTGTCACGGGTTAATTTGATGGTAACTAGATGATGACCAACTGGAAGATGAGTGGAGGTAGGAAGCACAGAAAGAGTGGAGTCACTACCAAGAGTGGTCATTGCAGGGAAGGTGTTTGAAGAATTGTGTGTGAGAAAAAAAAATAGAAACTGACGTTAGTCTTCTTAAGGCTCTAATACCATATAAACGTTAAAGAGAGCAGAATGTTTATATGTGTTTTGCCTTGCCAATTGGTCAATGTGCATTGTTTATTTATATTGATTTACAGATAAGATAAGTACATAAAGAGAAAACTACTATGATGGTTTATCACAACTTTAACAAAGATAATCTATTTTATAGGTAAGTGTTCTTTATCTATATCCTCTTGAACTTTATCTTCTTTAACTGCTTGATTTGAGTTCGACTGAGGAATATACTTAACAATATTGTTGAAAACAAGTAAAATTAATTTGAACCAACATTCTATGAAACCTTACAGAGGGTAGAATGGTGTCAAACAAAAAAAAAATTGAAACACTTGATTGAGGGGCTACTGATGAGAGAGTCGGAACACATCATCTACAAAGAAAGCTTTAAGAAAAAAAAATCAAGATGGAGAGTAGCAATGTTTGGGGTAGTGAGCAGAAAAAAATAAATAAATGAGGTTTTGATTTCTTCAACAATCAAGATAAATAGAAAGCTAGTGTGCTTTTTTATTTCAGCGTTTTATGGTTAGAGATGGTCAATGTTTCTACTGCCAACTTTGGATTTCAAGTAATGAATTATTTTGGCGTTTTGACTTTTGAGAGAAAGATAAAAGTGGAGTCTATTCACCTTCTTTGTATGTGAGAGATCTTGGAGTGCACGACATTAAGAGAGACTATTCATATATTGGCTAATCGTTAGGCCTTAATTAAAAGTTATATAAATAAATAATATATTATATTAGCTAATAATTAGATCTCCTTCCAGTTGGAGGCTTCAGGGGATTGCCTAAGTGGCCTAATGATAAAGCCTGTGCAAATATAAACCGACAAAAAATAGCATCATGTTTGTAGTCTTTTATCAAATATTGCCACACTTACTTGCATTGAAACATTCAATTTTAATTTCAACCCTTAAATAATTAAACTCACAAACCCGTGACTCTCCGTTCCTAATATACGTAACAGTATTATCGTTAAGAACCTTACTCTATATATCCAACTTCTACTTCTCTCTGTGCGTTTACTTTTAGTTTACTCTTCACCTTACCCATACTTATATTTGCTTTAAAAATTGTGTTCGAGAAGCCCTTGTAAAATTCCAAATCTCGTTACCTACGTGAGCTGCCATTTTGATCTTCATACTAAAATTTAAATTGGAAGCCCTTGCAATTACACCATTTCATGCATTTGTCTTGACAAAACTCTAAAGTAATATTCCAATAGAAGTCTAGATCTGAGCCATATATAGTATTCAACATGTTCCAGTTGGATAAAGCTAGACTAATCTGTATTGTTGCAAGACATACTGAATTATGGTTCACACCCATAAGACCAATCAGTATGATCTTTAATCTTGAAGCCCAGCAAGCAAGAGCATCTCCTACCAAAAACATGATCATAACTACACAGACTATTGGGTCCACTGATTCCATGAATCCTGCATGGTTCAGAGAAGGCTTGCCATGTTACAACCCAATCCCATCTCCCAGTCATCTCTTGTAGGCTGTATAATCGTAGGTTGCCATCAGGATCAAGTGTTAATCGTCTATGAGTTAACACACCGAAATCTGTCACGAAGAATGTGTTCCAATGTCATTGGAACACATTGGATTATAATAATAAAACTAAAAACAAAATTAGAAATTTTCTTTAATAGTTTTTTTTTTTTATTTTTTTTGGAAAAAAAAAACACAAAACTCTCTAGTGTTTCACTTTTAGAGCATGGAATCCTTGAAATTTTGAGTGTAACACTTAACCCCTATTTGGGATTGTTTTACGTGTAAATTAAACATTTGTGAAATTAAATAGTGTGCTGCTCATGTGATGACACGTGCTCATATTTAGAGTTACTAATGTGATAACATGTGTTCATATTATCTCATAAAACAGTACCACATAAAGGTTTTGTGTTACACTCAAAACTCTATAGGGATTCAAGCTTACACATTAATCGTTTATATATAAGACATTTCCACAAGAACTTAAATGTTATACTCAAAATCTTATTACGGGAAAATCACAACGGGTTTTATGTATTTTTCTTTTTTCTTTTTTTAAGAAACGATAGAACATTTTATTAATTTAAAAAATGTAGTACATATAAAGTCAATTAGTTATAAAAAAAAAATAATAATAATAATTAAATAAATAAATAAAAAATAATAAAAAAAATTATGCAGTTTCTTCCACCCAAATCTCCCTATCATGCAATCCCTTATTTTATGTTGCTTCCCTTCTATCACCTTAATTTTACTTTCAGAACGCCATTTATCTTCACCAACAACTACGGGTTAGTTCCAACCTTTTCTGAAAATTTCTCACAACCAAAATTGCACTCTCGGAGGTCAATGCCATTAATATTTCTAAAGCCTTAAATCAGTCCCTAAGTTGTAAAAGGATAATTAAGAAGTCTATCCCTCTAGTGGATTCCAAATCCAAATATCAAACTTTCTGGATTCAAAGTGTTTTAGGATCTGTAGTAAATCCTCCTTCAATGTCACGTTGTGTAAGCTGACCAGCCACGAACAATTAAAGTATTTAAATACACGTAAGAGTGCAATATAACATGCAGTATAAGACACGCTGAAGCTAGCTCTCGATTAATTCTACAGATACCGTTGATAATATTGGCTAATTGTCTTCACGAGTCCACCAACAATATTAATATATTAACTATATTTAATATACTAATGTTAAAGAACAATATCAACAACTAAAGATAGAAATTTTGTTCCTCCTACGGAGACTTAATTTGTTAGGTAAGGACTAATTAATTAAGACCAGAAAAGTCTAGTCGAATATATATATTAAGCTGGCCTCGTTTTGTTGGGTTTGACGGCCACATCCTTAGACAACAATTAGGCTAATATTTTGAATCAAACTTTGAACATACATGAATATATTTATTAGCGGAATATTTTTTTCTTTTTTTGGACCATTAATTGTTATTAGAATTTCAAGCGTGTTGATCACCAAATCCGATCAAAGTGGGAAGATGTTTCCATTGTCCAAGAAGAAAAGAAAATGAGAGTTGTATTGTTAGTATTAATTATTATTTTTCTAAGGCATGAATATTCAATTTCTTAATTATTGACCACCCATAAATAATAATAATGGAGCCTTTTACTGAATCATTTTCTTGGTCAGTTGCTGATTAATGTAACTTATTTGTGCCAATTCTCTTGGTTTTGGAGCAATTTTAAATTAAATCCTATACTTTAATAGTTTTCATTAAATTTTGACCATATAATGTTCCTCGAACCCTTGCGTGCGTGTGTATATATATCTTTGAAATGAGTTTAATTTTCTAAGATCAATGCAATATCTAATGATTTCAATTCTCTAAGATCAAGAAATGGGATGACAACAAAGATCTAATTCGTTGCCGTCATCGCTTACCAATGGAGATGACTGCGATGAGTGGTTACAGCCGAATCTAGTTGTCGAAGCAGTGTCCTAGCTCTCCGATCAGCCGGAATACGATGGCTACAAGTCATGTGGGAAAAGAAATGTGCTTGGATCTATGGGAGGGTATTTGGGTCTTTTCAATTTTGGTGAGTTGTGTGACCATGATTTGACTTGGTTAATTATAACACATGGCATTTAAGTATTGCATTGGTGGATTGATGATGTGTTTCACCTGATAGATTGGATAATTTCTCCAATCTCCCCACTAAACAAGGTCATAACTGGCTCGAACTTTAAGATGAAAGATGCTTTGACCAGTGACTCGTCTGTGGTGCCAAGTCGCTCTAGCATTTTAAAATAAATAAAAAATAGAAATGGGAAACTAGTAGGAAGTAAAATGGCATGAAGAATGGAGTGTGAATGCTCATTACCATATCTCTACAAAGTAAGAATTTTATAATAATTTTTATGCTCAAAGTTGGTATCTTTCTCTGCGTTCACAAACCTTTACAAGAACAAATCCATCCATATCTTCGTTTAAGCATTTGGTGGTATTTTTTTTTTTTTTTTTTTTTTTTATCAACAATGACGTATTATTTTTAGTACTGTTTTCTTTTACGTATTTTCTATTAAAATATATGATATCATGTACTTACTATCAAATAAAAATTGGGTTCTCCACTGTAACAATCCGGAAATTAAAGTGTAAAGTGGGGGTATTTTTGTAAATTTTCCTATTAGATATTTTGCTATAAACCATTCCCCACCTCACAATTCTCTCTAGAACTCTCCATGTCTCTCCCGTAGCTCTCTCTCCCCCTCTCACTATCACTCTTCCACACACACACACACACACACCCACACAATTCTCTCTAGAACTCTCCATGTCTCTCCCGTAGCTCTCTCTCCCCCTCTCACTATCACTCTTCCACACACACACACACACACACCCACACACACACACACCACCCCCAGTCTCTCCCGTACTCTCTCTCCCCCTCTCACTATCACTCTTCACACACACACACACACACACACACACACACCACCACCACCACCACCACCACCACCACCGGATCAGCAGTCTCCCACAACCCACTGGCAAAGCTTTTTGATTTGGTTTGAAGAGGGTGTGGGAAAGATGGATTATGGAATTTTAAAGAGCTTATTGATTTGAATGTTATGGGAATTGACTAATGTAATGGGAAATTTCTTAGGTGATGTTTCTAAACCAAAACTTCAAAGAGGATTTTTCTATAAGGGCTGAAGTTTCCTATTTTTAGGAAGTTAAAATCCATGGCTTTGATTTGAATTGTGTTTTCTTGAACCAAGTAGTCATTTCTCCTTCTTAACTCCAAATCTGTCAGATTTGAGTCAGCCACAGTGCGGGATTTTTAATAAATTGTGTAGAACTCTTTTTGAGCTGAAATTTCTGTGGTACATTATACACATATAGAAGTACATCCTTATAAATTTTCAGGCTAATCGGATGACTCTAAGTGGGTCAAACGAATTTTACAAAGGGCTGACCTGCTTCCATTTTAATCTGAAAACAGATATTTTTGCAGAATTTGTCCCAAGCTTTTATTTATTGAATTGAGTTGAAATTTCATATGAGTATTCCTTGATGTGTGTACTACTTGGTTGATTTTTATTGTGGCTTGGTTCTATCGTTTGGTAACCGAAAGAAATGTATAAGCCTTGCTATCTCTGTTTGATGTTCCTAATTTTCAGGGATGTGTTCTGTATTTATTGTAGTTAATGCACATTGCTTGCAATGGGGCATTAAATATCTTGGTAGCATTATGATCCTAGAGATTTCTTGTATGATTGTTTGATTCCCAATTGGGAATGGATCTATGTCTTAGGATGGTCAACTTAGGCTTTAGAGCCTTTGGTTTGAAGTCTAAGGGATCCTTTTAGTTTATGGAGATAAGTGTGGTGTTCTACTTTGTGATGGATAAGATTATTTATAGGCTTGATTTATGTTTCTAGGTTCCAAGGTACTTGGTGATGGACCTAGTGACTAGATTGGCTTGCTTGTGTAGTGCTCGCTCGAGGTAAAACTAGTGATCACGCGAGGTAAGTAGCTTCTTAATGGGATTTTTAGAAAAATAATCATCATTGCATATGAGATTTATTTTAAGGTTATAAACACATTTTGGAAATTATTGTGAAATTATACTTTTCCTAAGGGGTTTTGTGTATAAACCTTAGTATTTATTTATTTATGAGAAAATGCATTATATTTGATATTGCATTTGGGGAAATGCATGATTTGCTAGTTTGGAAATTTTATAAGCATCTTTCATTAATCTTTGGAGAGTTATTTGATAAAGTTATTGGATTAGTGTGATTTCTAAAGATGCTTTATCATTGATTTTGTTGTTTGAGATATGTTTTGGAAACTTTTAAAGATTTGGAAATTATTTGGATAAGTGACAAGTTTTGTGAATACCTTGAATGTTGAAGGTGTTATCAAATTACTTGGAAATGAACTATGTATTTTTATTATGATAACCTGTGAGCTATTTTGGTTGTTTTACTCTTGTGCCGTGACAATTGTGATTATATGGTGATTACCCAGCTGGATGCCGTTTACCTGTGGGCCTAACGAAGCTCCTAGTAGTTATACAACTTACCTGTGGGCCTAACGAAACTCCTGGTAGTAACACAACTTACCTGTGGGCCTAACGAAGCTCCTGGTAGAAGCCAAGTTATGAGGTCTTTTATCTGTGGACCTAACGAAGCTCCTGGTAGAAGCCTAGTTGTGTGGTCTTTTACTTGTGGGTCTAACGAAGCTCCTAGTAGAAGCTTTGTCATGTGGCCTTGGGTATTTGTTTGTGGTTTTATGCTTTTGAAATGTATTGGAAAATTATATGACTCACATGGTGTATTATGTAGTTTCATTATTTATATCTTGAAAAGCTTGGTGTTGTATTATCCTTCTAAATATTTCAGATCATTGCAAGAAAGATGATTTTGAGAGGACTTATATAAAAGTTTCTAAATCTACGTTATGTTTCATAACATGCTTTAATATTAATAAACTTGCATTTCCCCTAACCCCATTATTTATCTACTTACTGGGCTTTAGCTCATTCTTTTATTTAACCACATTTTTAGATCTGTTAGCTATACCTCGAGTTAAAGTTCTGGAGCACTACACTAGATTGGGAGACTCGTTGTATCTTGTGGATCAGTTGAGTCGTAATCTCTATCTTTTGTAGAGACAATAGTGACTTTAGTGGTGATCGAGTTTTTAGAGACATCTCAACTGTAAATTTATATTTCGGAGATGTATGATTTGTACTTTGTATTGTTGTAAACAGTTTTTAGAGCTCTGACTTACTTTGTGGAGATTATGTGGATATCTAATAATATAGATATATTGTGTATATGGTGTAACATAAAGGAAAAATCTCCCACAGTTTCTCTTGATGGTTTAGTTTTTCATGCTTTAGACCTTAGTGTGTTTGGGGCGTGACATACACATTATGATTGTGCCAAGTGTATTCCTTTTTATCTTTATTTTATTTTATTTTTACTTTTCATTTTTCTCTTAAGCAACATAAACAATATGTTTGTCTATTTATTTTATACATAAGACTTTTTAGCCAAGCTAAGAAAGGAATCCTCACCACACTATTATAAGTATATATTAAAATTGTTAAGCTAATTCTACTGTATCAATTTTATTTAATCTCAAGAGATCCCACTTGGCATCAACAACCTTTTTAATTTCTTTTTTGACCAAATTTTTCTTAAATTTAAAAAACACGTGAAAGTCGTCTTTTGTATTTTTCAAAGACGATTTTCACAGGAAAAATCGTCTTTGAAAAAGACGATTTTGAATTAGTCTATTTTTTAAATAAAAAGCATAAAAGTCATGTTTGGTCCAAAAAAATAAAAAAAGAAGAAGCATTTTTTAGCATGTTTGGCGCTAGCCCTATGCTCAAGCAATGCGAATACACTATAAAGATTAAAAAATAAAATAAAAAGTTGTATGAAAATTAGCTCTTTCTATTAATGTAGCTTGTAACTAATAGAATGGTTGATCATCTATTTACCACAATCTGTTCACCAACTTGTACATTCCTAAAATCAATAGAAAAAATATTGCATCTTATTTTATTTGTTTCCATTTGGGTAGGGACCAATAAGAATCTTGAGAATAACATAAATTGACTCAAACATAAACATGCATGGGTTGGAATTAACAAACTGCCTTTCCTTTATTATTATTATTTACTAGTCGTAATCCCATGCGATGCATGAGATTCATAAAAAATAACAGTACATTATGTATTATTACCTAATGCATTTTTTTTTATTTTGTAAATATTAATAATCAAAGCATACAATGTTTTAAGAGGAAGACATTGAAATTGATATTAATTAGTTTACTTAATGATGCGTATAGTAAAACACAAACATAATTCCAAATTTCATTTAACTCTAAAATTACAAAATTTAGCATCAAATGTTGCGGTCACAATGTGTTCCTTGATCAATCTTCTAGCAAAATAACACAAAAACAAAAAAAATAAGTGTTAATTGTAATTAGTAAATCATAGAGGTTTAGTAACTACAGTAATATGTCTTGTGCCATGAGTTATGAAAAAGGGAAATATAAAATTTAATTTAATACAAACCAAATAGCAAAAGCCCCAAAGGATAAAATGCTAGCAAATCTGAAGAATTGCTAGTAGATTAGCATAAGTTATTAAGAGAAACAACAAAATAGAAGAAAAAGTTCATTAAAACAATTAAGCATGTAAAACTCCATACTAAAGTTGTAACAATGTATTTGACCCAATTAGCAATATACATTTCATATCATTGTTATGGTCTACAACAGTTTCTAGTAGGCAAGTGATGTCGCTCAATAATAAGCAGTACCTTGTAGTACGTGTAAGGGGCTGTCGATCCTCAGAGAGTTGTGTTTTCAAAAGACAATGTAAATCAATATTTAAAAGGGTAACATGGATTTGGTTTATGGAAATTTTGTAAGAGATATATGAGTAAAAGGCACTAGGATTTCGAGGTGTTCCTTTATGCTAGTATGACTCCCTCGTAATCTCGGTTAAAAACTTTATTCTAATAACAACATACAATTGATTATTTTCCTTTAAAAAGCTTTTGACTTGGCTGAACTAAAAGAATTCGGGAACATTTTATAACCGGAGAAAATAAGATGGCTAGAATAATGTTTAGAAAAACCTTTCAATTTATAAAATAGGATACCTAATTGAAATCATGAAATATTCTCCGTTAATCATAAGAAAAACATGATTGAACTTATAGAAAGTACAGAATAAAACATACATCAATTAGGAATCAATAAATTAACAATCAACTGTATTTAATCAATAAAAAGCAATGGGATTACAAAGTATCCATAGCGTTACAAAGGAAACATAGCCCCTAATCCTAACAAGAGGCTTAGGCGGTCATGAGAGTGAAAACCTAAGCTTGGGAGAGAGAGAGAGAGAGTTTGTCTATCTAACCTAAACCCCCTTATTAACCTTTATTCTCTTCTCTAATTCAGACTTCAAACCATAAACAGATTGGGTCCAATGGGCCTTGAGTTGGGAGAACTTTAAAACACAATTGGGCTTTCTTTAAAACTAATTTCGCACGAATCCAGTCGCCTGGAATACCATTCAGTCGACTGGATCTTCATTGAAATGCCTCCTGGACTTTCTACCTAATTCTGAACAATTAATCCAGTCACCTGGATCATCATCCAATCGACTGGATTCTTCTTAATTTGAATTCTGGAGTTTCTGCCTTAGAATCCAGTCTGCTGGATGTCAATCCAGTCTACTGGATTGTGCTCAGGCACCTCTATTCTTCTCTTTTGCTCCTTCCAGCTTGTGCGATCTAACTCCAATCTAATCCAGCTTTTACCTGCAATCATTATTCAGTATTCAGTATTTCTGGAGTACGGTCTAAGATCAAGAGATTGGGCATCGACAATGATCTAGTTCGCTGCCATCGTCACTCACCTATGGAGATGACTGCAGTGAGTGGTTGTAGCCAAATCTGGTCGTCAGAGCAGTGGCCTTGCTCCCCGATCAATTGGAATATACCAAGGTTACAAGTCATTTTGGAAAAGAAATGTGCTTGGATTTGTCGGAAGGTATTTGGGTCTTTTCAATTTTGGTGAGTTGTGTGACAATGATTCGACTTTGTTAATTATAACTTATGGCATTTAACTATTGGGTTGGTGGATGAATAATGTAGTTCACTTGGTAGACTGAATAATTTCTCCAATCTCTCTACTAAACAAAGCCACAATTGGCTTGAACTTTAAAATGTAAGATGCTCCAGCCAGTGACTCGTCCGTGGTGCCGAGTCGCTCTAGCATTTAAAAATAAATAAAAATTAGAAATGGGAAACTAGTAGGATGTAGAAGGAATTTTGTGAGTGGCTATCTAGCTATCATTTGACTAAAAAATGGTATGAAGAATGGAGTGTGAATGCTCATTACCATATCTCTACAAAGTAAGAATTTTATAATAATTTTTATGTTCAAAACTTGGTATCTTACCTTTACAACAACAAATCCATCCATATCTTCGTTAAAGTATTTGGTGGTATTTTTTATTTTTTTTAGGGTTATCAGCAATGACGTAAGTCACATATTAAGGAATGCACTCAAGGGATACATAGCAAAGGATAGAAACCTCATCACTTTAAGGAATTTACCTATGAGATACAGAGTAAGAAACTCACAATCTATCAAAATCTATCTAAAGATAATAGTTAAAAAAGAAAACATATTTCTTCTCAAAATTCAAAAGCTAACTAATTCAAAAAATAAATAAATAAATAAAAACCCACTCACTGATAGTTTTTATATTTTACCCATTAAAATTTGAATGAGCCAAACCACGAACACTAGAAACAAAATTCATGTTTAGAAATATTATCTTGTAGGAATAATACCACTTTTGTTGGCCATTTCATTAAGTTAAAATATTAGAAAATTCTAAACAAGACTATCTATCACATAATCCTATTAAGGAATGCACTCAAGGGATACATAGCAAAGGATAGAAACCTCATCACTTTAAGGAATTTACCTATGAGATACAGAGTAAGAAACTCACAATCTATCAAAATCTATCTAAAGATAATAGTTAAAAAAGAAAACATATTTCTTCTCAAAATTCAAAAGCTAACTAATTCAAAAAATAAATAAATAAATAAAAACCCACTCACTGATAGTTTTTATATTTTACCCATTAAAATTTGAATGAGCCAAACCACGAACACTAGAAACAAAATTCATGTTTAGAAATATTATCTTGTAGGAATAATACCACTTTTGTTGGCCATTTCATTAAGTTAAAAAATATTAGAAAATTCTAAACAAGACTATTTATCACATAATCCTATTTCTCAATTTATCTCATCATTATTTTTCATCTCATTGGCTCGTCTCTATGAAATAATGAGATGATATAGTCAAATTCATTATTGAATGGGGGATAGAGATGAGAAAAAAGATCTCTTCTGCTACTTTCTCTATAACTTTATATAATATAATTCAAGTCTATTTTATTTGGTAGGCCACAAGACATTACTCATTCCCCACCTAATTGAGCACTAGACATTGTTGGACCTTGGAAAAGTAGGCGGAGCACATTATCATTGTCAAAAAAGAGCTTGTAGTTGCCAGAAGAATAGTCATCTTGGCTTCTTTTCGAGATAAGGCTCGAAACCATTGTAACCATTTGTTGAGGAAGAAGAGTATCTGTAGGTATAGCAAAGCTTTCCCAGATGACAACACTTTTGGAATTATGAAGAACAAGATTGCCTGTGTTTAAGAGCTGTAGTTGCAAATTGGTGTCATCTGATGAGGACAAGGCTGCTGTTCTAGTGGTCCAAACAGTGATACCAACTGAGTTGGTTAGGATAAGTTTTCCATCGTTCAAAAGTGAAAGCTGTGAACCTTTTCCATCAACAGGATCATCCCGGTTTGCCATCCAAACAACGGTGGAAATCGACAATTTGATGAACCATATGGCAAAACAGAAACCATTGGATTATAATAATTAAAACAAAATTAGAAATTAGAAATTTTCTTTAATAGGTTTTTTTTCGTAAATTAAGCATATAGGATATCAAGCTCAATCCTCAGTTGTAAATACCTACCGCAGCCTATGCCATCGTCCAGTACATCTACTTTCAAGTACCTCCAAACGAATTTCCAATTTGTTTCACTACAACCGAGTTCATAAAGTAAAACAAAATTATTCAGTATTTTTGGAGTATGGTGACTTTGTACTCCATGAATATTGAATTCCTTGAATGGTAACCCAAAACCGAAGGGTATATTATAGACTTGCACCCAAAACGATGGCTTTGTAAATTAAATATTCATCAGTTACAGATGTGCCTTAGCTAGGTCCTGAAAGAGGATAAGGTGCCTATCAAATGAGGCAAGACAAACTTCCACATAAAGGTTTCGGAGAACACTTTTCTTTAATGGGTTTTATTTACTTGTTTTAATCAAACTTGAGTCTTTATATGATAAAATATTAATTAAGATTTGTTTAAGAATACATTTTGCTTGAACATTAATTTTTCTAAATCCTTAAATCAGTTCCTAAGTTGTAAAAAGGATAATTAAGAAGTCTCTAGTGGATCCCAAATATCAACCTTCTGGATTCAAAGTGTTTTAGGGTTTCATCCTGTAGTAAATCTTCCTTCAATGTCACGTTGTGTAAGCTGACCAGCCACCAACAAATTAAGTATAAGACACGCTGAAGCTCTCGATTAATTCTACAGATACCGTTGATTATATTGGCCAATTGTCTTCACGAGTCACGAAGAATATTAATATATTAACTATGTTTAATATACTAAAGTTAAAGAACAATTTCAACAACCAAAGATAGAAATTTTGTTCCTCCGAGGACGGCATACGAGACTTAATTTGTTAGGTAAGGACTAATTAATTAAGGACCAGAAAAGTCTAGTCGAATATATATATTAAGCCTCGTTTTGTTGGGGAATGTAGGCCACGATCTCTTTATGCAATGTTTCTTAGGCTAATATTTTGATTCAAACTTGGAACATACATGCAACTAATTGCAAACCTGTATGATACACAGAAAATGAATTAAAATTAAATCTAATAAAATTTTGGTCTAATTATGATTTTTATTGTCTTTTATATTTTATCTAAATATGAAAATTGATGATTATTAAAAGACATTTATTATTATTGTGTTTATATATAAAATATATTATAGTATTAGGCATTTATTATGATTGTGTTTATATATATGGAATAATATATTATTTCTATTAAAGAAAATATAATATGTCAAGATTCTAATGAGATGTTTAATTATAGAATAAAATTTAAATTCAATTAAAATATATATATATATATATATAAAATAATGAGGTGTAAAATTGTGAGAACTCAAAAGCTTATGTGGCGCAATATTATGAGGTCAACCAAAAGTCAAAAAGCCTCAATTTTACATTATAGTATAGATATATTTATTAGCGGAATATTTTTCTCTTTTTTTGGACCATTAATTGTTAATTAGAAATTTCAAGCGTGTTGATCACCATGGTCAGAGTGGTATAAGATCAATATTATGGGAAGATGTTTCCATTGTCCAAGAAGAAAAGATAATGAGAGTTGTATTGTTAGTATTAATTATTATTTTTCTAATGCATGAATATTCAATTTCTTAATTATTGACCACCCATAAATAATAATATTGGATACTCATAAAAAATAATAATATTGGAGCCTTTTACTGAATCATTTTCTTGGTCAGTTGCTGATTAATGTAACTTATTTGTGCCAATTCTCTTGGTTTTGGAGCAATTTCAAATTAAATCCTATACTTTAATAGTTTTCATTAAATTTTGACCATATAATGTTCCTCGAACCCTTGCGTGCGTGTGTATATATATCTTTGAAATGAGTTTAATTTTTTTCGGGAAGCCAAGATAAATATATCAAAAAATAATATTAATCAAAAAAATAATCTATCATATTTATATTATTCTCCACAACAACAATAACCAACTCTTAGTGTCAATATTTTCGGGATCGGTAAATTGTTAATTCTTAACGAAATTTGTAATTTTTTAAAAAGAAAAGAAAGAAAATAAAGAAAACTTCTATTAAAGAGATTTACAAATCTATTTATAGGAACATATATTTTAAATATGTATTGATTTAATGAATTATGTATGAAATAAGTGTATTAAGGAAAAATAATAATGCATTAATCATTTATATAAACTTATTTATTTTTAAGAAAATATGCTTCATATATACTTTGATCTAATGAGTTTGATATTGTATAAGAGTAATATAAGAAGAAAAAAAAATGATGTATCAATCATTTACATAAATGTAATACAATTTAACAAACAAAAATAAAAATCCAAGGGGGCATTAATTAAATTTTATACCTAAATTAATATTTTTTATAAAAAAAAAATGCAAGAGGGAGGGGTAAAATTGTAAAAGCCAAGGGGAGCCATGGCTCCCCCTCTCCCTCGCCGTCAATGTGTATATATATATATATATATGTGTATATATATCTTTGAAATGAGTTTAATTTTCTAAGATCAATGCAATATCTAATGATTTCAATTCTCTAAGATCAAGAAATGAGGCGATAACAAGGATCTAATTCCCTGCCGTCATCACTCACCTAATGGAGATGACTGCGGTGAGTGGTTATAGCCAAATCTAGTTGTCGAAGTGTGCCTAGCTCCCGATCAGCTGGAATACGATGGCTACAAGTCATGTGGAAAAGAAATGCATGTGCTTGGATCTATCAGAGGGTATTTGGGTCTTTTCAATTTTGATGAGTTGTGTGACCATGATCTGACTTGGTTAATTATAACACATGGCATTTAAGTATTGCGTTGGTGAATGAATGATGTGGTTTACCTGATAGACTAGATAATTCTCCAATCTCCCCACTAAAGAAGGTCATAACTGGCTCAAACTTTAAGATGAAAGATGCTCCGACTAGTGACTTGTCTATGGTGGCAAGTCACTCTAGCATTTAAAAATAAATAAAAAATAGAAATGGGAAACTAGTAGGATGTAAAGGAATTTTGTGAGTGGCTATTTATCATTTGACTTAAAAATGGTATGAAGAATGGAGTTTGAATGCTCATTACCATATCTCCACAAAGTAAGAATTTTATAATAATTTTTTGCTGAAAAGTAGGTATCTTTCTCTGCGTTCACAAACCTTTACAAGAACAAATCCATCCATATCTTCATTAAAGTATTTGGTAGTATCTTTTATCTAGGGTTATCAGCAATGACGTAAGTCACATATAAAGGAATTCACCCAAGAAAAGGAGGTGAATTCCACACAATGTGACAATACTAGATAAAATGACTAAATTGACAACAAATGAAAAAAAAAAAAAAAAAATATATATATATAATATATAATATATATATATATATATATATATATATATATATATGTATATATATTTTTATAAATTGGTTCAATTCAAATGCTCCAATATAACCTCCAACATGGTCCCATCGGATAAAGAAAAATAAAAACAACCAACAGAATATGAAAAAGTTTGATATATCAAACTTAGATCTACAAAGTATAAGGCTCAAATTGAAGTATTTCAAATAATATGGATCATTTTGATATATAGAGTACAGATTGAAGATTAAAATTAAACTTTTCAAAGAATATTAGTCATTTTGAAACATGGGGTAAAGGTTGGGATTCTATGTGTAATTAAACTAATTAAACATGGGGTACAGAAGGACAAATCTTGTTCTGCACCCTAAGAACACGCTTACGCTTTTGAGTCATGGAATAACTCTATAAGTCTTGGTCTCCCACTTTATCACCACGCTAATGCTTTTGGTATGCACCAACACAACAACGGCTTGATTCACATGATTTGCAACAACACAAAGTAGTTTTTCTATCTATAAATAGTTGCATTGCAATTTGCATTCCCTTACGCTACACACAGCTAATTATTTGGACATCATCATGGGGCCATCATTTTGTTGTTTCATGTTGATGCGCTTACTTTACTTACTTTCCCTGTTAGATCTTATACTCATCACGTATTCCTCTCCTTCCATGTGGCCACTATGCCATGATGATGAGAGCTTAGCCTTGTTGCAATTCAAGGAAAGCTTTATCATAAAAAAATTTGCTTCTTCAGATGATCCTTTTGCATATCCTAAGGTCAACTCTTGGACACTAGAAGGAGAAAGCAGTGACTGCTGCTCATGGGATGGTGTTAGCTGCGATGAGGACACAGGTCATGTGATTGGCCTTGACCTCAGTAGCAGTTGTCTCTATGGTTCAATCAACTCTAACAGCAGTCTCTTCTATCTTGTTCACCTACAAAGCCTTAACCTTGCCCACAATCACTTTAACTACTCTCAAATCCCATCCCAGGTTGGTAATCTTTCAAGACTCACATATCTTAATCTCTCTGATTCTATTTTTTCTGGTGAAATCCCATTTGAAGTTTCAAAACTATCCCAATTGTCATCCCTGGATATGGGTTGGAACTTTGATTTGTCTTCTCAAAAAGTCTTGTTGCAATTGACAAAGTTGAGCCTAACAAGCCTAGTTGTAAATTTAACCCGCCTAGAACATCTTGATCTGACGTGGGTGAACATATCTTCTACAGTGCCTAATATAATTGCAAACTTGTCTACTTTAAGGTCCCTTCATCTCAAAGAATGTGGAATGCATGGGGAATTTCCAATAGATATCTTTATGCTACCGAATTTACGTGTTCTTAACGTGAATTACAACGAAGATCTCACAGGTTCTTGGCCTGACTTTCAATATTGGAGCAGTCCCCTTGAGGAAATAAGCCTCGTAGCCACCAGTTTCTCTGGTGAGCTACCCGCTTCAATGGGAAACCTCCGCTCCCTAATTTATTTGAATTTGTTCAATTGCAGCTTCTCAGGAAACATTCCATCTTCAATCGGTAACCTCACAAATCTCATGTTGCTTAACCTCGCAAGTAACTCTTTGGCAGGCAACATCCCACCTTCCATTGGAAATCTCATCCAACTCGCTTTTGTAGCATTCACTTATAATCATTTGACTGGTCCAATCTCTTTTGGGCTTGCGAACCTGACACAACTAGTTGTCTTTAGCTTGGGCGCAAATTCATTAACTGGTTCAATACCATCTTCAATCGGTAACCTCACAAAATTATATGCGTTAGATCTTTCATTCAATGAGTTTCAAGGCCAATTTCCAATCTCCCACTTTAGCATGAAGAATCTTAATTCCCTTGATATTTCTAATAATTACCTTACAGGTACTTTTTCGATTTGCAACATAACTTCTCTTCAAATCCTTTATGTTGGTGATAACTACTTTAGTGGTTCACTTCCTCAATGCTTGCACAATATCTTGGAATTGAGGATGATTAGTTTGGTTGGAAACCAATTCCAAGGGTTGTTACCAAGAGTGTTTGTCAATTGTACGAAGCTAGAGTTCATTGATCTTAGTAACAACCAATTCAATGACACTTTTCCCTCTGGGTTGGGAAATCTTCCAAATTTAAAGCTTCTCCTCTTGCGGTCCAACAAATTCTATGGTCAAATATTTGGGAGTTCTAAAACCAATTACACGTTCCCCAACTTGCGAGTCCTTGATCTCTCCTACAATAGTTTTACTGGAAATTTTCCATTAAATTTCTTCAGGATTAATGCCTCGAAATTGCACAATGAACAAAAGTTGACATATATTGAAATAGAAACATCTTTGAGAGTGGGGAGACAAGTTATGTATCTATATATGATTTATTCAATTGAAATAACAAACAAAGGTCTGGTTATGGTATACAGCAAGGTCCAAGAATCCTTTAGAGCCATTGATATTTCAAGCAATATGTTTGTTGGAGAGATTCCTGAATCCATTGGAGATTTATTAAAGGGGCTTCATATGTTAAATCTTTCTAACAACATTCTCACTGGACACATCCCACCATCTTTAGGGAATCTTACGATGCTAGAATCATTGGACCTTTCTCAAAATAGGCTCTCAGGGGAGATTCCACCACAGCTAGCACAACTTACTTTCCTCGAATGATTCAATGTTTCTCATAACAATCTCACTGGCTCTATACCACAAGGGAAACAATTCAACACATTTGAAAGTAGTTCGTTTGAGGGAAATCTTGGCTTGTGTGGGAATCCATTATCAAAAAAATGTTGGGTTTCTGATTCTTCACCACCTCCACCATCGATTTCTAAACAAAGTCAGGACTCTACTGGGTCTCTCTTTGAATTTGGTTGGAAAATAGTTTTGGTTGGCTATGGATTTGGACTAATCATTGGAGTGATAATTGGCAACATTGTTGCTACAAAAAAACATGATTGGATGATGAAGACCTTTGGAATGAGGCAACAGATTCGAAGGAACGTGAGAAGGGAACATAGGAACTGAGCTTCCATCTTGCAAATTTATAAATATGCAGAAAGTTTTATGGAGTCCTTTTTAATCTTCTTGTCCCTTTTTTTATGGCTCTATATTTATGTCTTTAATTTGTTCCTTCCTCTTTTACTTACTGTTTTCTTTTACGTACTATTAGTATTAAACTATATGATATCATGTACTTACCATATAATAAAAATTTTGTTCTACACATTATGATTGTGCCAAGTGTATTCCTTTTTTTCTTTATATATATTTTTTTCATTTTTCTCTTAGGCTACATGAACAATTTTTTTGTCTGTTTATCTTATAAATAAGACTTTTTATCCAAGATAAGAAAAGAATCCTCACCACACTATTATTAGTATATATTAAAATTGTTAAGCTAATTCTACTGTATCAATTTTATTTAACTCAAGAGATCCCACTTGGCATCAAAAACCTTTTTAATTTTTTTTTTTCCTGGTGTCGATTCACTACAATAGAGTACAATTTTTTTTTTTTTTTTTTTTTGAAACGTTTAACTGGTACTAGCCGTATACCCTAGCAATTTTTTTTTTTTGCATCTTATTTTATTTGTTTCCATTTGGGTAGAGAGCAATTTCATCTTGCATGTCCATTCATTAGGGAGTGTAAATAATGAATGAATGAAATTCCAAAAGTAACCTGGAATTTCTCTTAAAATGGAATCTTAGTATAGTATTACAAATTTGACAAAAAATATAGAATCTTAGTTTTTGGGTGCCCAAAATAGACAACCACAACTCAACCAAGCAAAAATAGTTCAAGTATAAGGAAGCTATAGTATCCAAAACAACACAAAAATAAAGGGGCATATATCGGATATTGTATAACAACACTCCTCCTAACCATATATATACTTAGCAATCTCTAAGACCAACTGACCAACTCAACCAACTCATTTGTGTATATGATGATCACAATCAATTGAGATGGCAAATAACATGATGGACATTTTTACATTAACGAATAAATCATTGGCTTTTATGCCTCAACAGTAGCGGGAGAGATATTGTCATGAAATCATTATTTGTAGAGAGCTTGCTGCTCTCACCCAGAACATATTCACGTCTTGTTGGCTGTTCTATTATCTCTTCTATTTGATAACAGCCATAGAGTCTAAGATCTTCCAGGTTTTGAAGGTACAGCAGCAAGCTGACCTCGAACAGCTTCTTGATACTTGGACAGCCAGCAATGGATAGTTTTTTTAGAGCAGAAAATATGCCAGAAGGCAGTGATGCAGCTCTTCCTCCACTCAAGAGGACTCATAAGTTGCACAAACCAGTAAGTTTTAGGGACACAAGGCAAAAGCTAGGACAATACAGGTCACTTCCACCCCTCCCACTGCAGTGGCAAACCAAAGCTAAAGCTTTACTGTCTTATTTTCGTATGTTCTTCTTTGTTGCTTGGGAATTTGGCCAGAACATTCTAACTTGAATTCTTCTACAGGAGTATTGTTAAGACCAACTTTGGGTACTCTTAAATAAAACTCTCCTACAAAATTCGGTGAATGGTGTCCACCTTATTAGCAGAAACTTGGGGAAACAATAATATACACCTTCATCCCCACTAAATTTAAATTGGAAGCCCTTGCAATTACACCATTTCATGTATTTGTCTTGACAAAACTCTAAAGTAATATTCCAATAGAAGTCTAGATCTGAGCCATAGTATTCAACATGTTCAAGTTGGATAAAGCTAGACTCATCTGTATTGTTGCAAGAGATACTGAATTCTGGTTCACATCCATAAGACCAATTAGTATGATCTTTAATCTTGAAGCCCAGCAAGCAAGAGCATCTCCTACCAAAAACATGATCATAACTACACAGACTATTGGGTCCACTGATTCCATGAATCCTGCATGGTTCAGAGAAGGCTTGCCATGTTACAACCCAATCCCATCTCCCAGTCATCTCTTGTAGGCTGTATAATCGTAGGTTGCCATCGGGGGATTAAGTGTTAATCGTCTGTGAGTTACCACACCGAAATCTGTAGCAAAGAATGTGTTCCAATGTCATTGGAACACATTGGATTATAATAATAAAACTAAAAACAAAATTAGAAATTTTCTTTAATAGTTTTTTTTTTTTTTTTGGAAAAAAAAAACACAAAACTCTCTTAGTGTTTCACTTTCAGAGCATGGAATCCTTGAAATTTTGAGTGTAACACTTAACCCCTATTTGAGATTGTTTTATGTGTAAAACGTTAAACATTTGTGAAACTAAATAGTGTGTTACTCATGTGATGACACGTGCTCATATTTAGAGTTACTAATGTAATAACATGTGTCCATATTATCTCATAAAACAGTACCATATAAGGGCTTTATGTTATACTCAAAACTCTATTGGGATTCAAGCTTACACATTAATCGTTTATACATAAAACATTTCCACAAGAAGTTAAATGTTACACTCAAAATCTTATTACGGGAAAATCACAACGGGTTTTATGTTTTTTTCTTTTTTCTTTTTTTTTAAGAAACGATAGAACATTTTATTAATTCAAAAAATGTAGTACATCTAAAGTCAATTAGTTATAAAAAAAAAATTATGCAGTTTCTTCCACCGAAATCTCCCCATCATGCAATCCCTTATTTTATGTTGCTTCCCCTCTATCACCTTAATGTTACTTTGAGAAGGCCATTTATCCTCACCAACAACTACGGGTTAGTTCCAACCTTTTCTGAAAATTTCTTACAACCAAAATTGCACTTTTGGAGGTCAATGCCATTGGATTGAGCTCTGATGCAATACAATTGTAAGTGCACAAAAAAAAAAAAAAAAAAATGGGGTTAATTAATAAGCTAAAAGGTAAGTAATTTGATTTGGGAGTTAAGATTAAAAGTGAACTATTAAACTTTCAATATCAACCTTGGAAAGACTATATTGCATGGTGCAATAGCCTATTGCACCATATCTCAATCCAGTGTCATCGTTATCCTCCCGATTGTATTCTCCATCATCTGTCCCCTTTCGTCCACCGAAATAAAACCCTTCTTCCCGCATCTCCTTTTTAGCTTCCTCCCCTACTAATCACCCTGACAAGCGATGGCCCAGAACCATTAACCATATCGATACTCCATCGCTACCCCTCAAGTCCCCACTACTCTTATAGAGTTTCATATCGTCATCGTGCCCCACACAACCATAAAAGTATTAAAAATTGGGAAATTTCATATTTGAAGAACACCTAGACTTATTGTGTTGCATCGATGGGCAACATTTTTACCCCTTAGAAGCGATTGGGCTGATGATATCAAGCTTAATCCTCACTTGTAAATACCTACTGCAGCCTATGCCATCGTCCAATACATCTACTTTCAAGCACCTCCAAAGGAATTTCCTATTTGTTTCACTACAACCAAGTCCATAAACTAAAACAAAATTATTCAATATTTCTGGAGTAAGGTGACTTTGTACTCCATAAATATTGAGTATTCAAGCACCTCCAAATGAATTTCCCTGAATGGTTACCCAAAACCGAAGGGTATATTCTGTAAAATTAAATATTCATTAGTTACAGATGTGCCTTAGCTAGGTCCTGAAAGAGGATAAGGTCCTATCAAATGAGACAAGACAAACTTCCACATAAAGGTTTCGGAGAACACTTTTCTTTAATGGGTTTTATTTACTTGTTTTAATCAAACTTGAGTCTTTATATGGTAAAATATTAATTAACACTACAAAAAAATATGTGTTTTACGTCACGGATTTTGCGGCAACTAAAAAGTCGCCGTTGTAAACCTTTGAGGCTTTTTTTTTTGTGTGTGTGTGTGTGTGTAATAAACCTTGAGGCCTTGAGGGAGCTTGAAACCGGCCAATTTTTTTTTTTTTTGAAAGAAAGGCCCTGTTTCGTCATCTTGTGGGTTGCCCAAAAAAACAAACTCTGATTTTAAAAACAATCAAACTTTCCTCATATTTTCAAGTCAAAATCTGTAAACGTTTCATCTTTCAACTTGCTGAAAAAAATAAAATTCATATTGGGAGAGATATTGCCCATTAGAGATGGAGGATATTACTCAAAGTTGCGTCAATCAAATAAAAATTCGCTCTATTTCCTAAGAGAGAGAGAGAGATCTTCTCTTCTAAATGGCGCGCTTTCAATTGCTTGCATTTTCTCTCTTTCTCATTTCCTCTTCACTATTACTCACCGTCGCTCTCTCCAAAACCCTCAAACGCGACGGTAATAACCTCTTCGATCGGATCTGAGTTTATTAGATCCATTTCTCTCACTCTTTCATTTTCAAAAATCATTGAGTGTGAATGTGAATCTATGTGTTGATTTTGAATGCAGTGAAAGCGCTGAACGAAATCAAAGTGACGCTAGGTTGGAGAGTGGTGTACGCGTGGGTTGGAGACGATCCTTATGGAGACGGAGATCTTCTGCCTTGGTCCGGTGTCACTTGCTCCATTCAAGGCGATTACAGAGTCGTTACCGAATTGTATGGTTTTGCATCAATCGCATTTCTTCAATTTTTATTCAAATTGATGTTTGAGATTTAAATTGAATTAAAATTTGTAGAGAAGTTTACGCGGTTTCGATTGTTGGACCTTTCCCTACTGCTGTCACCAATCTCTTGGATCTCACTCGGCTGTAAGTTCATTCGGTTTTGCTGTATTTGGATTTCAGTTGCTTCTATTGATCAATGAGGTTTAAGTATTAGCGAGCAGAGTTTGATGTGAAAACAATTTGTTTGTAATGGAAATGCTAAGTTAGGTTAGGTAATGTAGTTGAAGATGAGCTTATACTGCGTCGATTTCTTTTCATATATATATAGTTGTTTGAGATGGTTTGGTTATGTGTGAATGAGAGCGATAAATGCATTGGTGAGGAAGATTGGTTTGAATCAAGTTTATGGAGTGGAAAGGGATAGAGACAAAGAGTATGATAGAATGGTGGAGAAGACGACATGTGAATGATTGCGATTATTTTATTTGGTAAGGATGCCGAAGCTTTAAGGTGCCAGAAGATGTTATATATATATATTTGGCGTCAACAAAGTGTTGACGCGATACCTCCTGGATAGGAGGATAAACTGGCTAGGCCGTCGGTGGCCAAGGGGGTGCCGGAAGGCAGGGAGTATTCCTAACCCCCGATGAAGCCATCGGATTACCTCGTGGGACCAGCTTGGCGGCTGGGTTGGCGCCCACCGGAGGTTTTACGGACTAACGGCGAGTCCTGAGGGCTCTTCGTTAAGATGGTTCCTCCGTCATAAAAAAAAAAGAAAAAAAGTGTTGATGCAAAAAATGTTATATAGATTTTTGGCGTCAACAAAGTGTTGACACAAAAGATGTTATATAGGTTTTTAGCGTCGACAAAATGTTGAAGCTAAAACATATTAGTTGCCGCAAAAAGGATTTACTTTTCACTTCAACTTTAAGTTGACGTCAAGATTTTAAGCGACATGATTTATTGCATCACTATGCAACAACCCTTTGGTTGACGCAAAAATTGTTTTTTGTGGCAATTTTTTATTTTTAGCATCAACAAAAGATGACGCTAAAAGTAATTTTTTCTTGTAGTGTAAGATTTGTTTAAGAATATATTTTGCTTGAAATTCTAAAGTGTATACATTTTCTGTTTAAATCTTCCTTCAATTTCACGTTGTGTAAGCTGACGAGCCACCAACAATTAAAGTATTTAAATACACGTAAGAGTGCAATATAACATGTAGTATAAGACACGCTGAAGCTCTCGATTAATTCTACAGATACCGTTGATAATATTGGCTAATTGTCTTCACGAGTCCACCAACAATATTAATATATTTAATATACTAATGTTAAAGAACAATATCAACAACTAAAGATAGAAATTTTGTTCCTCCTATGGAGACTTAATTTGCTAGGTAAGGACTAATTAAGGACCAGAAAAGTCTAGTCGAATATATATATTAAGCTGGCCTCGTTTTGTTGGGGAATGTAGGCCACGATCTCTTTATGCAATGTTTCTTAGCTAATATTTTGAATCAAACTTTGAACATACATGCAATATATTTATTAGCGGAATCTTTTTTTTTTTTTCTTTTTTTGGACCATTAATTGTTAATTAGAAATTTCAAGCGTGTTGATCACCATGTCAGAGTGGTATAAGATCATTATGGGAAGATGTTTCCATTGTCCAAGAAGAAAAGAAAATGAGAGTTGTATTGTTAGTATTAATTATTATTTTTCTAATGCATGAATATTCAATTTCTTAATTATTGACCACCCATAAATAATAATATTGGATATATACTCATAAAAAAATAATAATATTGGAGCCTTTTACTGAATCATTTTCTTGGTCAGTTGCTGATTAATGTAACTTATTTGTGCCAATTCTCTTGGTTTTGGAGCAATTTCAAATTAAATCCTATACTTTAATAGTTTTCATTAAATTTTGACCATATAATGTTCCTCAAACCCTTGTGTGCGTGTGTGTATATATATCTTTGAAATGAGTTTAATTTTCTAAGATCAATGCAATATCTAATGATTTCAATTCTCTAAGATCAAGAAATGGGGCGACAACAAAGATCTAATTCGCTACCGTCATCACTTACCAATGGAGATGACTGTGATGAGTGGTTACAGCTGAATCTAGTTGTCGGAGCGGTGTCCTAGTTCTCTGATCAGCTGGAATACGATGGCTACAAGTCATGTGGGAAAAGAAATGTGCTTGGATCTATCAGAGGGTATTTGGGTCTTTTCAATTTTGGTGAGTTGTGTGACCATGATTTGACTTGGTTAATTATAACACATGGCATTTAAGTATTGCGTTGGTGGATGGTTAATGTGGTTCACCTGATAGACTGGATAATTTCTCCAATCTCCCCACTAAACAAGGTCATAACTAACTCGAACTTTAAGATGAAAGATGCTTCAACCAATGACTCATATGTGGTGCCGAGTCACTCTAGCATTTAAAAATAAATAAAAAATAGAAATGGGAAACTAGTAGGAAGTAAAATGGCATGAAGAATGGAGTGTGAATGCTCATTACCATATCTCTACAAAGTAAGAATTTTATAATAATTTTTATGCTCAAAGTTGGTATCTTTCTTTGCGTTCACAAACCTTTACAAGAACAAATCCATCCATATCTTCGTTAAAGTATTTGGTGGTATTTTTTTTATTTTTTTATTTTTTTTATGGTTATCAACAATGACGTAAGTCACATATAAAGGAATTCAAGGAGGTGAATTCCACACAATGTGACAATACTAGAGATGAAATGACCAAATTGACAACAAATGAAAAAAAAAATAATAAAAATTTGATTTTTTCTCAAATTGGGTTCAATTCAAATGCTCCATTGAATATTAATTAGCCATTTAGAAACATGGGGTAAAGGTTAGGATTATATGTGTAATTAAACTAATTTAGAATTATTCAATGTTGTCCCAATTGTCATCCCTAGATATGGGTTGGAAATTTGATTTGTCTTCTGAGAAACTCTTGTTGCAATTGACAAAGTTGAGCCTAACAAGCCTAGTTAGAAATTTAACCAACCTAGAACATCTTGATCTAACTCTGGTGAACATATCATCCACAATGCCTAATATCTTTGCAAACTTGTCTACTTTAAGGTCCCTTCATCTTAATATAGTATTACAAATTACACAAGAAAATATAGAATTAATCTTAGTTTTTGGCTGCCGAAAATAGACAACCACAACAGAACCAAGTAAAAATAGTTCAAGTATAAGCTATAGTGTCCAAAACAACACAAAAATAAAGACATTCATTATGCTTGCCAATTCAAATCTTTCATGCTTACAATTTTGAGTCATGCTCAAAGTTTGTTGAGTTATTTACATGGTCACAAGACACACCAATGCCTTTTTTTTGCTCATCAAGGATAAATTAGACATTCATTATGCTTGCCAATTCAAGTCTTTCATGCTTACGATTTTGAGTGAATCAAATTTTGCTAAGTAATTTACATGGTGACGAGACACTCCAATGTCAATGTTTTGCTTGTCAAGGATAAAGACATGCTTGCCAATTTCTTCTCAATTCTCTTGCCCACTATTGCCGGATGACTCAAAAACTAGCTTGAGTGAATGACAGGAGAGTGGAGACCCAGGACGTGACAATGTGGAATAAGGATATTTTCTCTTTCTTTTTTTTTCTTCTTCTTGATTTTGCATTTGTTGGGATTTTCTTCAGTTATGTATTTTTTATTTATTTTATTTTATTTTATTTTATAGAGGTTTAACGACAACCCTTTAATGAAATAGACAAGAGTACTAAAATGATAGTATTATGAAAGTTAGCGGACCGAAATGATAATTTTTAAACTTAATGTACTGAAATGACAATTGGGTAAACTTAGCACATGTATAAATTGTATTTCACTTTTTTTCTTTTTTCTTTTTTTAATTAAAAAGTTCAAATATATCAAATCTACGTCATTTTTTAAGATAGTTAAGGACACAATGTGACAATACTAGAAGGAATGACCAAATAGACAACAAATGAAAATTAAAGAACTTAAATAATGTTGTGAAATAAAAGGAAATAGCAAGAGAAAATAAATCTGAAGATAAGAAAATATTATGAGAACTTTCTTTCATTTAATGATCATCCACATATTGTAAACTTTATTAAGATCTATATATCTCTGCATCTCTCTTATCTCAAAATTGAAACCTTACTCTCATATATATACACATAGAAAAACTAGTATGCAACTTGTAAGAGATTGCGTGTTGAAGGTGAGCCTATTACATAGGCATAGGTAGGCTAGTTACTAACTAATGGTGTCAGTTAACAATAATGCAATATAACATTTATTGTATAACTTTTACAACAAATAAAGAAAAAATATAAAGTTACTAGATTGACTTGAAAAAAACCCAAAATTAGAAAGCCAAAATTAGAGAGTTTAATTTATAATTTCTCCCTCGTCCACCAAAGTAATACTTTAGAGCATTATTATCAGTCTCCTCTTTCCGTTGAAAACCCAAAAATATAACGAAAAACACACTAAACCACCTCGCAGCAGACTCCCCATTCGGCCGAAATTCCGAAGCTGATGAACAGTAGCTCGCCCAACTCAAGGAGCAACTATTCATCCTTCTCGGAATTAAATACACTTTTTTTCTCTCTCTTGCATTCTGTCTCCTGCGTCAAGAATAATGGAAACAACAACAACAACAACAAAAACAAAAACACAGTAACGATATAGATCTAAATCTTCAATACCCCAAACAAAAACCTACAAACCAAAAAAAAAATCAAAGGCTTAAAAAAGCGAATTTAGAAACATTTATGGGATAAAGAAGGAAATTAGGTGAGAAAGAAAGAAAGAGAAAAGAGAGGTGAGAAAGAATGAAGAGAAAAGAAAAGGAAAAAAGAAAAAAGAAAATGAGAGAAAGAAATACTAACAGAGGTGAAGTAGCAGCAGCAACAAACTGTTTGATGATGGTGAGAGTGGCAGTAAAGATGGAGGCTCAAAACGAAAAAAAAATAAAATAAATAAAATAAGCACCGCTGAGAAAAAAGAAAATGAAAGAAAAAAGAAAAAAGAAAGAGAAAAAATGTGGTACGTGGGTGGTGGGGAAAAAAAAAAAAAAAAAAAAAAAAAAAAAAAAAAAAAAAAGAGGGAGGGGAGAATATACAACGGGAGAGAGAGAGAGAGGAAAAAAAATGAGAAAGGAAGGTATTTTGGGAGTTGTGAAAAAAATAAATAAATAAAAATAAAATAATAAAAATATATTAAAAAATGGAATTGTAAAGTTAAAATAGGAAGTCTGATGTAGTTGTTCTTTAACTAAACTAGAAAAAATGAGTTTTTTAGAACCCAATTAGCAAAAATTGTGAGGAAACTGATAAGAATACTCTTAATGGATTGACTCAGAAACGTGTTCCCCAATCCCCCTCGCCCCCACAAATGCTCTAATATAACCTCCAGGATGGGTCCCATCGGATAAAGAAAAAGAACCAATAGAATATGAAAAAGTCCATGAATTTGTCTGTAATTTGAAGAGAAGAGATCAGTGTGAACTAATATTTAAGAGTTTAGACAAATTAAGAGATTATAAAGTCTTGGTTTCCCACTTTACCAACACCCACTTTTCCACCATGCTAACGCTTTTGGTCTGCACCATGCATAAACAACGGCTTGACTCAAGTGAATTGCAATGACACGAAGTAGTTTTTCTGTCTATAAATAGTTGCATTGCAATTTGCATTCCCCTACGCTACGCAGCTAATTATTCAGACATCAATGTGTATCAGTGTATATGATAGACATCAGACATGCATTGTACTAGAGAGTGTACATGATAGACACAATACTAGACAATGTAGAGCATTTCCAAAAACCATGTATATACTTGAATTTCTTTGTAGAAAAGACAAACTAAAAGAATTGTTGGCTTTATGTTGTTTCAATTTTCAACTTATAAAGTTTCCTACAATCATATCAGATTCTAGAGGATGTAAAATAGGTGAACTATTTGCATTAATGGAAGACTCCTTTTGAAAATTCATTTACAAGTCTCTCACGACTGGAAAATTAGTACTAAATAATTACTCACAATGCCTAGTAGCACATGTGAGTTTTTTAATACTACAAGGCACCTTCAACTTCCACTTTCTTTGAAGCACTCAAACTCTCCATCAAGAGCTTTGTGATGGCCTCGTTTTGTTGGGGAATGGACGGCCACGATCTCTTTATGCAATGTTTCTAAGGCTAATATTTTGAATCAAACTTTGAACATACATGCAATATATTTATTAACGGAATATTTTTCTCTTTTTTAGGACCATTAATTGTTATTAGTAATTTCAAGCGTGTTGATCACCATGGTCAGAGTGGTATAAGATCAATATGGGAAGATGTTTCCATTGTCCAAGAAGAAAAGAAAATGAGAGTTGTTAGTATTAATTATTATTTTTCTAATGCATGAATATTCAATGTCTTATTGACCACCGATAAATAATAATATTGGAGCCTTTTGCAGAATCATTTTCTTGGTCAGTTACTAATTAATGTAAGAACTTCTTGTACAAATTCTCTTGGTTTTGGAGCGATTTCAAATAAAATCTTATATTTTAATATTTTTAATTAAATTTTGACCATATAATTGAATATCTATTGATTTCAATTCTCTAAGATCAAGAGATGGGGCAACGGCAAGGATCTAGTTCGTTGCCATCGTCACTCACCTATGGAGATGACTGCAGTGAGTGGTTGTAGCCGAATCTAGTCGCCGGAGCGGTGGCCTTGCTCCCCGATTAGTTGGAATATACCTAGATTACAAGTCATGTGGGAAAAGAAATGTGCTTGGTTATGTCGAAGGGTATTTGGGTCTTTTCAATTTTGGTGAGTTGTGTGACAATGATTCAACTTGGTTAATTATAACTCATGGCATTTAACTATTGGATTGGTGGATGAATAATGTAGTTCACCTGGTAGACTGAATAATTTCTCCAATCTCTCTACTAAACAAAATTTCTCCAATCTCTTTGCTGGTAGAACTTTAAAATGCAAAATACTCCAGCCAATGACTTATCGATGGTGCTGAGTCGCTCTAGCATTTAAAAATAAATAAAAAATAGAAATGGGAAACTAGTAGGATGTAGAAGAAATTTTGTGAGTGGCTATCTAGCTATCATTTGACTAAAAAATGGTATGAAGAATGGAGTGTGAATGCTCATTGCCATATCTCTACAAAAAAAAATAAAAATAAAAAGAGGATACACTTGGCACAATCAAAATGTGTAAAACACAATTTTTATTATATAGGAAGTACACGATATCATATAGTTTAATACTAATACTATGTAAAAAAAATAAAAATAAAAAAGCTCCATAAAACTTTCGTAGGTGCATATTTATATATTGCAATTTGCAAGATGCATGCTCAGTTTCTATGTTTCATTCTCATGTTCCTTCGTATCTGTTGCCTCATTCCAAAGGTCTTCATCAACCAATCATATTTTTTTGAAGCCACAATGTTGCCAATTATCATTCCAATGATTAGTCCAAATCCATACCCAACCAAAACTATTTTCCAACCAACTTCAAAGAGAGACCTGACACAATCTTGACTTTGTTTAGAAATTGAAGGTGGAGGTGGTGAAGAATCAGAAACCCAACATTTCTTTGATAATGGATTCCCATACAAACCTAAATTTCCCTCAAATGAACTGATTCCAAATGTGTTGAATTGTTTCCCTTGAGGTATAGAGCCAGTGGGATTGTTATGAGAAATATTGAACCATTCGAGGAAAGTAAGTTGTGCTAGCTGTGGTGGAATCTCCCCCGATAGTCTATTTTGAGAAAGGTCCAATGATTCTAACTCTGTAAGATTCCCTAACGATTGTGGGATGTGTCCAATGAGAATGTTATTAGAAAGATTGAGAATATTAAGGCCCTTTAAATGTCCAACGGACTCTAGAATCTCTCCAACAAACCTATTGCTTGACATATCAATGGCTCTAAAGATTTCTTGGACTTTGTGGTATACCATATCCAAACCTTTGTTTGTTATTTTCATTGAATAATCGTAATATTCAAACCAATGGTATGCCCCCACACTGGAAGATGTTTCTACATGAATATATGTCAAGTGGTGTTCACTGTCCAATTTCAAGTCATTCCAATTTCTGAAGGAATTTAATGGCAATTTTCCTGTAAAACTATTGTAAGAGAGATCATGGATTCGCAAGTTAGGGAACTCATAATTTGTTTCGGGACTCTCTAATATTTGACCATGGAACTTGTTGGACCGTAACATGAGAAGCTTTAAATTTGGGAGACTTCCCAACCAAGTGGGAAAAGTGTCATTGAATTGGTTATTACTAACATCAATGGCATCTAACATCGTACAATTGGCCAATGATCTTGGTAACAATCCTTGGAATTTATTATCTCTCAAATTAATACTCTTCAATTTGCTTCCATGGAAGATATTGTGCATGCATTGAGGAAGTGAACTACTAAAGTAGTTATTAGACACATCAAGCACATAAAGAGAAGTCGTGTTGCAAATTGACACAGTACCACTAAGGTAATTATCAAAAATAACAAGAATATTAAATTCTTTAGGTTAAAGCTAGAGATTGGAAACTGGCCGTGAAGCTTGTTGGCCGCAAGAACCAAGATATGTAATTGTGTGAGTTCATCAGCCCAAAAGGAATTGGACCAGTTAATCGATTGGATTCTAAGGAAAGGACAGTCAGTTGTGTCAAGTTTGCAAGCCCAAAAGGGATTGGACCACTCAATTGGTTACCGTAGAGGCCTAGAAAAGCAAGTTGGATGAGATTTCCAATTGAAGATGGGATGTTACCCGCCAAAAAGTTATTTGAAAGCTGAAGGTAAACGAGATTTGTTAGATTACTGATTGAATATGGAATGGACTCTGATAAGTTGCAACCCCACATATCCAAAGCAATCAGGGAGCCGAGATTTCCCATTGAAGCAGGTAGCGCACCGGAGAAATTGGTGTCTGCGAAGGTCATTTCCTCAAGAGGACTTGTCATGCCCCAAACCCAACAAGGTTTGGTGCATGAGAAAACTACAACCCAAACACCTGTAAATTTTTCCATCAACTATTACATAACTGTATGTCAACTTAGAATATCAAAAGTCCATTATCAAAAGTTCTAATCCACTAATCCATAAGTTCATACATTAAGCCATTTACATATATATACGTCCTCAAAATAATGTCAGAGCTTTATAACTCTTACATTGACCATTGGCCACAAAAGAATGGAGGTCTGTACATAATTACATATAATTACATTTCAGTATTCCTATACAAAATATCTCTTAGGATGTGCAACCCCAGCAACAACTCTGGGTCTAACACACCTAAGGTTGAACTACCAAAAAAAATCCAGCCTCCACAGAGTAGTTGTCTAACTACTGCAAACCCACAAAAATTTTAGCTTGCTGAGTCTCTGCCTACTCTGTAAAAATGATAATTGAAAGGAATGAGCTAAAGCCCAGTAAGTAGATAAATAATGGGGTTAGGGGAGATGCAAGTTTATTGATACTAAAGCATGTTACAAAACATAACGTATATTTGGAAACTTTTATACAAATTCTCTCAAAATCATCTTCCTTGCAATAATCTGAAATATTTAGAAAGAATAATGCAACACCAAGCTTTTCAAGATATGAATACTGAAACAACATAATACACCATGTGAGCCATATAATTTTCCAATACATTTCAAAAGCATAAAACCGCAAAACAAATACCAAGGCCACTTGACAAGGCTTCTACTAGGAGCTTCGTTAGGCCCACAAGTAAAAGACCACACAACTAGGCTTCTACCAGGAGCTTCGTTAGGCCCACAGGTAAAAGACTTCATAACTTGGCTTCTACCAGGGGCTTCGTTAGGCCCACAGATAAAAGACCAAACAACTTTATTTCTACCAGGAGCTTCGTTAGGCCCACAGGTAAGTTGTGTTACTACCAGGAGCTTCGTTAGGCCCACAGGTAAGTTGTGTTCCTACCAGGAGCTTCGTTAGGCCCACAGGTAGTTGTGATTCTACCAGGAGCTTCGTTAGGCCCACAGGTAAACGGCATCCAGCTGGGTAATCACCATATAATCACAATTGTCATGGCACAAGGGTAAAACAACAAAATAGCTCACAGGTTAACATAATAAAAATACATAGTTCATTTCCTGGTTGGATAAGACCTTTCAACATTCAAAGTATTCACAAAGCTTGTCATTTATCCAAATAATTCCCAAACCTTTAAAAGTTTCCAAAACATATCTCAAACAACAAAATCAATGATAAAGCATCTTTAGAAATCACAATAATCCAATAACTTTATCAAATAACTCTCCAAGGATTAATGAAAGATGCTTATAAAATTTCCAATCTAGCAAATCATGCATTTCCCCAAATGCAATATCAAATATAATGCATTATCTCATAAATAAATAAATACTAAGGTTTAAACACAAAACCCCTTAGGAAAAGTATAATTTCACAATAATTTCCAAAATGTGTTTATAACCTTAAAATAAATCTCATATGCAATGATATGATTATTTTTCTAAAAATCCCATTAAGAAGCTACTTACCTGCAACCCGCTCAAAATCCTAATCTCCAATGCTCCTAGGAGATTAAATAGAACCTATAAAAGACAATGAGCAAGCCTATCAAGCCAAAATCATCTAAAACCTCAACTAACCCAAATACACTAATTGATATGGAAAATTAAGTCTAATCACTATTAACATTTGGAATCCAAAATCCTTAAATTCTCACCATAGAGAAACCACCATAAACACTTTTATCAAAACCCCTAACTATTCCTCAAATAAATCCACCAAAATCAAAACCCATTTCCTTAATCACATAAATATCATAAGATTGCTCAAACTAAATCACATATAACACTAAGATTACTTAGATTTGTAAAGAAACTAACAAAATATAAAAACCTTAAATATAAAGCTTTTACCTTAAAATATTGGAAGTAAATGGAGCCTAGAAAGTCTCCTATAGGTTCCTCCGGTAAATCCTACCGGAATTCCGCCGGTGGTTGTGGTGGTTAACCGGTGAGAGAGAGAGAGAATGAGAGTGACCGAATGAGAGGTAGGGGAGAGAGTATGTGCTGCTGAAAAGAAAAACAGAAAATGAAAGAGAGGGGGAGAGCTACGGGTGAAGAGAGATCTAGAAGAAAGAATTGAGTGGTGGGGTCTTGTGGGGTAGGTGGGACACGTGAGGTGCATGGGGGTGGGTTTCTAGAAATATCTTTTGTCTTCTTATTATTATTATTATTATTATTGTTTTAGACTGTTCTGGACGTTACAATCTTCCCCCCTTACAAAAATTTCGTCCTCGAAATTGTACATACCTTGATTATGAAATAGATCTGGATATCTAGATTGCATAATGTCCTCACGCTCCCAAGATGCCTCTTTCAATGCATGATTTCTCCAAAGTACCTTCACCAAAGGTATCGATTTGGTGCGTAGCATATGCTCTTTACGATCTAAAATCTCAATTGGAACTTCTTCGTACGACAAATCATCTTTTATTTGAAGTTGATCATAGCTCAATACGTGAGAAGGTTCAGGAATGTATTTCCTTAGCATAGAAACATGGAAAACATTATGAATTCCTGATAGAGCTGGCGGTAGAGCAAGTCTATACGCAACTGGACCAATCTTCTCCAAGATCTCAAATGGCCCTACGAACCTAGGGCTCAACTTACCCTTCTTGCCAAATCTCATTACCCCTTTCATCGGTGCAACTCTAAGGAAGACCATGTCTCCAACTTCAAACTCTAAGTCCTTCCTTCGTTTGTCAGCATAACTCTTCTGTCTACTCTGGGCTGTTCGCAACCTCTCACGAATCAAATCAACCTTTTCACATGTTCTTTGAATAATCTCGGGCCCCAAAATCTTTCGCACCCCAACTTCATCCCAACAAATCGGGGATCTACATTTCCTTCCATACAAAGCTTCATAAGGTGCCATCCCAATACTAGATTGGAAGCTGTTATTATAAGCAAACTCTACTAAACACAAGTGATTAGCCCAACTACCTTTAAGATCCAGTACACAGGCTCGCAACATATCTTCTAGAATTTGGATAGTTCTTTCTGATTGTCCATCAGTTTGAGGGTGGAAAGCTGTGCTAAAATTCAAATTAGTACCCAAAGCTTTGTGCAAACTCTTCCAAAAACGTGAAGTAAAGCGTGGGTCCCTATCTGAAACAATTGAAACAGGAATGCCATGAAGCCTCACTATCTCTTCAATGTAGAGTTGTGCTAGTTGATCAAGAGAGTAATTCATTCGAATGGGAATAAAGTGAGCTGATTTTGTCAATCTATCAACAATTACCCAAATAGCATCGTGACCCTTAGGCGATCTCGGCAATCCTGACACAAAGTCCATAGAAATATGCTCCCACTTCCATTCAGGGATGGGAAGTGATTGCAACAAACCCGAGGGTCTTTGATGCTCCACCTTGACTTGTTGACAAGTCAAGCACTGCTCCACAAATTGGGCAATCTCTCTCTTCATGTTATTCCACCAAAAGGTTTCCCGAAGGTCACGGTACATCTTAGTACTACCTGGGTGCATTGTGTAAGGTGAACGATGTGCTTCCTCTAAAATATCATTTTTAATTGATGGATCATTAGGCACACACAATCTATTCCCAAATTTCAAAACACCATCATCAGAAATATTAAACATAGGCTTCTTTCCACTCCGCACCTCATCCATGATTTTTACCAACTGTGAATCACCACTCTGCAATAATTTAATTCTCTCGATCAAGGTTGGTTGTACGCTCAAACTTGCCAAGTAGGCCCCAGAATGGCCCATCACAACTTCAATCCCCATTCTCTCCAAATCATTAATAATTTCCTTTTGAGTTGTTAATAATGCAGCAGAAAAACCTGAAGACTTTCGACTAAGTGCATCGGCCACGACATTAGCCTTACCTGGATGATAATTAATGGAGCAGTCATAATCCTTAATTAATTCAAGCCATCTCCGTTGCCTCATATTTAACTCTTTCTGGGTAAAGAAATACTTTAAACTCTTATGATCTGTGTAAATTTCACATTTCTCACCATACAAATAATGTCCTCCAAATTTTTAATGCAAACACAACTGCAGCCAACTCCAAGTCATGAGTAGGGTAATTTTGTTCATAATTCTTCAACTGGCGAGAGGCATAAGCCACAACCCTACCATGTTGCATTAATACACAACCAAGCCCTTTGCGAGAAGCATCACTATATATAACGAAACCTCCTGAACTCGAAGGAATAGTTAACACTGGGGCCGTGACTAACCGCTGCTTTAACTCTTGGAAGCTCTTCTCACATTCCTCCTTCCACTCAAACTTAGCATTCTTCCGAGTTAGAATGAGTTAAAGGAGCTGCAATGCGTGAGAATCCTTCTACAAACCTCCTATAATAACCTGCAAGGCCTAGGAAACTCCTTACCTCGCTTACATTAGTGGGTCTATCCCAACTAACCACCGCTTCAATCTTACTAGGATCCACAGTAATTCCATCCTTAGAGACCACATGACCCAAGAATACCACTTGATTCAGCCAAAATTCACACTTCTTCAATTTAGCATATAACTTCTTATCTCTTAGAATTTGCAAAACAATCCTCAAGTGGTCCTCATGTTCTTCCAGACTCTTAGAGTACACCAAGATATCATCAATGAATACAATGACAAAGCGATCCAAATACTCATGGAATACCCTATTCATTAAGTCCATGAAAACAGCAGGGGCATTGGTTAGACCAAAAGGCATCACTAAAAACTCATAATGACCATACCTAGTCCGGAAGGCCGTCTTTGGTATGTCCTCACTCTTAATCTTCAACTGGTGATAACCCGAACGAAGGTCAATTTTGGAAAAGACTTGTGCACCTTGCAATTGATCGAACAAGTCATCAATACGAGGCAATGGATATTTATTCTTAATGGTAACTCGATTAAGCTCACGGTAGTCAATACATAACCTCATAGACCCATCCTTCTTCTTGACAAACAAAACCGGAGCTCCCCAAGGTGATGCACTAGGACGAATAAACCCTTTATCTAGTAATTCTTCTAGTTGTCCCTTAAGCTCCTTCAATTCTGCTGGTGCCATTCTATAGGGTGCCTTGGAAATAGGTGCAGTACCAGGAACGAGGTCGATAGAAAATTCAACCTCACGATCCGGGGGTAATCCAGGTAAATCCTCAGGAAAAACATCCGGGAATTCCCGCACCACAGGAATATCTTCGATCTCCAATTCCTTCTTTTGCAAATCTACTACACTAGCAAGAAAGCCTCGACATCCCTTTCCTAAGCAAGCGGTTTGCTCGTAGGGCTGATATCATATGAGGTAGAGAAGGTAAACGTGAACCCTTAAATCGGAATTCCAACTCACCTGGAGGCCTAAACACAACCTCCTTCTCAAAACAATCCACACTAGCATGGTAAGCAGCCAACCAATTCATGCCTAGAATGACATCAAAATCATGCATTCCTAACAACACCAAGTCCGCTGATAACTCCCTACCCTCAATACAAAACATGCAAGACTTGAGTACAAGATTAGACATTAAAGTATCACCCAAAGGAGTAGAAACTGACAACTCATATTCAAGAGGCTCAGGACTTCTAGCAATGTTTCTAACAAATCCACACGAAATAAAAGAATGCGTAGAACCGGGATCAAAAAGAACTCTAGCAGGTGTGGAGAACAAAGGAAGTATACCTGTCACCACAGTGTCTGTAGCCTGAGCATCTTGAGTAGTCAAAGCATACACTCTTCCTTGGACTCTTTTCACACTAGCATCACTCTTCTGTGTCTGAGGTGAGGAAGAGGAACCTGAGCCCTTGGTGGGACATACTCGAGCATAATGACCAGGTTGCTTACAATTGTAGCATAACTTTAGAGCACAGGGTTGACCCTCATGACTCATACCACAAAAAGAGCAAGTTTTCTTCTCATTCGAATGAGAAGAGGCACTTCTTATCATGCACAAAAGATTGTTGCCTATTTCCAAACTTCTTAAAGAACCCTTTTCTAAACCTCTGTCCTTGCCCTTTACCGTGATGAGAACCAGATGACCATTGTTTCTTTCCACTCTCATCAGTACCATGACTGTATTTAAAGTCTTCTTCAAGACGCATTGCCCTCTTCACAGTTTCAGAAAGAGTGTTCACTCCAGCAGCTAGGATGTGAGGACGAATTTTGTCATTTAGACCTTTCTGAAACTTCATTACTTTCTCATGCTCATCAGGAATTAAATGGGGGGCAAAACGAGACAGATCTATAAATTTTGCAGCATATTCTTCCACAGTCATGGACCCCTGAATCAAATCAGAAAATTCTCTTTTCTTCCTGTCTCTCACTACTTCTGGGAAATAAGTCTCATTAAAGACTTTCTTAAACTTTTCCCATGTAACACAGGCGTTCTCACCCAATTCCTCTTTCAATAGAACTTCAGTACCAGCCCACCATCTCTCAGCAGGGCCCTCAAGAGTAAAGGTGGCATACTCCACCTTTTGGGAGTCAGTACAATGAAGAACTTTCAACAGTTTCTCCATTTTTAGTAGCCAGTTTTCTGCTACCATAGGATCAGTTGCACCAGCAAAAGTTGGGGGGTTTTGCTTCCTGAAACTCCATAAAAGAGCAACCCTCCTTTTGACCCTCACCATGCCGAGCAGCTTGAGCAAGTCTAGCATAGATCTTATTTGCCACTTCATCAACCTCATTACCCTCATTAATGACAGGAGTGGCAGATCTCTCATGCTCTTGGTGTGGCCCAGCATCAGATGGAGTCGCCCCAACCTTATCTATGTTCTTTAACTTACGTTGTCTCTTTGCTGGTGGCATAGTGTATCAAAATACCTATACCTACATCCATTGCAATAGAGGAAAAATAAGTCACTAGTACAGTCAACTAGGAAGTAAAATATTATATACGGCTAAACTACATATAACATCAAGGTAGAAGGATAAGTTTCATATTCCTAGTGCTCTGACTTAAATCTGGATCAAACCTATTCACAAAGTCTACAGAATCATAACCTATGCTCTGATACCATAACTGTCACGCCCCAAACCCAACAAGGTTTGGTGCATGAGAAAACTACAACCCAAACACCTGTAAATTTTTCCATCAACTATTACATAACTGTATGTCAACTTAGAATATCAAAAGTCCATTATCAAAAGTTCTAATCCACTAATCCATAAGTTCATACATTAAGCCATTTACATATATATACGTCCTCAAAATAATGTCAGAGCTTTATAACTCTTACATTGACCATTGGCCACAAAAGAATGGAGGTCTGTACATAATTACATATAATTACATTTCAGTATTCCTATACAAAATATCTCTTAGGATGTGCAACCCCAGCAACAACTCTGGGTCTAACACACCTAAGGTTGAACTACCAAAAAAATCCAGCCTCCACAGAGTAGTTGTCTAACTACTGCAAACCCACAAAAATTTTAGCTTGCTGAGTCTCTGCCTACTCTGTAAAAATGATAATTGAAAGGAATGAGCTAAAGCCCAGTAAGTAGATAAATAATGGGGTTAGGGGAGATGCAAGTTTATTGATACTAAAGCATGTTACAAAACATAACGTATATTTGGAAACTTTTATACAAATTCTCTCAAAATCATCTTCCTTGCAATAATCTGAAATATTTAGAAAGAATAATGCAACACCAAGCTTTTCAAGATATGAATACTGAAACAACATAATACACCATGTGAGCCATATAATTTTCCAATACATTTCAAAAGCATAAAACCGCAAAACAAATACCAAGGCCACTTGACAAGGCTTCTACTAGGAGCTTCGTTAGGCCCACAAGTAAAAGACCACACAACTAGGCTTCTACCAGGAGCTTCGTTAGGCCCACAGGTAAAAGACTTCATAACTTGGCTTCTACCAGGGGCTTCGTTAGGCCCACAGATAAAAGACCAAACAACTTTATTTCTACCAGGAGCTTCGTTAGGCCCACAGGTAAGTTGTGTTACTACCAGGAGCTTCGTTAGGCCCACAGGTAAGTTGTGTTCCTACCAGGAGCTTCGTTAGGCCCACAGGTAGTTGTGATTCTACCAGGAGCTTCGTTAGGCCCACAGGTAAATGGCATCCAGCTGGGTAATCACCATATAATCACAATTGTCATGGCACAAGGGTAAAACAACAAAATAGCTCACAGGTTAACATAATAAAAATACATAGGCCTTTTCAACATTCAAAGTATTCACAAAGCTTGTCATTTATCCAAATAATTCCCAAACCTTTAAAAGTTTCCAAAACATATCTCAAACAACAAAATCAATGATAAAGCATCTTTAGAATTCACAATAATCCAATAACTTTATCAAATAACTCTCCAAAGATTAATGAAAGATGCTTATAAAATTTCCAATCTAGCAAATCATGCATTTCCCCAAATGCAATATCAAATATAATGCATTATTCTCATAAATAAATAAATACTAAGGTTTAAACACAAAACCCCTTAGGAAAAGTATAATTTCACAATAATTTCCAAAATGTGTTTATAACCTTAAAATAAATCTCATATGCAATGATATGATTATTTTTCTAAAAATCCCATTAAGAAGCTACTTACCTGCAACCCGCTCAAAATCCTAATCTCCAATGCTCCTAGGAGATTAAATAGAACCTATAAAAGACAATGAGCAAGCCTATCAAGCCAAAATCATCTAAAACCTCAACTAACCCAAATACACTAATTGATATGGAAAATTAAGTCTAATCACTATTAACATTTGGAATCCAAAATCCTTAAATTCTCACCATAGAGAAACCACCATAAACACTTTTATCAAAACCCCTAACTATTCCTCAAATAAATCCACCAAAATCAAAACCCATTTCCTTAATCACATAAATATCATAAGATTGCTCAAACTAAATCACATATAACACTAAGATTACTTAGATTTGTAAAGAAACTAACAAAATATAAAAACCTTAAATATAAAGCTTTTACCTTAAAATATTGGAAGTAAATGGAGCCTAGAAAGTCTCCTATAGGTTCCTCCGGTAAATCCTACCGGAATTCCGCCGGTGGTTGTGGTGGTTAACCGGTGAGAGAGAGAGAGAATGAGAGTGACCGAATGAGAGGTAGGGGAGAGAGTATGTGCTGCTGAAAAGAAAAACAGAAAATGAAAGAGGGGGAGAGCTACGGGTGAGAAGAAAAATCTAGAAGAAAGATTGTGTGGTGGGGTCTTGTGGGGTAGGTGGGACACGTGAGGTGGGGGGTGGGTTTCTAGAGTTGTCTTTTGTCTTCTTCTTATTATTATTATTATTTTGTTTTAGATTGGTCTGGACGCTACAGGACTCCTCCAATATTGAAAGTTAGGCAAAGAACCAGTGAGATTTTTGTTGTACTTCATGTCAAGAACCCGCAAATTTGGTAGCTTAAATATGCCTTTTGGAAATTCCCCATACATTCCACAGTCATGGAGATAAAGTGACCTTAAAGTAGACAAGTTTGCAAAGATATTAGGCAACGTGGAGACTATGGTCACCCCACCCAGTCAAGATTTTCTAGGCGGGTTAAATTTTCAACTAGGCTTGTTAGGCTCAACTCTTTTAATTGCAACAAGTTAATATTCCATGGAGACAAATCAATGTTGCAACACAAATACAAGGATGACAATTGGGACAGCTTTGAAACTTCAAATGGAATTTGACCAGAAAGCATAGAAGAAGAGAGATTGAGATATGTGAGTCTTGAAAGATTGCCTATCTGGGATGGGATTTGAGAGTAGTTAAAGAGATTGTGAGCAAGGTTAAGGCTTTGTAGGTGACGAAGACGGAAGAGACTGCTGTTAGAGTTGATTGAACCATAGAGACAGCTACTACTGAGGTCAAGGCCAATGA